>JAWPHD010001347.1:0-331110 GCA_037043455.1 Cyrtodaria siliqua
ACATATATGTTGCCCCCCCTCCCCCCACCCCCAACCCACTCCCGCCTCTCCCCCCGCTCTCCCCCACACCCCACACCCACTTGAACTTTTTTTTTTTCTTCATGTTTCTGTGTTGCTTTTGTCAATTCTTACACATATATGTTGCCCACCCCACCCCACCTATACCCGCCTCTCAACCTCCCCCACCCCCCCCAATCGACACTAGATTTTTTTTAGTCAATTCTTACACATATATGTTGTGCACCCTTCCTCCCCCCAACTCACTCTCCCCCAACTCACTCCCCCCCCCCCCCCGCCCCCACTTGAAACTTTTTTTTTTTTTTTAAATATTTCTGTGTTGCTTTTGTCAATTCCCACTCCCCCATCCCCCCCCCACCCCCCACCCCCCCGCCGCTCACCCTGCCCCACTTGAATTTTTTTTTTTACATATTTCTTTGTTCTTTTAGTCAATTCTTACACATGTTGCCCTCCCCACCCCACACCTCTACCCAATCCCCACTCAAACTCGATTTTTTTATTATTTTTTTTCTTCATATTTTTGTGTTGTTTTGGTGAATTATTACATGGCTTCTTACATATATATGTCGGCCTCACCACCCCAACTCCCCCCAATATCCACCCCCGCCTCCCTCCCACCCCCACCCCAATCAAAACTCTATTTTTTTTTATTTTTTTTTCTGTGTAGTTTTTGTCAATTCTTACACATAGTAATGTTGTGCTCCCAACCCCACCCCACATTGTTGTAGCCTTGTTTTCTGATGGTATATACTAGCTATAAATTTATTATTCTCCGAAAAATCGAATAGTCGAGCTGCGCTGTTCTCCGACAGCTCTTGTCTGCCTTGTGAACGCTCTAGCACCTTCATTTATTAGTTGATCTTTACCAAAGTTAAATGTTAATATCAATGAAATCTCGGACTAGTTTGAAAACCAGCCAAATTGTATTAGATGGCCTTTGTTATTCTGAAAAAAGGCCATATTCTGCCTTGTGAACACTCTAGAGCCTTCATTTATTATTTGATCTTGGCCAAACTTGCACAGATTGTTAATAGCAATGAAATCGTGGACGATGTTTGAAAACCAGCCAGATTGGACCATTTACATTGGAGTTGTGGCCCTTGATTTTCTGAAATATGCTATAATTTGGTCTTGTTAACACGATAGGGCCTTCATTTTTTTTATTGGATCTTTTACAAACTTTACCAGATTGTTGATACCAATGAAAGCTTGGACTAGTAAGGAAAACCAGCCAAATCGGATTAGTAACACCGAAGTTATAGCCCTTTATTTAGTTAAAAATGCCTCATTAAGACAATAGGGCCTTCATTTGGCTGAATTTTAATGAAATGTTGCAGGCTTCATCAGTACTAAATCTAGTTATGCATATCGTCACCGTGTTCTGGTTGAATGATTTTTGGCAGAGTTGTGGCCCTTTAAATGTTTTAATACACAAACTTTATCTAGACTATTTTTCCTGAACCCCTTGCCATTTTTCAATAAAACTTTGTAGGGATGATCAGTACCAGGCCTAGTGGAGCCTGTCATCACCGAGTTCCGGTTGAATGGTTTTTGGCGGAGTTATGGCCCTTTAAATGATTTAATACACAAACTGTCTGGGCTAGTTCTCCTGAACCTCTGCCAGATTTCAACGAAACTTTGCAGGGACAATCAGTACCAATATGTAATGATAAAGGTGATCCTTTGAGAGCAACTAACACAATTAAGAGAATAAAGCAGCAGTATCGGTTTTATTGAGTCTGTTCATGAGAAGTAATGAAAGAAGCAACACTTCTCACGCCCCCTAGCACCGGCTTAAGCGGTATTCTACTTCAAAGCCACCTATATTGGGCTCGTTGGTCCCAAAGGACCAGTAAAAAAGCCTAATTATGCATGTCATCGCCCTATTTCGATTGAAAGATTGAAAGTTATGGCCCTTTAAAGGTTTTAATACACAAATTTATTTTGTCCGGACTAGTTCTCCTGAACCACTGGCAGGATTTCTATGGATTTCTATGAAAATTTGCAGGGATGATCAGTACCAGGCCTAGTTGTGAATATCATCGCCATGTTCTGGTTGAATGATTTTTGGGAAGTTATAGCCCTTTAGGGGAGACACCTTAGTTTCGAATGAATGTCCATGGGGAATTTCTTATAAAACAGAAATCTAAGAGATTAAAAGCCATGTACATGCTAGACAATAAAAAGAATCCACAAATGTGGTGTTTTTGACTTAGTATGACATAATAGTTAATTTTGGTATCAATAAACTTTTTGTACTGTGACCGGTATGGAGGCTGTAAACAGAAACTAGTAACTGGTGGCTATGTTGTAAATGCTAGCTTTATTTTATCATTTCCTGCATTTCTGCATTCGACATCAGATACGAAAGAAAAAAAAGCCGGTTAAAGTATGTAGAAATATCATTTTTATGACAATTTGGAGTGTTTGTCATTCAATTATTGATGTGTTATATCTCAAATAAGGGACAGGTATATGCTGCCGTATGTCTATAAATGTCATGTTTTCCTTTTTTGAGTGCTGAGTGGGTGGGGTAAATGAATTGTATTTGTAGGCAGAGAAACTGATTGTGTTGCTTTCTAGCATGTATTTGCTATATTTTGAGAGGAAATTATATGGTCTTTCAGGAACAGGGCATGTTTGTTAGTTTTGTAAAATAGAATTCAATTTATTTAACGTAATTAGTGTACATGTCTGAAAATAGTCTGAATTTCAAAGAAAACTGTAGATTGCGACCTTAAATGTTTTGATACACAAACTTTGTCCAGACTAGTCTCTTCTGAACTGGCCGAATTTTGGCAGGGATGATGAGTACCAAGCCGTGTTTCGGTTGAATTATTTTGGCAGAGTTATGGCCCTTTAAAGGTATAACATATCTTTTTACATTCATTATACTATTTTTGGCAAAGGTTTTTGCTGCATTTGCAAGTGATGGGAATATTATTTACAGTTGGTTCAAGTTTGTTGGAATTACTGAATACGATAACTGCGCTGGAAGAATCTGCACAGATGATATACAACACATCCACCGGGTTCTTTAGTGTAAATGTCCAAGGTACAGACTACACAGTCAGCACAGTTGAGGCTTCTTCCGCTGTTACTTGTCTGCCTGGATCCATTCGACTAGACTCACTTTGTGGTAGGCACTAAATAATTACAAATTTAATATGTGTTATACATGTGTCTTTTTGAGTTCAGTTGTGACACAAATTCATGAGGAGGTCACTATAATATTTTTCCCCATAAAGTAAATAATAAATGTCAAAAAAATCATACAGGACAGTCCCAAGAATGTCTTAAATTTAAAATCCGGCAATTTGATGTGTTTGTGACTTTAAATACTATTGTAGCATGGTCGGTGACATTTCCTTTGATGAACGCAGAGCATTAAATTGTTTAATTTAGGGTAACTAAAGGGGCGTGGCTATATCGTACTACAACTACCGGATATTAGAATTTAGAGTACGGTCACTATGACGTCACAGTGTTACTAAGTACATCATGCTACAAAAAGATAGAGTTTGTCTTGGTGTTTAAATAAGCCAACTCGCTGAGACCAGAATCTATCTATTACTTATTTATGCCATATATGTATATTACAATGGTATTGTTTTTATGCGCCCGTCTTCAGACAGGACGTATTATGGTATGGCATTGTTCGTCCTGTCTATCAGTAAATATTTCAAGAGACTTTTGCCAGAGTTACTACGCTTTGTTGATTAAAATAAGAAATAGTATTCATTTCTGTCGGTAACTCCTGTTTTCATACAATCACAATGAAAATTGGTAGAGATTATCATTGTAACATTTTAAAGGGCTTATTGTCATAAGGTCTAGTCCAATGATGCTTGCAAGAGTTATTGCCATTTGATGATTGAAATAAGAAATATTTAAGAAAATATTTGTTTCTGAATAACATCCTTTACCTCCCAGTCTTAGGTAAGCTAGTTTGTTTTCATTCATAATAATTCATCTTTTGATGGGCATATTTTGTACCGTTCACATCCTCTTGTTTTATTTAGTGTCTGTGTATAATATTGTTCTAATATATTACATCTATGCTCTTCAGTGGAAAGTCCCATAGGGTCATATTCAGACGGTTCAATGCTGGTTATGTGTCCAAAAGGTACTTACCAGATGAAACCAGCTCGACCAGTTGCAAGAACTGTCCAAGTGGATTTTACTACAGATGAAATTGGAACGAGTGACATCCACCGAATGTAATGGTATGACACACTTGAATGCTTTCATTATAAAATTGATACTAGAATTCCATCTTTCAATTCTTATGGATGTGGGAGGTATACAATTTGGTTCTTCTCTGGAAAAAGTAGGAGGTCTGCATCCACCATCAAAAATTGACTGTCATATTCTATACCCTAAAATTTAACCAACCAATCAACCGTCTGAAACAAATGTATCTCTATTTTTTAATTGGTAAGTGTGTACACCATGTTCTTTGGTTATTGTGTTCTACATATTCAATGTTAGAACTGTTACATGAGTGTCAACAAATATTGGTGGTATAGCGTTGTCACTAGGTCTTGAAGAGCATATAAGTGTGTTAGGTCCCTGGTTTGAAGGCAATTATTAAGCTTATGCGCGTTGTCCGTATTTGTACTAACATATCTTGCTTATCTCATAATCCGTTTATCCTTAGGATTAGTTTATGGTTTAATAGGCTTTTAGTGCATTAGGAAAACAGTATCCAAAAATGTATGTTTACGAGGGTTTAATATTTGACTATTTCGTCAGTTTATGTGACTTATAAAGACAAAAGATTAGCCACATAAACCCAATCTGTAAGGATGTCCGACCTGATCTGCCCGTTTTCTAAATGTTGTGAACATGATAAGTTTAGTGAATAGTTTCCAATTTTCATGAGTTTTGAAGTAAATGTTTGTAACCATAATATCTTGGAGGAAATATTGACGCTTTGGTTCAGAGTTGTTGCCCATTTATTATTAAAAAATAGGAAAATGTCAGCTTGTGAACACTGTGACTTGAGTAAACCAGTTCCGACTCGCACCAAATTTGACATGGTTTATTTTAAAAAGATTTCCGACAAGTTTAAAAATAAGCAAAAGATCTTAAATTGACAATGAGCGGAATTGATATATGTGTTAAGGAGTTATAGTCCTTGATTATTGAAAACAAGTGAACTTGAGCTTGTGAACACAATAACTTTTGTAAACAATTTCAGGTTTTCAACACAAAATAATTGGAACCATAATTTAATAAATCTCGGTTAAGTTCAACAAAGAGTAAAATCAGTGCAATTGTTCTTGATTATGTTTAAATAAGAGGAAATGTTTAGTTTGTGAATTGCTGACTTATATAATAGTCAACTGTTTCTGAATTATGTATCCGATTCTGAATTCCTTGACTGCTGTAGATTATAAAGCGTTTTATTCTATGCATGTATCATCAATAGACCGTAAGTCAGCACAACAATCGGGGGCACGTGTTCAGTGTTATTGGTTGTTTGGTTCAGACATCCTAAACAACTTCAGATAATGGGGTGAGAAATTTATATGCGTGTGAATTCTAAATAGATGGTATGTGTCAAACGTATTTGGGGGTAGCATGTTTAGATCACAGTCATAGATCAATGTAATGCAATAGTCATGTAAAATCTGTGAGTCCTAGACCGTTTGTATTATAGATAATTATTATAATATTGCCTTTGTTTCGGAACAGAGCATGTGACAATTATATTTATAAGTAGGGGCATTGGGTAACAAAGTCTTCTTCTTCAGGAATAACCAATAAACTTAATGTATATGTTCTTATTTATTGCTGTATTCTTCAGTCAAGTCCGAGGAGACAGATGAAGAAAACACGGAAAATACAGGAAAGGAGCATAAACCTGGTAAACAGAGTCATTTTACATCAAACATATTCACAACTTGTAATTAAATCAAGCTAGTTGAATGACTATCTGTCATTTTAAAAAGCATTTTCATGCGTAGTAGATGTATTTGTATTTGAATAGTCTTTTGTTTTTTCATTAAGGAATGACAGAAAATATCTTTAAAAGTGCAGGGTTGTGCACATACGTTAAGGTTTTAGCTAGGAACTTGTCTGCCAGTTAAGTTTAAATAGTTATCATTACATCATACTATACGCAAATAGCTGTGAGAATCATAGATCTTCTGGTTTTAAATTCTGTACCTACCACAGAGCTGTGATGCACCTCCTTTATAAACTAAATGCGGCAAAACTCCAGTTTCTAATCATAAACAACAACTGTATTTCAATTGACTGAACATTCAATACCACACGTGCATGCACAATTCTCACCAAAGAGAAGGATACCTGGACGATCTAGTCATTTTTGTAACGACTATATATTTCCGACGTTCAATGTTTTCCCTCGAAATCTCAACATGTTTGCTTGCTTTGACTCAGATGTAGTTATATATAGTGCTTTCAAATTGTTTGCATGTCCTATTCCTTTAAAGACTTGCATCTTTTTGACAACAATGGTAGACTAAAAAGGTCATAGGAAAGTCGAAAGAAGCAACCAACTCAATACAATTTCTAATTCACTTGGCAAAAATTCTGAAATCAGATTGACTGACATTCAAAAGTTTGAGTCGGACCATCAACATGTGACTCTATTTAGTTTAATTTCAATAACTTTGTCAGTAAAACTGTCAAACAATACAATGCGTTCGAAGAGTGTATACCAGTATAATTGAAATATGACTTACGCAACAGTATATTATATATTTATTACTCAGAACTCATATTTAACGGCTCTGCTAAAGCATCCATAATGTGCAACCATTAAATACAGATACACCATTGCAAAATTCAAAATTTAATACTGCATGTTTGTTTGCCTTCTTCCATTTAATTGATGACAAGTTGTATAATTATTGTTTTGAAGGATTTTATCAAATAAGAATAAGAAGGTACAGGTAACTATTAATTATATGTGTTGGAAGTGAACATACACCAGCTACTTAAGAGCATATTGTATTCTGCATAAAAAAATTATTCATTTTCTAGAATCCAAGGATGTGACGATTATAATGGCTGTGGCAGTGTCTGTTGGAGTGATTGTCCTGATTGTTATTGCAGTCCTGGTGGTGTATAAACTGAAAATTAAGAGGTAATATGTGTACATTGCCTTTACAAAGAAAGCGACTTTAATACTATAAGTCATGTTTAAACTATGGAATTGTTCAATATAAAAATAAAAATAGTTTATTCAACTGTTTTACATCTTTGTTATTCAATAGAGTGCCTTTGTGCGCTTCATGGAGGGGCACGAGAATGAATCCTCTACTGTGACTCACTTTTGTAGAAGAATTCCCACTTACAAATAGATAAAGTTTCAGATGTTTAGGATTCGCTTTGGTCTATATTGTTTTGCTTTACTCAATAAAACAAAATGTCTGTTTTAATTGTATTAAAAGTAACATGTATTGCATATTTTCAGTAAATTTTTATCTTTTTGCAATGGCTCTTGTGTGACATTATTTTTTAACAACAATTTAGTCAAATTATGTTACAAAAATACTATATCTCCCTTTAATTAGCATAAGACTAGAATATTACATCATATACACGTATATTTGTCAGAAATATAATCATCAACTTTAATGAATCAGTGAAAATAAATCCCGAGCCGTATATATGCAAACTTGTGCAGTTTTAAAAGTTATTGCCCACCTGTTTAGTGTTTCCATCACATGTTAATCCTGTTTTATGAAGATTAAACAATCTGCATGTGCAATTTCATAAAAAACTAGTCGGTCGCCCAAATATTTAACTGCTTTCTCTCCACAGTTATAACTATAATTGCTGCTACAAGAACCAGCAAATTGATTAATGTAGTTTCATTATTAAAGATTCTTAATATAAGCACCGTTATTTTAAAGGCATCATCCGAGTAGCATGCATTTATTATGTATAACACTGCATTACTTCCCTGTTAAAACATATCAAAGCACTGTTGCTTTTTTTTTTAAATAAAACTATTAAAACTAATCCTTTACTCCATCTTTATAAGGACAAGAACAACATACCGGTACTGGTTTGTTGAACCACCTTGTTGCCCAAAGTTGTGAGGACCTGCAATGCTATAAGGAAACTGCAAGCAACATTCGATACGCAAGACCTATGACTGCCTCATCAGTGGACGTGATGATGAAGCGACCATTATGAGGACAAATAGGATGTGATTCTCTTCGGCCTGTGATATAATTATTAGCTGCATAAATTTAAAGAAGCAACACGTGTTCCTGTTGCATGAACTATGCAAACAACTATCAATACTAAGCTTACATGTTTATACCCTGGTTGAATAAAGGTCTTTGTATTTTTAAGTTGCCTTTTAAAAATAGTATACACTAGATAGTTAACACTTTAAGACAGAACATATAAAAAGAACATGCCAAAATGGCATGTTTCTATTTTGATTAATGTTCAAGACAACTTCATTAAAATTTTCTTACAACAAAAAATATCAAATTTGATTTCTTTTTATAGCATTTTACATCCGTTTTTATTGCATGATACATAATTTGATTCTTCATTCTTCAGATACAAGTAGTTCTGCATTTGCGCAATTGCAAATATGTGCCTCGAAAATACATTTCTTGGATTTACATATAATACAACACAGACCACCAAGTCACTAATTATTACTCTTTCGACGTCCATTATTAGGTCTGTGAATACAATAAGTGCTCTTTGGTATATCCAAAGATTGTGTGAAAATCATGAACAGTTTGCATTCCTTTCTCATGGAACTAAAACAAAGTTTAAAGCTACACATGGCAAACTTGAATTATTTATCAAGCATTAACATCTGGTAGTATTCACAAGCATTTTGTTGTGTTGTTTTGTTGTTGATATTTACCACGCACATTATTATACCCACGATTTCACAAAGTGAAGTGGGGGCTATATAGGAATCACGTTGTCCCTAATGTCACGTCGCGTCGCATCGCGTCCCGTAACACATTCAAACATTTTTTGAATGGATTGTTCCCAATCTTCATATACTCATAACAACTGATGACCTTATGTCCCTCTACATCTCCGATCATTGATTGCCTGATTTATTACAGAATTATGGCCCTTTGTTTGACTTAGAATTTTCCACTCTAATACTGTATAATGACCTGTTAACACATTTTTTCTCAAACATTTTGGAATTGATTGTTCCCAAACTTCATATTCACATAACAACTGATTACCTTATGTCCCTCTACATCACACATTGTTGATGCCTAATTTATGACATGAGCATGGCCCTTTATTTGACTTAAAGAGTTTTTATGCCCCCAAAGGGTGGCATATAGAAGTCGCACCGTCCGTCCGTCAGTCAGTCCGAGCTAACAGATTGGGGTCATGGGGCTATGAGAACAATAGTAGCTGTAAATTCTATTCATTCCGTAGGTTTATGTGGCTATTTTTGGGTTTATGTGGCTACTTAGACAAAAGGGAGAACAATGGTGTAGCCACCTAAACCCAAAATATTGGGATGTTCGTCCGTACTATCGTGTCCGGTAAATAACTAAATGACATTCATGGACGGATTTCAAATAACTTGGCACAAGTGCTCACCACAACAAGACGTGTCGTGCGCAATTTCCAGGTCTGTGGCTCCAAGGTCAAGGTCACACTTAGAGAAGTGCTTTCATGTCTATATTTTGTGTCCGGTAAATAACTCTGACATTCATGGACGGATTTTTAAATAACTTGACACAAATGCTCCCACAACAAGACAACGTGTCTCACGCAAAATTCAGGTCCGTGGCTCCAAGCTCAAGGTCACACTTAGAGGTCAAATGTCAAAAAGAAGTGGTTTCATGTCTATATTTTGTGTCCGGTAAATAACTGTTACATTCATGATCGGATTTTCAAATAACCTGCCACAAGTGTTCACCACAACAAGACAATGTGTTGGGTGCAAAATCCAGGTTAGTAGCTTTAAGGTCAAGGTCACACTTGGAGGTCAAAGATCAAAAAGAAGTTATTTCATGTCCATATTGTGATGTAGTCACAGTTTTGAGCTGTGTGCATAAACGTATTGTTCATATAGTCACAAACCACCTCAGGGGCATTTGTCACTTTAATACAGTGACATTACTTGTTCAAACTATAACGTGGCTCCAGCGTAAATGGAGTGTCTACAATAGAATTTGCAGCAACTCTGCAGTTCAGGGTGAGAAGGTTCTAGGCCCTTTCTCTATATTTTATCTCGATGTACATGGAGAATGAGCATAGCATGTTCATTCCTTTTAGGCGCCATATAACCTTTCATGTGTTGGTGCGCCTTAAACCACAATTCAGTTGTTCACTCTATAATGAACTTCATTTGGCTTTCACTTTAAAAGCTGTTCATGGAGCATTATTTCACTTGACATACAGTTCACACGTGATGATATGATGTGTATCTGCATTAATGGTATTTCGTTTTTGACAGAAATATGAACCTTTGTTTTACTTAGAATTTAAATTGTTTCACATTAAAAAATTAACAGATATTTTAGACATTTATTATTCTTGATTTTGCCCATCATCGGCTATAGCAAACAAAGCCGGGGTATTCATCACCTTCAGTGATAGTTCTAGTTATGTTTATAGTTTGACGAATGGCTACATCTGGCCAAAAAATACCTATTATAGCTATTATAGTATTACTCAGTTTGCGGTGGACTTTTATTTGTTTAACTCATTTCATTTATTACCATGCATTTTTCTCTGTAACAATATCGCTATACATGATAAACTGATATAGATAAGATAAATCCTATAAAATAAAAACACTGTTTTTCTTGAAAATGTCTCCCAGTGTGTAACAGTTTCATAGTAAATACTTTTTATGGATATAACTTAAGTTTTTGAAAGATAGAGGTTGAATGGGGGATTTTTATAGAAGGGAAAATACATAATTGAGAAGAGTGCATTGTTTTAGAAGTGAAAAAAACATTTGAGCAGAGAGAAAACTAAATACTTATACTTTTACTAGAACATCGAACGAGTGAAAATGTTCGAAATGTATAATTTCAAAAGTACAATCAAGCCCGTTATTTACAGAAACAATTTTTAGTAACAAGCTTTATTATTAAATGTATGCATCATATACTGAATTGCAAAAGAAAGTGGACAGTGAGTTTTGTTTAGATTTAATTGTATAAAGTTTTTTTAGAAATAAATTGACGAATTCCAAAACGAATATGCCATGTTTGGTACCAAAATTGTTATCATTCCATTGCCAATATCATGTTGTCATTTGTTTTTCAATATACCCAAAATAGGTGGAATCATTAAGGGACTGTCGTTTGATAAAGAGGATAGGGTGTAAAGTAAAATGTTCAAAGTGTACCCTTTCTTTTGCAACTGAGTATAGAAAGACCATGTTAACTTCTAATTACTTAGCCACTTAGCCATCTTTTATTTTAATAATTTTTAGAGTACTTGACTTTTATTGAGTTCAATAAACTAAGGGGCCGAGTGGTTAGAGTCTCTGACTTGCAATCACTTGCCCCTCACCACTGTAGGTTCGATCCCTCAGGGGCCTAGGAATCTTTATGTGAGGAAGATATCCAACTGGCTTGCGGAACGTCGGTGGTTCTTCCCAGGTGCCCGCCCGTGCACGAAAATTGCCCGGAGGGGCACCTGGGATCTTCCTCCACCAGTGGAAGCTGGAAAATATTACCTTAGCTGTTGGTGCGACTATAAAATCCAATTCAATTCAATAAACTAAGACTTATATGTATAAAATCATAGACATTTTTTAAAAAGTCTGCTGAACATGACCCAACATGACCCAATGGTCTATTTAGGTGACAATTATTTCTGAAATACATCACCAATTTTCAAAAAAAAACACCTTATTTTTTAAGTTAATTTCGTTATTGATAGAAGTTTCATAGTGTTTTTCTCTTAACACATTTTTATGATTTTGTTTGAACTATGAAAAATAGTAAACACTTTATTTCAGAGTTTGAAATCTCACTTTTATTACACTGATGAAATATATTTAAACATGTCATATTACTTATATCTGTAGCCCACAACAATTAAATGTTTGATATATGTATGTTTCATGATCGATATAAACATTCACAGTTCTGACATAGAAAACTAAATATATGTTACATGTTAATTGTGTTAAGGGGTGCATCACGTATTAAAGCAATTACATGCACATACTTAAACTTGATATACATATACATGCGCAATACAATAGGGTTATTACTAGAGTAAAGTTTTCTGGAAGTTTGTATCACCTGAGTAGGAAAATGCCAGATCAAGGGTGATCCTGATCTGGCATTTACCTTCGAGAGGTGATACACACTTCCAGAACACATTACTCTAGTAATGATCCTTTTATTATATACCTCTTACACATCATTAACATAGAAATATTTGCATTGCTATTGCATACACATTCAATAAAGCATATTATTTCTGGATAAAGTGCAGCGCAGGGTTCCCACGGGTCCTTGAAATCCTTGAAGGTACTTGAATTTGAAAGAAAAAAAATTCAAGGCCTGGAAATTGCTTGAAAATCTGATAAGGTACTTGAAAGTCCTTAAATTCTAGATTTTTGCTGTTCATCACAAAAATGGCTGTTGGTTGTGCGTTCCTAGAATATTTGTTGCTGTTTTGGGCATTACATTGCGCGAATATTAGTCCTTGAATTTTGGAAAAAAGGCCCTTAAAAGTCCTTGAATTTGGCCTTCCAATAAGCGTGGGAACCCTGTGCAGTGGGAAAATGCATGTAGTTTTAAGGTGTTGGTGTTCATTGGTATGATCTACTTGTTTTGTTTGTAATGTATTTATGCATTTACACTGAATTATAATCTCACAAATAATTGTATATAATATCACAAATATAGTGTGTAAAGTGTTATTGTTGTTCCAACAAAATCTAATACCTAAGAATAATTATAGTAGTCAAAATTCCTATGTACCCACATAATAATATGTCAAAAATATTCTTATTGGTTTGTGTATCTCTACATAAAGTGTTGTATTTCTGGAGAATAAAGTATCACAAAATGAAATAAATCGTCTTCTCTGGTCACATGAATTTTTTTAAAGCTTTCATTTTGATGTGTTTTCTTAGAAATAAATTATAACAATTAATATACAACTGAAAACTGGAATTGTTTTAAGTATACAATATGCACAACTTATTGCTTTTGAGAAGATATTATATATACAGACCCAGTTGCGTTCAAGTACCCCAAAAATGCATTCCGTTCGCGTTTCGTTTGCGTTCTGTTTGCGCTCCGTTTGCATTCCGTTTGCATTTCATTTTTATGAATGCATTTTTTAAAATGCAAATCATTTGCGTTTTTTAATGCATTCAGCGTTTATAAACGAAAGTATGCGTTCATTTAAATGCACGGAACGAACGCAACATAATGTTTGCGTTTAAATGCACAAACGGAGAAAATGCATTTGCGTTCGTTCGTTCAGCGTTTACCAATCGCAACATTTCTGACGATTAAACTACGCATGATATCCAGTCATGCGGTTCTTACCATTAGTCGGCGGCTAATGTTTGTGATCATATTGAAGAATGTGACTTTGATTAACATTATTTGGTGGTGCACATTGATGATTCTGTTTTCTTCCGGGTTTATGTTATTTTCATCAAAAAATTAACATACTTGACACGAAATAAAAAATATGCCGTCTGATCTTACCAACATTATTTCAGTTTTATAATGAAATAATATAAAGTTTTTGCTACACAATAAATACATTTCCTATTTTAAATCGGTAAAAACTAAAGTATGTAATCGTGCTTAAAAACACCATTTACGCAGTGAATATTAAAATACTGCAAAACGCACTTCGTTCAAATCGAGACTTCAGTTATGTACTCAAAAGGATAATATTGAAAAGTATCCGAAATAGCGAAATGCATTTGCGTTCGTTTCGTTCGTTTCGCTGCGTTCGTTCCGTTCGTTCCGTTCGTTTTCAGCGTTTAGCGTTTTAAAAAATGCATTCATCGTTCGTTTTTTAAAATGCTGAATGCCTGAAACGAACGAAACGAACGCAACGAAGGAAATGCATTTTTAAAATATAGATCGTGCAACGTTCATTCTGCGTTCGTTCTGCGTTCATTCTGCGTTCATTTTCCGTTCGTTCAGCGTTCGTTCTGCATTTATTTGGGGTACTTGAACGCAACTGGGTCTGTACTCTGTAGATAACTCGTACATTTGATCACCCAAAAGCAGTATTGTCAATAGACCCGTACTGGCTTTCATGGTGAAAAAGAAGACTGACATATTGTTTCACAGTGAATATTCAAGATTTGCATAGTTTGTAAGTCAGTTTTGTTTTTATAGTGCATTTTTTGAAACATGTATGATTAAAAATGTCGATAAATTTTAAATGTGTCATTTAAACTGGCACAAGGCAATCTTGAAGAATGTATCCACCATTTAAATTACACCGTGTTTTTATTCTAGTGTCATTTTGTCTTTAAAACAGACCTGCATATAACCCAGTAAAAAGTAATACAATTTGAAAGTTTTTAAGTTTTCTTTGTTATTCGACCATATGTCAGAGCTGTAATAAACCTACTTCTTAGATTTCTGCATATGTTTAAATAGTTTTGGTACAATGTAATCAACATATACTGAAAGAAATAAGTTTAGCAAGTATATATGGATATCTAGCTTAAATAAATCTATTGTAATTTTATAATGTGAAGTATTTGAAAACATTGGAATGACATAGGGTGATATTCTTTTGTGTTCCAATGTAAGTATCAGAGTTATCTCCCATTTAGTTAAAACAGCATATTTCACATTTAAAAAATACAAACATGATAAAGAGCTTGATGAAACTTTATTAAATAATTGTTCTGGGTCTCAAAGTTATAAAAACTGCAAAACCAATTGACAATAACCTTGCCATTATAAAGATATAGGGAACCAAAGTTACCATTTGTGAAATTACCTCCCTTTACAGTGAAATAAGAACGAAATTATAATTTCTGCATAGCTGGTAAATTTAAACATTTTGATTTCTTTTTCGCAGATATCGTTTTTTCTTTTTCGCAGATATCGTTTGAAAACCCTGCCCTGTATATAATCCATAATTATGTTAATTATATTGTTCAGGACCTCTGCCACGCATAGTATAGAACATGAGCAATGGGATTTACCACGTTATTTACT
This sequence comes from Cyrtodaria siliqua, assembly GCA_037043455.1. NCBI lineage: Eukaryota > Metazoa > Mollusca > Bivalvia > Adapedonta > Hiatellidae > Cyrtodaria > Cyrtodaria siliqua. The sequence continues at coordinate 15,189 of JAWPHD010001347.1, forward strand.
TGCTAAACTTATTTCTTTCAGTATAGTTATAGTAATATACAACAACAATTTTGCTTTGAACTATTCAAATTGTTATTCAAAAAATGATTTGCAGGGCCCGTATTCATAAAGCAACTTAAGTGGAAAAAATATTAAGTCAAAATTTAAGATTTTTACATATTTTTAAATATCCTTATTAACCTCTCAGGGACACTACAAACCATCTATTTTAGCTCTTGGTTTTATTTATTCATAAACTTATTAATAATATTAAGAAAATGTCTTAATCAATACAGAAAGGTGTTTTAAAAAGTTGATCAAATTTAACTTAAGATATTGCTAAGAAGCGTTATGAATACGGACCCAGATATGCAAGTTATGAAAACCTCACAGTATGTCAACATCTCAAGATTGCAAGTGTGTCTTTTTAAGAAACCATCTTTAACATATATTTCATTATTTTTCTCATAAATAATCATTTACAGTATTATATAGTTCTATTTGCTGTGTTGTATTTTCTATATATTAATAAACTTAATTCTTATTGTCTACACCGATATTTGTTATAATATTGTCTCTTTAAGAAACCATCTTTAACATATATTTCATTATTTTTTTCATAAATAATCATTTACAGTATTTTATAGTTCTATTTGCTGTGTTGTATTCTCTATATATTAATAAACTTAATTCTTATCGTCTACACCGATATTTGTTATAATATTGTCTCTTTAAGAAACCATCTTTAACATATATTTTTCTCATAAATAATCATTTACAGTATTATATAGTTATATTTGCTGTGTTGTATTCTCTATATATTAATAAACTTAATTCTTATCTACACCGATATTTGTTATAATATTATTCCAGTGTCGGTATTGACCTAGGTGGAATCCTGACAGTTAATCTAATATACATTTTAGAATGAATATTAAACAGAACAGACCATTTCAGACAAGTCTGAATAGTTGTTACCACTATATATCTGCATATATTAGGTCGTAATAGAGTAAGAAAATGGTAAATATGGTGGAGGGTGATTTAAATCTGACATTAACTTACTCTTACTTGAAAGAGTTGAGGATTGAAATAGACAGTCTTAAGTTGAAAATTGAATCTACAATCATTTAGTTCGAACATATTTGTCTGCTTGTGAGTGCCCAAAATGCCATTATTCAAAATTAACAAAAACAATAGTACAGTAACAAAAATTGTCACCCAATACACCAGTTACATACCAGTACCCAATATTTAATAATAAATACTGAAAGGTAATATAATAATATAAAGTGCAACACCTCTCACGCCCCCTAGCACAGACTTAAGCGTATTTACTTTAAAGCCTCAACCAGTGAACTAATAATTGATTATTAGTTCACTGCCTCAACGAATGAGCTTGGTGGTCCCAAAGGGACCAGGAAGTAATAACACTACTGATTTGCAGTCGGGGCGACTTGTGACAGTCGCCACACAGCAATAAACAAAAGCTAGTGTTTATGTCAATAAATACTGAAAAAGGGGATCCCTTGGAGGCAACACACACACACAAGAGAGTAAAGTAGCAGACTCGGCTTTTTAATTTAGTCTTTTGACTGTTACTTGTGATACGCAGGCTTCATAACCTCTGCACCAAAATTAAATCCCATTTTGTTTATTTCGCCCATTGTTTTCTCGTTTAGGCAAAGCATTTTGTTAGAAACTGGGACCATACGCCGCTGGCCATATAGAATGGTGTGAAAATACCTCACTGGAGGTTCCATGTTCACCATCATATGCATACCATCTTCGGGATCGCTCAGATTTCTGTACTATTGCCGGACATTTTAAATATTGAGTTCTGCTAAACCCGGGGCTAGAGGGCGTAAACGGTAGCAAGCACTTTTCACTACTCTTCATGAACACCAAGACTGCAATATGTTTTGTATTTGTCGTGTTCGGCGATTTCCAAATTTCTTCGTTCGTGCTCTTTTTTATTGAGTCTCGAATTCACAAATGTTTGGCTTGGGTGCCGGTATCAAACATGTATGGAATCTCAACTACACATGATTCTGAAGGCACGACGATAACCATGGAGCTATCATTTTATTTTATTAACTTTACAAATTATCCATCTTAGTGTGTAGCATGTTTAAGAACTTTTGTTCTACCTGCCTAAACGCAGATACGCAGCTGCGTAATGAAAATCTGAGATGCAAAGCTTTTTTTTTTACCGTATTTTATACATTATTTGAACATAGCTGACATGTGGAGCTTGATGGCATGACACTAATGTGTAGTAAAAATATCAAAATCTGTAAGAAAATCCGTGTATTTTTGGTACATCATTTTGCTACCAAAATACGCCAAAACGCACAATTTGGCCAAACCCAATCTTGCGTAATGGGAAAAAGCCTCCAGGTACGCGCCTGGCTTTTTTTGGATTCTACTTTCGTATCAGCTCAGGATATTGCTAATTGACAATAGCGTCGTCATATAGACGCGAATTAACACATAAGCCAATCGTATGCGCCTCTCTAAAAACAAACTCTGGTTTCCAAACGACTTACATGAAGATTGTATTGGCTAACACGAGTCATTGTCTTCAGTGGTTGATTAACAAATTTCGTTCCTTGTTCGTCCATACATAATTAAATGTCCTCTTCAGAAACTGATTTCACGATGTTAGATGGTAGCCTCCACATGCTAGATCAATGCCTCCAACCCTCGGTATAAGTGTTTTTATCTGAACCGAGGCTCTGCCGAGGTTCCGATTAAAACTCTTATACCGAGGGTTGGAATTCCCTATCTGAACCGAATACCCATAATAGATTATTTTTTCTTGCATATCAGAGACATGTTGTGCGTTGACGCCGCCAGATACTAACGTTTTACATGTTTGCCTGCATACCGGATGTTGGTGCGCGTGAATTTTATCTCGACACTAGGGTGAGATGGAAATATCTGGCCCCGGTAAAATGACGTATATCCTTGTCCGGTATGCAAGAAAAGACTTTCCATGTCATTTTACCGGGGCCAGATTATAAGAATATTTCATGGGTATCCGGTTCATATAGGGAATTCCAACCCGAGGTATACGTGTTGTTATCGGAACGAGGCTCTGCCGAGGTTCCGATTAAAACACTTATACCGAGGGTTGGTATTCCCTATCTGAACCGAATATCCATGACAGATTCTTTTTCTTGCATATCAGAGACATGTTGTGCGTTGACGCCGCCAGCTACTAACGTTTTGCATGTTTTCCTGCATACCGGATTTTGGCGCGCGCGAATTGTGTATTTAAACAGTAAGTATAATTTACCGGGGCTAGATATATCCATCTCGCCCTAGGATCGAGATAAAATTCACGGGTTGGAAATCCCTATCTTCACCGGATCCCATGAAAGATTCTTATAATCCGGTATGCAAGAAATAGATATATGACGTGCAAATGCGAATTTCTAGGCACAAATATTGTAAACTGAAGAAGAATTATCGCAAATAAAATGCACGGCAGTACAGGCGTGCAACCTACACTGCAGGCGTGCTATGCAATAAGAACACACGCAAGCTGGACATATTCGTTGTTTTGAGAGATGCCTATTTATGTTGTACTATCATATTATTATAATTATTGTTTAAATACACATTAACAAACACTCGATAACATCTAAATAGTATAACTTTCCTGGGGAAAAACATAATTTACCTGTATGGGAATCGCAAATTCGGCACCTCGGTCTAATGCAATTGAACGTATGTCTGATTCAAATGAAAAGAAGTCATTTGAATCAGACATACATCCTCTCTTCAATTTCAATTGAAGAGAGGATCAAAAAAAATATTTTAATACAAAAACGATCGTGCACAATGTTGAACACCTACCTCAATTCCGGCAATTTTGGTCGCCCGCCTGCATTACCGGAAATCCTCTGCCTTAAACGCTCGGTATTGTAAAAGCAATGTTGGCGGTGTGATTCCCGAGCGTGAAAAGGCAGTTACTCTAATTTCAGTCTTATAGAGTTATTGTTACTGCACTCTGCACTTCCTCTCATTACCCTATATCATTGTGTCAAGTTCCATTCCAGTCCCATTAGTAGTTTTTAAGATATGGGCCAGACAAGAATTATAAGTATAACATAACAAAGGGCAATAACTCAAATTTAAGTGAATATATAGTTATGGTTCTTGCATTCTTCACATCCTCTTCTTGCCCCCTGTCATTGGTTTTATTGCAGATCCATTAGTAGTTTTGAAGCTATGCTTCGGACAAGAAGTTTAAGTATAGAATTACAAAGGTCAATAACTCTATTGTCCATGAAGATAGAGTTATGGTTATTGCAATCTTCACTACATCTACGTGCCCTCTATCATTGTGTGATGTTTCATTCTAGTCTAGAAATTTATGAACTCTGCACTTCCTCTCATTGTGTGAAATGTTATCGCAGTCCCATTTGTAGTTTTCCAGTTACATGGCGGACACGAATTATAAATATACAATTACATAGGGTAATAAATCCAAACTAAATTATGACAGAGTTATGTTTCTTGCACACTGCACTTTCACTTATTACTCTCTATCATTGTGTGAAATGTTATCGCAGTCCCATTTGTAGTTTTCTAGTTGCATAGCGGATACGAATTATAAGTATACATTACAAAGGCCAATAACTCTTAATTTAAATGAAGACAGAGTTATGGTTCTTGCATTCTACACGTCCAGTCGTTGCCCTCTACTATTTTGTGAAATTGCATTGCAGTCCCACGAGTTGTTTTCGAGTTATAGAGCGGAAACGAATTATAAGTTTAAAATTACAAAGAGCAATAACTCTAACTAAATTGAAGGCAGATTTATGGTTCTTGCGCTCTTCACTTTCTGTCATTGCCCTCTATCATTGTGTGAAGTTACATTCCAATCCCATTGGTAGTTTTTAAGCTATGCACCAGGCAAGAATTATAAGTATAAAATAACAAGGGGCAATAACTCTAATTTAAATGAACATATAGTTATGGTTCTTGCATTCTTCACATCCTCTTATTGCTCTCTGTCATTGTATTTTAATTGCAGATTCAATAGTAGTTTTAGCCCTACTGTCCATGAAGATAGAGTTATGGTGATAGAACTCTGCACTTTCTCTCATTGCCCTCTATCATTGTGTGAAATTTCATTGCAGTCCCACTAGTAGTTTTCATATTATGGAGCGGACACGAATTATAAGTATAACATTACAAAGAGCAATAAATCTAACTAAAATGAAGGCAGATTTATGGTTCTTGCGCTCTTCACTTTCTGTCAGTGCCCTCTACCATTTTGTTAAGTTACATTCCAATCCCATTGGTAGTTTTTAAGCTATGCACCAGGCAACAATTATAAGTATAAAATAACAAAGGACAATAACTCTAATTTAAATGAACATATAGTTATGGTTCTTGCATTCTTCACATCCTCTTATTGCTCTCTGTCATTGTGTTTCATTGCAGATTCATTAGTACTTTTAGCCCTACTGTCCATGAAGATAGAGTTATGGTGATAGAACTCTGCACTTACTCTCATTGCCCTCTATCATTGTGTGAAATTTCATTGCAGTCCCATTAGTAGTTTTCATATTATGGAGCGGACACGAATTATAAGTATAATATTACAAAGAGCAATAAATCTAACTAAAATGAAGGCAGATTTATGGTTCTTGCACTCTTCACTTTCTGTCAGTGCCCTCTATCATTGTGTTAAGTTACATTCCAATCCCATTGGTAGTTTTTAAGCTATGCACCAGGCAACAATTATAAGTATAAAATAACAAGGGGCAATAACTCTAATTTAAATGAACATATAGTTATGGTTCTTGCATTCTTCACATCCTCTTATTGCTCTCTGTCATTGTGTTTCATTGCAGATTCATTAGTAGTTTTAGTCCTACTGTCCATGAAGATAGAGTTATGGTGATAGAACTCTGCACTTACTCTCATTGCCCTCTATCATTGTGTGACATTTCATTGCAGTCCCATTAGTAGTTTTCATATTATGGAGCGGACACGAATTATAAGTATAACATTACAAAGAGCAATAAATCTAACTAAAATGAAGGCAGATTTATGGTTCTTGCACTCTTCACTTTCTGTCAGTGCCCTCTATCATTGTGATAAGTTACATTCCAATCCCATTGGTAGATTTTAAGCTATGCACCAGGCAACAATTATAAGTATAAAATAACAAAGGGCAATAACTTTAATTAAAATGAACATATAGTCATGGTTCTTGCATTCTTCACATCCTCTTATTGCTCTCTGTCATTGTGTTTCATTGCAGAATCATTAGTAGTTTTAGCCCTACTGTCCATGAAGATAGAGTTATGGTGATAGAACTCTGCACTTACTCTCATTGCCCTCTATCATTGTGTGAAATTTCATTGCAGTCCCATTAGTAGTTTTCATATTATGGAGCGGACACGAATTATAAGTATAACATTACAAAGAGCAATAAATCTAAATTAAATGATGACAGAGTTATGGTTCTTGCACTCTGCACTTCCACTCTTTACTTTCTATCATTGTATGAAATTTCATCGCAGTCCCATTAGTAGTTTGCCAATTACAGAGCGGACACGTATTAGAGGTATAAAATTACAAAGGGCAATAACTTTAATCTAAATGAAGACGGAGTTATGGTTCTTGCATTCTGCTCTTCCCACTCATTGCCCTCAACCATTTTGTGAAATTTCATTGCAGTCCCACAAGTTGTTTTCGAGTTATAGAGCGGACACGAATCATAAGTTTAAAATTACAAAAGGCAATAACTCCATTTATAATGAAAGCAGAGTTACTCATTGCTTTCTATCAGTGTGTGAAATTTCTTTGCAGTCTCATTAGTAGTTTTTAGCCCTACATGCCAAGAGCCAGCAGAGCTTATGGGATGGCGAGTTGTCCGTCGTTCGTCGTCCGTTAACTTTTACCTCGTTACGACGATAGGGCCTTCATTTTTAATCCGATCTTTACCAAACTTTAACAGATTGTTAATATCAAAGAAAGCTCGGAAAATTCGAAAACCAGCCAGATCGGACCAGTAACAGCGGAGTTATGGTCCTTGATTTAGTTAAAAATACTGTATTTTGCCTCGTTAAGACGATAGGGCCATCATTTTCCATCCGATCTTTACCAAACTTTAACAGATTGTTAATATCGATGTAAGCTCAAAAAAGTTTAAAAACCAGCCTGATCGGACCAGTAACAGTGGAGTAATGACCCTTTGATTTAGTTAAAATGCTATATTTTGCCTCGTTGAGACGAAAGAGCATTTATTTGGCCGGATTTAAATGAAACTTTACAGGGATGATCAGTACCAAGCCTAGTTGTACATATCGTCACCGTGTTCCGGTTGAATTACTTTGGTAGAGTTATGGCCCGTTAAAGGTTTTAATACACAAATTTTGTCTGGACTAGTTCTCTTGAACCCCTTGCCGGATTTAATCGAAACTTTTAGGGATGATCAGTTCCATGTCTAGTTGTGCATATCATCGCTTTTTTTCTGTTGAATGATATTTTGGCAGAATTATGGCCCTTTAAAGGTTTTAATACACAAACTTTGTCCTGACTAGTTCTCCTGAACGCCAGGCTGGATTTCAACGAAACTTTGCAGGGATGCTTAGTACCAAGCCTAGTTTTGCATATCATCGTTATGTTCTGATTGACAGATTTTTGGCGGAGTTACGGCCCTTTAATGGTTTTTGACACACTAACTTTTCTGGGTTAGTTCTCCTGAACGCCTGGTCGGATTTTAACGAAACTTGGCAGTGATGATCAGTATCAAGCCTACTTGTGTATATCATCGCCGTATTCCGGTTGAAGGTATTTGGCAGAGTTATGGTTCTTTAAAAGGTTTAATACACAAACATTTTCCAGACTAGTCTCTTCAGAACTCCTGGCCGTGTTTCAACGAATCTTGGCAGGGATGATGAATACTAAGCCTAGTTGCGTCTGTCATTGCCGTGTTGTGGTTCCATGATTTTTGGCACAGTTTTTAAGGTTTTAATACACAAGCTTTGTCCAGACTAATTATCCTGATCCACTGGCCGGATTTCAAAGAATCTTCAAAGAATATTGGCAGGGATGATCAGAACCAAGCATGGTTGCGTATGGCATTGCCATGTTCCGGTTAAAGGATTTTTGATAGTTATGGCCCCTTATACATAGGCTTTATCTTTAGCCAGTAGAGCATCCACATGCCCTCTTGGGCCTCTTGTTGAGTTATAGAGCGGACACGAATTTTAAGTATAAAATTACAAAGGACAATAACTCTAATTCAAATGAAGGCAGAGTTATGATTATTGCGTTCTGCACTTCCACTCATTGCCCTCTATCATTTTGTGCAATTTCATTGTAGTCCCACAAGTAGTTTTCAAGTTATGGAGCAGACACGGATTATAAGTTTAAAATACAAAGGGCAATAACTCTAACTTCTCCGACTTGTTCTTTTTTTACTTTTGCGGACTTCAAATATTTTCACAAAAACTCAAAAACTCAAAATCAGAAAAAAGTGACATCAATTCACTGTTCTCGTACTTTTTCGATGATTTTGAACAGGAAAAAAGAACAAACAGTAATTTTGCGTAAGTGATATTTTATTAAAGTGACACATGGTAATCTTGTTTTTTTAAAAACTAGTTTTTACACATAAATTGCGTTTGTTCAATCATTAATGTTACTTATAAGAATTATATTAAGCCATTTGTTAACAAGACAACATAGTGAATACTTAAATTTGCTTTATTTAAAAGTAACCAGGATAAAAGTAAAAAATATACTGGATATAAATTCAGACCCATTTCAGACACTTCAAGATTGCCGTGTGTCCATTTAAAATTATATAATGTGACAAATTGTCATAATGTTTTGGTAAATGTGTTTATAAAATGTTATGTTTTCACACAAAATATGTAAGGTATATCATGATTAAAATAAAAACTGTTAGAAATGCTCAATAAAAAAATGTTTTTTAGCTCTACTGGCCGAAGGCCAGCAGAGCTTATGGGATGACGAGTTGTCCGTCGTCCGTCCGTCGTCCGTCGTTTACTTTTGTCTTGTTACCACCATAGGGCCTTCATTTTTCATCCGATCTTTACCAAACTATAACAAGTTGTTAATATCAATGAAAGCTCAGACAAATTTGAAAACCAGCCAGATCGAAATAATTTCACCGGAGTTATGGCCCTTGTTTTGCTGAAAAATGCCATATTAAGCCTTGTGAACACTCTAGCTACTTCATTTATTATTTGATCTTTACCAAACCTGCACAGATTGTTAATATCAATGAAGGCTCAAAGAAGTTTGAAAACCAGCTAAATCGGATCTGTAACACCGGAGTTATGGCCCTTGATTTTTCTGAAAATTGCTGTTTTCTGCCTTGTGAATGATCTAGCACCTTCATTTATTATTTGATTGTTACCAAACTTGCACAGATTGTTAATACCAATTATAGCTTGAACAAGTTCGAAAAGCGGCTGAATTGGGTCAGTAACACTGGAGTTATGGCCCTTGTTTTTCTGAAAAATTGTATTTTCTGCCTTGTGGACACTCTAGCACCTTCATTTATTATTTGATCTTTACCACACTTCCTCAAATTGTTAATATCAATGAAAGCTCGAACAAGTTCGAAAAACAGCTAAATCAGATCAGTAACATTGGAGTTATGGCCCTTGTTTTTTCTGAAAAATGCTATTTTCTGCCTTGTGAACACTCTAGGGTCTTCAATATTAATCGGATCTTTACTTAACTTTGCCAGTGTCTTTATATCAATGAAAGCTTGAACAAGTTCGAAAACCGGCAAGATCGAAATAATTTCAACGGAGTTATGACCCGTGTTTTGCTGAAAAATGCCATATTAAGCCTTGTGAACACTCTAGCACCTTCATTTATTATTTGATCTTTACCAACCTTGCACAGATTGTTAATAACAATGAAAGCTCGGACATGTTCGAAAACCAGCTAGATCGGACCATTAACAGCGGAGTTATTGCCCTTGATTTAGTTAAAAATGCTATATTTTGCCTCATTAAGACAATAGGGCCTTTATCTTCTATCTAATCTTTACCAAACTTTATCAGATTGTTTATATACATAAAAGCTCAAAAAATTTAGAAGACCAGCCAGATCGGACCAGTAACAGCAGAGTTATGGCCCTTGACTTAGTTAAAAATGCTATAGTTTGCCTCGTTAATTCGATAGGGCCTTCATCTTTCATCTGATCTTTACAAGACTTTACCTGATTGTTTCTATCAATGACAGCTCAGACAATATCGAAAACCAGCCAGATCGGACCATTAACGGATGAGTTATGGCCCTTGATTTAGTTAAAAATGCTATATTTTGCCTCGTTAAGATTATAGGGCCTTCATTTTTCATGCGATCTTTATGAGACTTTACGAGATTGTTCATATCAATGAAAGCTCGGTCAAGTTCGAAGACCAGCCAGATCGGACCAGTAATAGTGGAGTTATGGCTCTTGATTTAGTTAAAAATCCTATACTTGGCCTCGTTAAGACGATAGGGCCTTCATCTTTCATCCGATCTTTAAGAAACTTTACCAGATTGTTAATATTGATGAAAGCTTGGACGAGTTCGAAAACCATCCAGATTGGACCATTTACATTGAATTTATGGCCCTTGATTTTCTGAAATATGCTAAATCGTGGCCTCATTAAGACGAAAGGGCCTTCATTTGGCTGGATTTCATTGAAACTTTGCAGGGATGATCAGTACCAAGCCTAGTTGTACATAGTCACCGTGTTCCAGTTGAATGATTTTGGCAGAGTTATAGCCCTTTAAAGGTTTTAATACACAAACTTTGTTCTGACTAGTTCTCCTGAACCCCTGGCCGGATTAAACGAAACTTTCTAGGGATGATCGATTCTTTATCTAGTTGTGCACATCATCGCCGTGTTCCGGTTGAATGATTTTTGGCGGAGTTAGGGCCCTTTAAAGGTTTTAATACACAAACATTGTTCTGACTAGTTCTCCTGAACCTATGGCCGGATTTAAACGAAGCTTTTTAGGGATGATCAATTCCATGTCTAGTTTTGCAAATCATTGGCGTATTCCGGTTAAATGATTTTTTTTGCAGAATTATGGCCCTTTAAAGGTTTTAATACACAAACTTTGTCTGATCTACTTCTCCTGAACCCATGGCTGGATATAGACGAAACTTGACAAGAATGATCAGTATCAAGCCTAGTTGTGCATATCATCGCCATATTTCGGTTGAATGATTTTTGGCAGAGTTGTGACCCTTTAAATGTTTTAGTACACAAACTTTGTCCAGATTAGTCTCTTCTGAACTCTTTGCCAGATTTCAGCGAATCTTGGCGAGAATGATCAGTACTAAGCCTAGTTGCACCTGTCATTGCCATGTTCTGGTTGAATTATTTTTGAAAGACTTATGGCCCCTAATATATAAACTTTATCTTGAGCCAGTAGAGCGTCCACAGGCCCTCTTGGGCCTCTTGTTTTTCTTTTTCTTTTATTTATTCTCTATAAAGTTGTACTTTGCTTGCATAAATATTAGACAAAACGTGTAAAATACTGTTATTATATAGAAAAACAAAATGGCAAGTGTAAGGGGACGGATGTTACAGCGACGGATGTTACCTACTTATTTTGCAAATAAATGTATATAAAATAAATGTATATTTTAATTAGATATCCTCAGCTCAGTTCAAATTTTTTTTTTTTTCAGTAAGTTACTATACATGTATGGCTGCAAGTTATTATTTCGCTCTTCGGGGCATAGTATTTTGTTAGATACTAGGACCATACGTCGCTGGACATGGGGGAGGAAAATCTCTATGTCCACCGCCATATGCATGCCGTCTTTGGGATGGTTAAAATTATGTACAATTGATTTTATGAATATTGAATTCTGCTCAACCCGGGCTAGAGGGTGTGAGCGGTAGCTAGCATATTTCACTACCGTTCATGAAAAGTAATCAAACCTAGACTGCAATATTGTGTATGTGTCGTGTTCGGCCGTTTCCAAAGGTCCATTATCATACTCTTTTACATAACATTTTATTCATTTTCATAATGGAAAATATTTGTAGGGGACGGACGTTACAATGATTTTATGTATCGTTTTTTTTGCTTTTGAACTATTTTATTTATTCCAAAAATACTTTCCTGTAAGTGAAATTTTTGTTTTTCTTTAACTACATGCTTAGAGGCATTGATTGGAAGCAAAATTTACAACTACTGTAATAAGATATTTTTAATATTTTTCTGAATGAACTAGAACTATCACTGAAGGTCGTTAATACACCCGCTTTGTTGCTATAGCCGATAACGTGCAAAATCAATAATAAAAAATGTCCAAAATATCTGTTAATTTCTTAATGTGAAAGAACTTCTAAGTAAAACAATTTCCATAATTCTGTAAACAAGATGCCCAAGAGGGTATGTGGACGCTCTACTGGCTAACATGGCTCTTATAACATCAATGAAGCGAGAGACTGCCATTTACGTTTTTTAGAAAAGTTTTGGGCAAAATACAGGTTTTTAAAAAATCAAGGGCCATAACTAAAGAATCTGGTAAAGTTTGGTAAAGATCAGATGAAAAATGAAGGTACTACCGTATTAACGAGGCAACATATAGCATTTCTAACTATATCAAGAGCCATAACTCCTCTGCTACTGGTCCGACTGGTCCAACATTGAGCTAAGAAAATAAAAATAAAACAAGAGCTGTCGGAGAACAGCGCAGCTCGACTATTCGATTTTTCAGAGAATAATAAGTTATATAGCTAGTGTATACCATCAGAAAACAAGGCTAAAATAATGTGATGTGGGGTTGGGGGGCGCAACATAGCTATGTTTAAGAACTGACCAAAACGAGTGTATGTTGGGGGTGGGGGGGGCGGGGGTGGAGGGAGCAACATAATTATATGTGTAAGAATCTACGTGTAAGAATTGACCAAAACAACACAGAAATATGTAATAAAAAATATGGTGTTTCGAGTGTGGTGAAGGGGGGCGGGGTGGCGGGGGCAAGGCGGGGGAGAGGGCAACATGGTAAGAATTGTCAAAAGCAACACAGAAATATGTAAAACAAAATAGTTTCAAGTGGGGGGTGGAGGGGGTGAGAGGCGGGGGTGGGTTGTTGTGTGTGTGGGGGGGGGGGGAGGGAGGGGCAACATATATGTGTAAGAATTGACTAAAACAACACAGAAATATGTAAAAAATATATAAAAAAATAGTGTTTCAAGTAGGGTGGGGGGATGGGGTGAGAGGCGGGGTGGGGAGGGGTCGAGGGGGCAACATATATGTGTAAGAATTGACTAAAACAACACAGAAATATGTAAAAAAAAGTGTGTGGAGGGGGTGTGTGGGAGTGGGGGCGGGAGGAGGGAGCCCATGCCCCAATATGGGTAAAGTATAAATAAGTTGCATAATGCTATAAGAAATCCCAAACCAAAATTATAGATATATACATGCCTACATGCAAACCTAGATCTGCCTTTATTGCACATTTTATGGGCCATCACAATTTGGGTTCCTTTGGAGCCCACAATTTGCAGAAGACAAAATTACTTACCCAGCCCTTTACAACATATTATAAGGAAACTAAATTACAAAATTTAGTTCAGCTAGGACAAGAAATGTAAGAGATATAGACCTGTAAACACAGCTTACACGCAAAATTTGATGTGAAACAGACACATTTTAAGGGCTATCAGAATTTGGGTTCCATGGGAGCCCAGGGGTTACAGGAACCAGAATTACTTAAGCAGCCTTTAAGATAATGCTATAAGGAAACTAATGGCCAAAATTGGTTGTGCTAGTGTAAGAATTGTAAGATATATAGTCTTGTAAAAACAGCTTACACGCAAAATTTGATGTGAAATGGGAGACATTTTATGGGCTATCATAATTTGGGTTCCATGGGAGCCCATGGTATACAGGAACCAAAACTGCTTATGCAGCCCTTAAGATAATGCTATAAGGAAGCCCATGGCCAAATTTTGTTGTGCTAGGATAAAAAATGTATGAGATATAGACTTGTAAACACATCTTACACGCATACATTGATGTGGGACGCCGACATGATTACATAAGCTCTCTTATTCTTCGAATAGTCGAGCTAAAAATAAATAAAAAATAAAAATTACAAAAAAAAATTAAATCTGGTAAAGTTTGGCAAAGATCAGATGCAAAAGGAAGGCCCTATCGTATGACGAGGCAAATTATATCATTTTAACAAAATCAAGGGCCATAACTCCGCTGTAACTGGTCCGATCTGTCTGGTTTTCGAACTTGACCGAGCTTTCATTGACATTAACAATCTGATACATTTTTGTAAAGATTGGATAAAAAATAAAGGCCCTATCGTCTTAACGAGGCAAAATATAGCATTTTGAACTAAATCAAGGGCCACAACTCCGCTGTTACTGGTCCGATATGGCGGTTTTCGAACTTGTTCGAGCTTTCAATGACATTAACAATCTGATAAAGTTTGGTAAAGTTCGGATGAACAATAAAGCCCCTATCGTCTTAACGAGGCAAAATATAGCATTTCAACTAAATCAAGGGCCATAACTCCGCTGTTACTAGTCCGATATGGCTGGTTTTCGAACTTGTCCGCGCTTTCATTGATATTAACAATGTGGTTAAGTTTGGTAAAGATAGGATGAAAAATGAAGGCCCTATGGTCTTAACGAGGCAAAATATAATAATATCACATTTTTAACTAAATCAAGGACCATAACTCCGCTGTGTCCGATCTGGCTGGTTTTCGAACTTGTCCGAGCTGTTATTGATATTAACATTGTGGTAAAGTTTGGTAAAGATAGGATGAAAAAGGAAGGCCCTATCGTCTTAACGAGGCAAAATATAGCAATATAGCATTTTTAACTAAATCAAGGGCCATAACTCCGCTGTTACTCGTCCGATCTGGCTGGTTTTCAAACTTTTCCGAACTTTCATTGATATTAACAACCTGATAAAATTTGGTAAAGATCGGATGAAAAATGAAGGCCCTATCGTCTTAACGAGACAAAAGTCAACGACGGACGGACGACGGACAACTCGGCATCCCATAGAGCTAAAATGGCATATTCACTAAAACAAGGACCATAACTCCAGTGAAACTAATCCAATCTCAATATAACTAATTCGCTCTTTTATTGATATTAACAATCTTTACAAGTCTGGTAAATAGTGTTCACAATTTTCCAGAAAAAACAAGGGTCATAACACTGGTGTTACTGATAAAAAAAGGCACAGAAATAGGAAATTATAAATGGTGTATTAAAAGAGAAAGTATAAATGGTATAAAGGGAAATTATATATTGTGTAACGGGTGTTGATATCCTAATTAATAAACTTAGTTAAGTAATTTAATGACAATTCATTGTTTAATTCACAGCATTTTCTAATTAGAGCAGTGCCCTGTATGTATATAATGCAAAACCTGTTATGAACATATGTAAATATTGATTTGTTTGGTAGAAATTTTATTAAATATACTTCAGTAAACCATTGATGATTTATACTGTATGATCACTTTTTGTCACAATTTGGACATTGAACAGCGTTATATGATTATTAAAAATAATCAAAATTATATAGAAAAGAATCATTTCTTTAGTTGATAATATTATAAAGGTTTCATTTTTAGCTCTACTGGCCGAAGGTGCTTATGGGATGCCGAGTTGTCCGTCGTCCATCCGTCCGTCCGTCGTTTACTTTTGTCTCCTTAAGACGATAGGGGCTTCATTTTCCATCCGATCTTTATTAAACTTTACTAGATTGTTAATATCAATATAAGCTCGGACAAGTTCAAAAATCAGCTAGATCGGACAAGTAACAACGGAGTTATGGCCCTTGATTTAGTTAAAAATGCTATATTTTGCCTCGTTAAGACGATAGAGCCTTCATTTTCCATCCGATATTTACTAAACTTTAGCAGATTGTTAATATCAATAAAATCTCGGACGCGTTTGAAAACCAGCCAGATTGAACCAGTAACAGCGGAGTTATGGCCCTTGATTTAGTTAAAAATGCTACATTTTTCCTCGTTAAGACGAGATGGCCTTTATTTTTCATCCAATCTTTACCAAACTTTTCCAGATTGTTACTATCCATGAAAGCTCGGACGCGTTCGAAAACCAGCCAGATTTGACCGGTAACAGCGGAGTTATGGCCCCTGATTTAGTTAAAAATGCTATATGTTGCCTCGTTAAGACGAGGTTCATCCAATATTTACCAGATTGTTACTATCAATGAAAGCTCTAACGAGTTTGAGAACCAGCCGGATCGAACCAGTAACACTGGAGTTATGGCCCTTTTTAAATATTTGGTAATGTACACTGGAAACCCAAGAGGTTGTGTATTTAAATCGCACTAGAGGCATATTTTCTTTTTTCTTTTTTTTTTCATAGGAAATCTTGGTTCACGGGTTCAATTTTTTAAATATATATATTTTTTTAATATTTATATTTTCTCATAAAAAATCTTGGTTATTTTTTTCTTTAATTTGGAGCTTAGGGCCCCTTGTTGGATCAGTTTTACATAGAGTTATAGGGAAGAACTTCAAAAATCTTCTCTGAAACTACAAGAGATAAAGGTTTAATATTTTTTATTTATTATCAGTTTTTGGATCCTCTACCAAGTTTGTTCAAATGGTCAAATTTGGCCCCGCCCCAGAGGTAGCCAGTAGAGCGATACAGGCCCTCTTGGGCCTCTCGTTTATATGTGTCAGTGAACGACAACTGTTTTGTTTTTAATATTCACATTGTATTTTCAATAAGTTTTAAACAGTGTCATCTCATATTATGGAACGCCATGACTGTCTTATGATTTTGCCGATTAATATATGTAGTGCATTTCGCTTTATATGTGGTAGATCTTTCATGATATGCAGTGCATTTTTAATTATATGTGGTAAATAAATATTTATATGTGGTAGAAAAGTATTTATATGCAGTAGATTAATCATTATATGCGATAGATAAGTCATTGTATGCAGTAGATAAACCATTATATGCGGTCCAGTTATCGTTATATGTGGTGCATTTATTACTATATGCAGTAGTTTATCTAATATATGAGGTCCTTTGAACATTATATGAAGTACGTTTGTATTTATATGCAGTGCTTCTGTTGACTTTATATGTGGTACATATTCTAATATACGTGGTGGATACGTTTTTATATTCGGTGGTTTCAATTGCATTATATTCGGTACAAACGGCTTTATACGTGGTGCATTTCTTATGATATGCAGTGCTTTTTCTATTATATGCGGTGTTTTTTTCATTATGATGATGAGATCAATCGGAACACTCATTTTTTTAAGATGTTACGATTTTATCGGAAACTAACTAGACTGCTTTACTGCGTATGTCCCGTTTCACTCAAACAAGAAGGAGCAAACAAGCGACAGTCAAATCGGCCGAAAAAAATCTCTCACGTAAAGTGCATTCCAACTGCGATCATGGTCAAGCATCTCGTCTGATCTATGTTCTATAAAAAGATATGGCAAGTTGGACTTTTTCTCAATATTGATTACACAATGCACGCGCGTGACATACATAAATAGAGGATATTTGTTAATTTGGAGTGAATAAATAGAGAATATTTGTTTCTTTGGAGTGAATATGGATTTAATCCACTATTTCGCTGGAAAGTATATAATAAATGCATACATTACAATTACTGAGGAAGTGTATGAGCTAAATACACAATCACTCTTATTCCCAAGGATAGTCCCCCATGTTGTTACGTACCATACCACGTGCTGTACCCGGTGTCCTTATAAGGAAAGAATGGGGTGGTGGCTTCCGGGGTTGGGGTTGTGAACAAAATACATCCTCAAACCCCGCCCCTCAAAGGGATGGTATTTTCCTGGTTTTGTGAGAATTTGGTAAGGGGGTGTTGTTTTTCTTGCGAGGGCAGCGGTGAGGATGTGATGGTGGTGTGTGTTTGGGGTGTGCGGGTGGTGGTGTGTGGGGGGGCGGGAGCTACACAAATTCCATGAGGGAATGAGGGGTTAACGAATAAAAACGAACGGGGTATGGTGGCTGGAGATTTTTCCATTTTTACCCATACATTGTTTTATTAGGAGGTGCTAAGCCACATATTTTAAGGTGATGTATTTTTTTTTTAAAATCTAGGCGGTAGTCTGTACATTTTCTTGAGGTAAACGCTTTTTAGACTGCTTTATGGGGAGGAGGTAGGAAATGGATTTCCGGGGATCTAGGGTGGTATTTTGGACATATTTCCAGGTGGTTCCGTGGCAGGGTCTGAAGGTTTTAAACGCTTTACTTTTCTAGTGTATATATATATCATTTTGCTGTTGTTGTGTTGTTGTTTTAAACTAGGGATGCTCTCTGGGCTTAAAAATACATTTCTTAAAGCGGGGGCATGGATGGTGAGTACGGAGATTATCTGGAATAGCCCATTCCCGTCTAACAGAAATTCGAGTCTGTCTAATCCCCGGGTTATGCCCCACCGCACCCTCCCAACATTATTCTGAACATTATTACAAACAGTCCACTTTCGGAATAGTTTACAACAAAACCTTCCATCCCCATCCCCCAGCCCCCTTACACCCACTTCCCTCGCCCCCTTCGATTTTAATGCACTTTTACAAATGTCCTATCAAGGAAAATGTAGTAGGATATCAGTAATTAATGAAAGAATACACGCAAAACAATTATGCACCTATCAAATATTTCCACGCAATATTTGTGGAAGGAAAATATGTTGAAGGGGATGGTGGTGGGGAAGCGGGGTTCATGGAGTGTTTTCGAGATTTTTTTCCATGATGGGTTGGAGAATATTTCGAGATTTTCCAAGGGACTGGTGTGTTATCAAAACATATGCCATTTTCTAACGCCGATCTAGTCAACGTGTCTATGTTTGACCTAATTGTGTTCAACAGTTCGTGTTTTTTTATATTATTAAAATGAATCCAGTCTTGGTTTGGACTGAAAAAAGTAAGACAGTTTTTGTTCTATTTATAAAACTGGAAATCCTCTAATTACGTAAAGCGTGTGTTTTCACTGGCCAATCGCTGAGGGTCTAAATAATCGATAATGACAGCGTTCTACGTTTATTTTAAACGCTGTGTTGCAGTCTAAATTGTAACATCTTTAAAAACGAGTGTTTCGATTGATCTCATCAAACACCGCATATAATAGAAAATGCACTGCATATCATAAGAAATGCACCACGTATAAAGCCGTTTGTACCGAATATAATGCAATTGAAACCACCGAATATAAAGACGTATCCACCATATATTAGAATATGTACCACATATAAAGTCAACAGAATCACTGCATATAAATACAAACGTACTTCATATAATGTTCAAAGGACCTCATATATTAGATAAACTACTGCATATAGTAATAAATGCACCACATATAACGATAACTGGACCGCATATAATGGTTTATCTACTGCATATAATGACTTATCTATCGCATATAATGATTAATCTACTGCATATAAATACTTTTCTACCACATATAAAGATTTATTTACCACATATAATTAAAAATGCACTGCGTATCGTGAAATATCTACCACATATAAAGGGAAATGCACTGCATATATTAATCGGCAACATCATAAGACAGTCATGGCGTTCCAAATTATATAATGCATATTATTGTAAGTGTTCTGTTTTAAATATGTTACTGTATCATATGTATATATGTATCACGTTAATTAGAAACAAATACAGTTGAAACTCCTTATTTGGATATCATTCGCTAACTTCGACAAGTCGGTTGCTCCCAGTTTTATTCAGTTAAAATATTCTTTATGGATATTTCTTATCTGAAATTTTGCTTTAAAATCTTGATGTTTATTTCGAGTCCAAAGTTTCCATACCTTATTTCTGCTTCTTATTTCAATATCGCTGATTTTGCAAATATCCACTGATGCTTATCTCGATTTCTACTATCTATAATAATAATAATAATAATAAATGCTTTATTTAATGATGGTAACTCAATCAATTTACAACAATTGTTCTCCCTTGAGGCCATCAAATGAAGAAACATGTAACACACACACATGGTTATATACATACAATATTATACAATTCTGAAGAGTTTCCTGTTGTAAAATCAAAAGTCCCTATATATAAATCTTTTAAAGTTATTTTAAAGTACTTAACCAAATGCAAGCATATTAAAATTAACTAGTATTACCTAAAAGATAGAAATAATATTTCTTTTTAAATTCTTTGATATGTTTGGCTTGTCGCATTGGAGGTGCGATAGAGTTCCATATGACAGCACCAGAATAACGAATACTTTGTTTGTATATACTTAGCCTATGTTTCGGGACGATTAGATCACCATTTGAACAAGTCCTTAATTTATAAGAGGAATGAACGTTTTGAAACAAAGATGGAAGATAGTCTGGAGCAAGATTATTGACGCATTTGTAAACCAGCACTGCTTTATGAAATTGTATTCGATCATGGACATTTAACCATTTAAGCTCTTTAAATAAGGGTTTTGAAGATGCATCATATGGCTTATTAAGGATGATCCGACCAGCTCTCTTTTGGATTCTATTAATATTGTTGCTAGAGCAATTTCCCCAAATAGTGTCACAATAATCCAAAATTGGTTGAATATATGCATTGTAATACATAATTCTTGTTTCATGTATGAGAAATTTCTTGATTTTGCACAAAAGATTAGTTTTGTTTGTTTAAGAAGTACAAAGATTATCAACATGGACGTCCCATGACAGGTTTTTATCAATATATACCCCTAATAATTTTTGACTCTGTACATTTTCTATTGCTATACTGTTAACATATAATTGTTTTACTTCATTATTAAGTTTAGACAACTTTTGATGAGATGTACTTATAATCATATATTTTGTTTTCATTTCATTGCTCTGTTTGTTTGAGACTAAGCTGGCTATTTTCTTGTATAATTTCAAGATAAGGACCAGACGTAGACAATGTTACATCGTCAGTGTTTGCATTTTCTACATAGAGTGGTAGATCATTGACAAACATGATAAATAGAAGTGGTCCAAGTATTAACCCTTGTGGTACCCCTGTTTTTATAAGATTAGGCTTTGAAAGCTCTGTCGAAATTTGTATATTCTGGTATCGATTTGTAAGGTACGAGTTGAACCATTTTAAAGTGCATTTATCAAAATTATAACTTTTAAGTTTTGCCAACAAAAGTTCATGGTTAACAAGATCAAATGCTTTTTTGAAATCAATAAAAACAAGTTCATTGACATGTCCATTATTCAATTCTTGCAGTAACATATATATTAGCTTTGTTAATGCTGTATGGCAGGAATGAGATTTTCTAAAGCCTGACTGTCCGCTATAAATTAGACCATACATTTCCAGATACTCAATACACTGGTTGGCTATGTATCTTTCTAGTATTTTTGATAATGTGGGTAAAATAGAAATTGGTCTGTAATTACCGGGATCATCAACATCACCTGATTTATATATAGGAACTACTCTTGCATTTTTTAATTTTTCTGGGAATACATATGTCATAATACTAATGTTTATAATTTGACATATCGATTTTGCAAAAATTGACGCCGCTGTTTTTTAAATGTGACGGCCTATGCCATCTAGACCAGTTGACTTTGTAGAATCAAGCTGATTTATGTATTTTAGAACTTCATCCATGGTTATGTTTCTAATAGAAAATTCCTTGTTATTTGGCATTTTCTTTTGTCTTATGATAGAAATCTCTTTTATTCCTTGATTCTTTGATTCTTTTATTTCAGGAGTCAACCAACTTGGAAGTGTGTTGCTTTTTATTCGTTTAGTTTTTATAGGTGCATGTTTATCAAGTACATTAAGATTAGCATCATTCCACGAGCTTATGGCAGAGTTTACATCTGTCGTATTTTCTATATCGATAAGATCAAACGTTTCATTTAAACTATTATTGAAATCCATTGTATCAAATTTCTTAAAATCTCTGTAATTTATTTCTGTATGTGTATTACCTGATTTAATAAAGGATGCATGTCTTGTTGCGCAGACTGGGTAGTGGTCACTTGCACTATATATTGGAACATTTGTTTCACATATATTATGTGGTTTATTTGAGTAAATATGGTCTATAAGGGTAGAAGAGTTTGTATTAAGTTGACTTTCATACTATCTTTGTTAAACTTGTTAAAACGTTTATCAAAAGAGGTTATGACTCTATCATTTTGCAACGAACTGCATGCTTGGTGGTGGACCCTTTTACAGTTCGCCACTATGCTTTCCTCTTTAATTGTACGATGACCGGACAGGCTGTGGACCCTATGATGACGCCTACCTAAAGCCCATTGGGACGGTGGCGTTTGATGTTTGTCCATGTTTTTTCTTGTCGTGCCCTTGATGGTGCATTCTCTTACTGCTCTGGCTTCTGCCAAGTCATTGAGTACCTTCATTGTTGCTTTCTAGGCTTTTGTTTTTTTGTATTATATTTACACGAGCATATTTGTGTTTTACTTATATTGCCTATTGATGCTGCCTTGTTGGTTAGAGATTAGATCATGGCGGGGATTTCTTTATTTACACTGTCCTGTTTTAATGGGGTGACAGTATGGTAAGTGTGAGGTTTGGTGCACCCTAGAACCGGTTTAAACACCCAGTGGCCTACTTTGCCACTGACCGTTCCAAGGCGGTAGCCCTATTGTCAACCCTTTTGTGTTTGTGATGTCGTTTGCATTTTTTATTACTTTTGCCTTTTCGTTTGTCTGTTTGCGTGTTTGTTTTTGTGTTTTGTGGTTGACTGTCGTCCTTGAATGCTGCTTTCCCTGTCCGATATTTGTATCCTTCTTTGTAGAATCAAGCTGACTTATGTATTTTAGAACTTCATCCATGGTTATGTTTCTAATAGAAAATTCCTTGTTCTTTGGCATTTTTTGTCGAACAAAATCCCTTAGTTTTTCTAGATTAAGACTTTCATTAGAATCAGAAATATTATTTGAAAGATTTGTGAAAAAATCATTAAACTCATCAGCAATATATTTCTTAGATGTGACATACCTATTACCAATTTTTATTTTGTTTGGGTGTTTTGACTTAGTTTTGCCTGATTTAAGTTCATTTATATACCTCCACATGGTCCCAGAGTTTTTGTTATCTTCTATGGCTGTGATGTAGTAATCCTTTTTAGCTTGACCAATGAGAATATTTGTTTTATTTCTCCAATGTTTATACTGGACAAAATCTTTTGTCTTATGATAGAAATCTCTTTTATTCCTTGATTCTTTTATTTCAGGAGTCAACCAACTTGGAAGTGTGTTGATTTTTATTCGTTTAGTTTTTATAGGTGCATGTTTATCAAGTACATTAAGATTAGCATCATTCCACGAGCTTATGGCAGAGTTTACATCTGTCGTACTTTCTATATCGATAAGATCAAACGTTTCATTTAAACTATTATTGAAATCCATTGTATCAAATTTCTTAAAATCTCTGTAATTTATTTCTGTATGTGTATTACCTGATTTAATAAAGGATGCATGTCTTGTTGCGCAGACTGGGTAGTGGTCACTTGCACTATATATTGGAAAATTGTTTCACATATATTATGTGGTTTATTTGAGTAAATATGGTCTATAAGGGTAGAAGAGTTTCTATTAACCCTTGTTGGAGATTGTATTAATTGAGTAAAATTGTGTGTATCAAGACAATCTAACCATCTTTCAGGTGAATTTTTTAGGAAGTTATAATTTGTATCACCCTTAATGATGATTTAGTTTTCATCATGACCTAAAGCTTTTTTGGATTTCCTGCTCAAAATCATCAACCCATTGTATAAGTGAGCTACGAGGTCTGTATACAGAGCAAATAATAATTGGTTTAGACTTCGGCAGTATTATTTCCAACCATATGCTTTCTATCTTTCCAAGTTCGATATCTTGTTTACGTTTATAATTTACATTTTCTTTTATTTACACTAAAATCCCACCACCCATTTCTTTATGCCCTTGACTTCTATCCCTTCTTTCAAATTTAAAACCATCTAAGTTTAATTTACTGTCTTCTTCATTCTGAAGCCATGTTTCACATATACCAAACACATTTACATTTTCCTTTTGAGTTATTAATAACTTAAGGTCTTCACATTTAGGTTTATCAACAAGAAGTTGCCCTATATTAATATTTGCAATTTTGAGTCCCTTTTTTGTTAACCCCAAACTCCATATTCATCATTATGCTTCGATTTTGTTTCAAAGGTACTTAAAACATTTGCTTTGCTAGTGGAAATATAAACAGTATTACTAGCTGCATTATTGAGATATGAAGTAGTAGTGGTCTCAAGAAGAATATCAGATGACTTACAGTTTGTATTACTAGCAGTATTACTAGCCGCATCACTAAGATATGACGTAGTAGTGTCCTCAAAAGGAATACCAGTTGGCATACAATTTGTACATAGATAAGAATGACATTCCGAACAAATACCAGTTAATGCATTATATACATTATAAGAATAAAGTGTTTGTCCATGAGTATTTGCATGGTGAATGGCGTCTTCTTCTTTGCCGCTTTCCTAACTTGTAGCATGTGGACACTTCCTTTGCTTATGTCCATATCCATGACATCTATGATATCTTATTGGTTTGCCATGTGTACAGTGGTCCGTATTGTGGTTTTGTTCGCCACAATTATGAGTCATCCATTTTTGGTATGAAAATGGGCTTAATTGCATTGATATTTTGCAGGAGGAGACTTGTCCCTTGTGCACTCAGGTGAATATCGTCCATGCGATAAAACCGTTTGTTGATCACGGAAGAAGACGGATATTTGAAGAATGTTTTATACTGTGGAACATAATGAATATTATAGTTATCACAAATATCGACCAGCAAGTTGTTGACATATTCTACATACGTGTCTCGTCGTGGTGGTAATCCCGAAATAATTATACTGCATTCAGAATGTCCATATACCCTTATTTGGAGTAGGAGGCTTTCAAGCTCTTCCTCAATCTGTGCAATGGTCTGACCATTACTGGCGTTGTTGCCTCCCACAAGCAGAATTATTGTTTTACATTTTCCTATACCAAGTGTGGGAACGATATCAGTTACATCACGGATCTTGGCGCCTCTCATAGTTTTGACATCTGTTTTATATAAACCCTTTGTTTTCACTCCTTTTAAAAGAGAATCTCCAATGATGAGGGTATTGTTATGGAGTACAGGTCTATTTTTATAGTTACTGTTTACAGACCCGGTGTCTCCAATGTATCATAGAATGAATGAATGAATGAAAGTCTTTATTTATCGAGGGTGACCCAATTAGTTTATACTAATCTTCCTTGGGGCCCTCTACTAATCTTCCTTGGGGCCCTCATGGAGAGGTCATGTTTTGACTTACTTGAACATCAGCGTTGATTGCCAAGGGTGGATGCGGGATCGGCGTTACTGAAGGGATTTGCGTTGCTGAGGGGGCTTGCTTTATTGCAGTTTTCGGGATCGGCGTTACTGCAGTGGTTTGCGACATCGGCATTACTGAAGGGGTTCGCAGGATCGGCGTTACTGAAGGGGTTTGCGGGATCAGCGTAACTGAAGGGGGTTGCATTACTGCAGTTTTCGGAGTCGGTGTAACTGAATGGGTGTGTTCTTCTGTCTGGCATCCTTTGGTAGCTGGAATATATTTAATCAGGTCTGGCGTCTCATACTCATTTCCAAATACTTTAAAAATAAAGATACTGAGTTTCAAATGTATATGGAAATACAGATTTTTTCCAAAGATTGCCACGAGTCCATTTAAAATGGTATTGAGAGCTGTTTTATTGAATATTTTAAAAATATTTGAAGAACATACACTTTTAAGATTCATAGTCAGGTCGGAATCTACAGTTTTCTTTGAAATTCAGACTATTTTCAGACATGTATTGTACACTAATTACGCTAAATAACTTGAATTCTATTTTTCAAAACTAACAAACATAATTTTTTCCTGAAAGACCATATAATTTCCTCTCAAAATGTAGCAAATACATGCTAGAAAGCAGCAAAATCGGTTTCTCTGCCTACAAATACAATTCATTTACCCCACCCACTCAGCACTCAAAAAAAGGAAAACATGACATGTATAGACACACGACAGCATATACCTGTCCCTTATTTGAGATATAACACAACCATAATTGTATGACAAACACTCCAAATTGTAATAAGAATGCTATTTCTACATACCTTAACCGGCTTTTTCCCCCCGTAATCTGATGTCGGCTGCAGAAGTGCAGGAAATGATTAACAAAAGCTAGCATTTACAACATAGCCACCAGTTACGATTTTCTGTTTACAGGCTACATACCGGTCATAGTACAAACAGTTTATTTATACCAAAATTAACTATTATGTCATACTAAGTCAAAAACACCGCATTTGTGGATTTCTTTTTTATTGTCTAGTCTGTACGTGGCTTTTAATCTCTTAGATTTCTATTTTATAAGAAATTCCATGGACATTCATTCGAAACTAAGGAGTCTCCCCTCATGCTAATCATTTCACATTTTAGTTTTGTTCTTTATCATACTAATACAAATAATTTATCTAAATATAGAAAAATATCGAAATTGTCTAAGTACTAGAACAGTGAAAGGTTGAAAGGCCGAAATTGCACGTTTTTTCTGATTTTTAGTTTTTGTGTTGTCGTGAAAAAAATCACAAGTCCGAAAAACATCGAAAATGTTCTAAGTACGAGAACAGTGAAAGGTTGAAAGGCCGAAAAATGGCACGTTTTTCTGATTTTTAGTATTGGTCTATAGATAACTTACGACAAAATTACAATTGCAATAACTCAACTTGCCTTATCCAAATCCCATTCCCGGGACTCCCGGCACCAAGAGTCGCCAAATACACCCGTACATGCAGAGTTACCTCCTCTTTCCGTTCGTGGTGTCCTCAATAGAGGCGAGTAAATCGAATGGTCTCAAAATATTTGTTCTTTTTCCACGTAACAAATGGTTTTAATTGTTTTATTACTTTAATTTTACTTCCCATATGTTATTTTCTTACGAGTTTATAAGCGTAGTTGGTGATTTTACATCGGTTTTTGTTCTTTCGCCGTTAATTCAGACCGCAATTCGTACACAAACACATGCGGTCTACTTCCGGTTTCGCAACCTTTGTAAATTCCGTCTAGGAATTATGGTTTTTAACTTCTATTAGGAATCTGAATTTGACACCGGAACGTAGGCACCATTCCGAGTCGTGTCAGGAAATAGTTTTTCTTCTTATATTGTTTGGTTTTTATAATTACAGTTGGTGCATCTAGCGCTTTCTGTTGTTATTTTCTTATATTTCAGTAACAGCAATGTGGTCGCATTCGCTGGTTGGCTAGACCTGCCGAAAGAAGGCAAACGCCTTCTGACGCCCAGGGCTACCCTTTCAAGTGAAGAGTATCTGGCCCTTCCTAGTTAAAGGTTCTGGCCAGATACTTTCTGGGATGGGGAAGGCCACCCAAACGAAGGCTAAGCGCCCTTCTGGCGGTGATGGCTCCCATTCCAGGCAAAAGTGGAAGGTTGAAGGAAGTCACATATACTTCCAGGTGTTGGGAATGCCACCCCTACGAAGGCTACGGTTCCTTCCGATGGTTGACACACATCCCAGGCGAAAGCAGTCCCGTACCCCCACCCACTCATGTTCACAGTTACAGGCTGCTAGGTAGTGCGGGGGTCACGCCCACTCCAAACTCTCTGCCTCATGGGTAATCTGAGGGTCCTCAGAACAAATTATATTCACTCCTCCAGGTCACTTTTCAGAGAGGCAACACACAGGGGGAGGTCTAGGAGCAACCGTCACCTGTCTAGAGACAGCTCAGGTAAATATTTCTCTGATAAATTTTCTGCTTTTCAAGCACGGCCCAGGGACGTAGGGGTATTCTTACTGTATTCTTACTGTATTCGATACCGTTGTTATGGTTAGGGCCACCTAACGAAGCATGTAGTTTCTGCTGAAGGTCTCTGCTATTATAAATCCAGACTAGTAGTCTTGAGGAAAGCTAAATAAGACTTCTTTCTATGGTATGGGAAGAGGACTTAGGTTTCTGTGTTGGTACTCGCATGCAAGGGGAAATTTCTGTCATGGGCCACATTTATCTGTTATTATATTTTACTACGTGTTGTATAATCGCAGATTAAACAGAATAGAATAGAATAGAATATGTTATTGTTAAATTCATAACAATGTGAACATGACAATGAACAAACAGGAAATCAAATCATATGATAGCTATTAAGATAAACATATGGATTAGCTGTCAGGATGGCCGAGTGGTCTAAGGCGCCAGACTCAAGGTAATACCTTCACAAGCGAGTGTTCTGGTCCACAAATGTAGGCGTGGGTTCAGATCCCACTTCTGACACATACTTTTAACATACGTGTAAAATGTGTCAGGGACACTTTCTTTGTTTTTCTTTTTCAGTGTTATTTCAGAAACACTTACCAACAATAGGACTGAGACCTCTTTAGGAAATCATACTTTCCTAGACAGTGCTCTCTATTGGGATAGGCTTTTTCTTTGGTACGGAAGGCTGAAGGAAATGATAACCATTCCAAGAGTGAAGTTATCTAGTAGCCGCCTGGTAAGACAGACCATCTACAATCAGAGAAGGTAAATTGTAAGAAAACGAAGTCTTATCTCTTATTCTGATTAGCAGGCCTGGAGGTATTCCATCCTCAAATAGAACTCATTCTTTTGTCGAACAGGATCACCCTTTTTTCCAAGTTTGTTGTAATATTTGTAAACACGTCTTAAGCATTGTCCGCCTATGTTCTCGATTTTAGAACCTTATTGAATGCTTTCGTATCTTTAGAATATATCTGTGTTTACTACAAATCGTTAAGAGTATTTAAATTAAAAGTAAATTCCTCTCGTGGTCTTGCTTAAAACCCACTACAAGAGTCTGATACTTGTCTTTAACTAAAGATTCTTAGTGAATTACTTTTGTTCTTTTCTGTCCTTATGGACATAACTATAGAACTAGATTTGCAGGCAACCTCGTTAGAAGTCAGTACCTACTGTCGAGGTCCGTCACAAGCATTGACCTATCAAGGATGATTTTAGTGACTACGGCTTCTCCGCCATGGTCTAATGATTATGGTAAGTATTCATGGCCTTCGCCATAGCGTTCATAGGTTTTAGCGTTAATTGTAATCATGTAGCCAGTCTTAAAGAAGTAAATCAGTTTATTTCGTTATGTAAATTGATTTCCTTTATCAGGACATCAAATTCAACTTATCCTCTCGCCTTGATGAGTACTCTTTGTGGCAGGACTAGTAGAATTCAGATAAATTCTTTTTATGTTTATGTTCATGTTTTTATGTAGGACAAGTAACTCCGCAACTGTGTCCTGCCCTGGTTACGGTTTAGTAGATGATGATTGCGGGTCTATTGTTTGTGCTCATCAGACTTGCAGGTATATGAGCATTTATTTTATTTAGCGCCGGTAGTATTTATATCCAGGCGTGTCATTAAGAGGTAGGCGGGTATTTTGCCCTGCTACTTAGACTCGTCTACCCGGCTAATATGAATACTTTTACTAAATATTGTATACAAATATCTATCAAATACCCGGCTACTTTGCGCTGTGGGCCGCTTACTTGAAAAGTAATGATATCAATGTATATCACCACCTTTGTTGATGTAGGTTTATATTTACAATAGGTTTTATTATATACATTTGCACATGCAGTTGTTGGCTGAGGCTTCCCTTTTGCTGGTAAGTTGATATGGGGAACGCCCATGGCTGAGTGGTTAGTCTCTTACTTGAAATCACTGCCATTCACCGCTGTTTTATGATGGTGTCCTGGTTAGCTCAGTTGGTAGAGCTTTCGCCCTGTAAGGGAGGAGTCCCGGGTTCGTGTCCCATACCAGCCACAAAGACAACTGGCATCTTGTTTTTATTGTGGATTTTAAGATAAACCTTATATTTCATTGTTTGTGTTTCACTTGTGAAATATCGACAATGACGTAATGCCGCTGTTGACGTTATTGTCGTCTCTGTTTTAGCGCATTATGTTTTGCTGCTTAATTATCAAGGTTGAGAGTACATAATAAATTATTAATAGATTAAATGTTGGTTTGTCGTGAATATAGGAATTTTCTTCGAGAAAGTTAGAAACTTATTTTCACCAGAGCCTTAGCACGAGTGAATCATGCGAGTTTTCTCACTGATACACCTCAATCGGAACTGCCTCAACCATATTTTTCAAAAATAATCTCGGAAAGAAATAGATACCATCTTGGATACTACTTTTCGATCACTTGGATCAGTCACGTGGAATAAACAATGGCAGCGCCCATTGAACCATCATAGTGCTCCTTCATACCGAAGAATGACGGGATTGGCCGAGCGTTTACGATTGGCTACTCCGTTTGTTATGTAAACAAAACAATACGCAGTTACTGCAAACTATTTTTATATTGAACTATTTTAACTTAAACTGACTATAAAATGATAATACTTATTTCAAAAGAGTATAACATTTAATAAATAATACAAATATGTTTAAAATCAATTCATTTCCGGGTCTATATTTTGTTACGGTATACACGGTACTTTGCCGGGGCAAATCACCCAAACCCATCAAATCGACGTGTATCCTTGGAAATACCCACGAGCATTATTTTCGATGATCTACGGAAATGAGCGAGTTTGCACGATTGTGATACATGCACAGCCACATTCAAGGTGACATTCTGCCATGGTCTAGGTGTTTAGTAGAGCTGCCCTAAATGCATGTTTAAGGATCTCTCAGATTGGCTTTACTAACCCTAAAGTTGTTCCTTAAGGGCCACATTCAAGATTTGTTCCCTAACTAAATGTGTTACCCTCAATAAATAAATTCTATTATTATTATTTTAATAGGGTTCCCTTTTCTCAGCACTTCTGTCCATCTTGGTTTCTTCACCACTGCGGTAACCCCTAAGCAGGGTTACCAGGGTTTACAGTCTACCTCTGCCACTATCCTTCATTCCAAATCAGTATGCAACCTCACGTTTGTCTATTCAAATTACATCTTCAGACTTTAGTTTTTCTGTAATAGTTGCTCACATAAGTGTACCTTCACTGGTTTACTCTGAGGGCACAGAGGTTTAGCTGGGCAGGATAGTGTAGCGCAGTGCTTGTTTACACTTCCACCGTAGTCGGAGTTTGTTTTTTCCTGTCTTCCCCTTTGAGCTTAAATCACTCCCCTTCTTAGTTTAGAATACTTAGAAGTTTAAAGTGGCTCTTTTGGCCTCCTATTTGACTCTGTTCTCCGGCCCTCCTTTGAACCTTTAGGTTAAACTTAGATAGACTACCCTTTAGACTATCTTTCTTTTAGCCTTACCCTTGTGGCTCAGATTTAGTGAGCCCATTCTGGGAACTGAAGTGTCATCGCTCTCATGCTACTAAAGGGATCTCGTTTAACCCCTTCTAGAGAGATTCCAGTAACAAACTGTTTGGTTTTTGTCTGGGTATATACCTAATTCAATTCCAATAAGGCTGCACAAGTCGGAGCCTTTATTTTTCTTAAAATTCACACATTATTTGTTAGGTTCTATCTTAAATATTGTTTTCACTGGGTCCAGTTCTTACTACTCAGTCAGTCATGGGGTTGTGCTGCTCTACCAGTTAGCTGACTTGGCCTTGCCTAAGTCTGTAACGTTAGGCATACAAATCAATTGCAAGTTTTATTTATTATTTTACTTATCTTGGTTTGTAAGCACTTCATACCACAATGTTCCAAATGTGTTTGGTTTATACATATTGTTTATAGTTATCTATGTTTCACACAATTACTGTTTATCTTGTGTTCATAGTTACATTTACAGCTCAGTTATGAAGCTGTTATTGTAAGTATTGAATCAAGTTTAGATGATCTATGTAATACTAGCAATTTCTGTTCCATAGATTTGCTTGAAATTGTCGATTATGATTTTAGATGGTGGTGGACTTATTGTCCATGACCGAACTGAAGGACGTATTCACCTTGTAACGTTCATCTGCCCATCTAAGAAGTTTTAGAGGCTCCTCCTACTGGCTCTATCGCCAGTCAGGATCCCAGTGTACGCTATGGTGAGTGTTAATTGCTTGGGTTCATGCTCTCATCTGCTTTAATTTCTTGTGATTAGAGCAGGTTTGATCGTGCTTTGATACTTGTTGTTCAGAGTTGTTCAAATCCCCTTGACATATTCGGGCACTCATAACAGGTTACATTGTTCCACCCCAGCTCTTGTGTTAAAGTCGCAATTGTAATGTTGTCCTAAGTTATCTATAGACCAATATGATAAATTTTGTTCATTTTAATATTTGTCTATTATACTTACAACAACATTAACTTCCAACCCCTTCTTAAATTTAGGACATTTGCGGAAAGAGGAGGTAACTCTGCATGTACGGGTATATTTGGCGGCTCTTGGTGCCGGGAGTCCCGGGAATGGGATTTGGGGAAGTTTTTTCCGTTCGTGGATTAAGGCAAGTTGAGTTATTGCAATTGTAACTTTGTCGTAAGAATAATAGACAAATATTAAAATTAACAAAATTCATCATTTTTGTGTTGTCGTGAAAAAAATTCAAAGTCCGAAAAACATCGTAAACTTTCTAAGTACGAGAACAGTGAAAGGTTGAAAGGCCGAAATGGCAATTTTTTCTGATTTTTACTTTTTGTATTCAGTGCTTTATAATGTTGAATGATAAAAGTGTGGGGCTCCATATATATATATATATCTAGGTCCGAAAAACATCGAAAATGTTCTAAGTTCGAGAACAGTGAAAGGTTCAAAGGCCGAAATGGCACTTTTTTGGGGATTTTTAGTTTTTGTGATCAGCAATCAGTAGTTTAGATAAGAAAAGCGGAAACATGATAGATCATGAGACTGAAATGTATTTGAGGATCATGTCCTATCAAGGATGTTTTTAGATACATATATGTGGTAAATCTAAATGTTTTATAAAGCTGACATATTTTAAAATGTGGACTGGTTTTCTAAGATATAAATAAACAATATATAATTTGAGTACTAAGTGTATAATACTAGTATTTAATTCAACATACTGCTTAATATGAATAAAACAATATATGCCTATATAATTTATATTAATGAAAAAAGGCCATAGTATATATTAAGGTGCGTGTCTACCATATTCGGAAGTAATTTGACAACTGCTATTGAAAAAAATAAAAACGAAAAAATCAATACATGCAATTAACTTGTCCGATACAAGATAGACCTTTAGAGCTGTTCATTTCTGTTGTTAGCTCTGTTCCCATCCGCTGCATATATTTATTGATTTTAGACTGTTACTGGATAATGTTCTCGTACTTTGTGTTTAAATAAATTACCACAATTTCTCCACCAAAAAATGTACTTCGAATATTACTTTTCCATCTACAATGTATCCCTTTTTTATGTTCATCAAGTCCGTACTTGAAATGAAGCTTTCGTCTTTCAGTTCTGGATTCTGCCTATTTAACACCTGTTGAACGTCTTTCCGCAGATCTCCTTTTCCAAACTTGTTAAGAAGCCTCATTCTTGCTGCAACACGGTAAGACCATGTCGTGGGATGTTTGACTGGTGGGTAGCATTTCAAGATACAACAAATAGAAGACTTATCTGCAAAATAATTTAAATCACTTTTCGTTATCATAACGGTCCAAATAGTACCAAAAATGTGTGTCTGGATACTCTTCCGACTCTCTAATCGTACTGGGCTTAATGCTTTTGCTGCTACTGTAAACTTGATTCTTCCAGCTTTTGCATATTGAAACATACTTTCTTCTTTATCTGTTTCTGATCCAGCTAAAAGATAGCTTACTTTTGCATTCAGAGTCGCAACATTATCGCGTTCTTCGCTTAAAGCAGTCTTAGATTCGCCCAAAGCAGTCTCAGATTTGCCCAATCTCTCGGTTAGTTTTAGAACAAGTTCACTTTTTAGATCCATTTTCGGTTGATCCTGTAATTCATTGATCATTTTGGCTGCAGCTTGCAGTTCATCTAGAGATTTCTCAACTATATATGAGATACAACTTTGCTTTAATATCTCCAGATTATAATACGTAGCTTTTTGTAAATAATCAAACAGTTCGTCCATAGGCATATCTTCATCGACAACATCGATCAGAACATCATGGCATTTCCCCTTTAATTGTTCCACCTGGTATTCGTCAGCGAGCGGCAGAATTGTTAACACGTTGTCCTTGGTAACTGGTGTTGCTATGTTGGGATATATGCAGCAAAGAAACTCGATAACATCCTGGTATTTCTTTCCTGGAAGTTCGATCTCGCCTTTGTGTTTTTCTTGAAAGTCGGCTTCAAACATTATGTTAAAAACGGGTGACATCAGAGCCAGCACATTTTTAGCAGCGTACAGAGACTTTCCTTCAACAATCAATACAATGTCTTCCCTCCATGTTCTCTTATCGAAACCGAAAGTAGGTATGACCTCCAAACATTGCTTTAAATCTTCATTTTCCAGCTGATTTTCCTCTATTTTCTTCTTTTCGGGTAGATCTATCACATTAGATAACGTATTCATATCTGAAGCCATTTGTAATTGTTATCCATGTACTAAAACGTATTTAGTTGATCTAATCCTAGGATTTGTTGTTCAGCCGTGACAATCGTGAAAACACAGCCGTCGCGGATAATGAAATCATTCGTTATCTCCCCTCAAAGTCAGAGGCGGTACCCAATTGATGGGAGGAGCTAACGCTACACGATTTACCGGAATGGAGTTGATTTATCGAAACGGACCGAAACTGAGATACGAATTACCAAAACGGAGTTTGTTTTGATGATTTAAAGACTAATACGCACATATATATTTTAGTTTTAGTGATTTAAGTTTATTACGTCTCTGGTCTTATTATTAATATTATCATCTTAACAGTATAAACCTTATTGAGTAGATATTTCTTTATAAAAAAAATAATGTTATAACGTTTTTAAATAATAATTGTACCGCTTACAGCAGAGTGGGTCAAGAAGATTTACCGAAACTGACTGTTTTTATTAGCTCTTATGGCAATCTAACCCCTCCATTTGTCATTTGATCAATTGATCTTAACCAAACTTACACAGTAGTGACATATCCATAAGATCTCGGACGAATTCTTGAACCAGCAAGATAGTACAATAACATAATAGCTAGGGCCTTCATTTTTCATTCGATATTTCCCAAACTTTACCAGATTGTTCGATAACCAGCTAGATCGTACCAGTAACACTGTAGTTATGGCCCTTGATTTAGTCAAAAATGATGTATCATTTGAATCAGCCAGATTGTACGATAACATAATAGGGCCTTCATTTTTCAAAATATCACAATCATCCATTTTTATTGAAGTACAGGCATGTAAATGGTATCATATAATGTTTTATTCATAACTGAAACATACTGGTCTGTATTCACAAAAACTGGCAATCTCGTTAAGAAGGTCGGGCCTTCATTTGTATCTGATCTTTACCAAACTTTACTAGATTTAATACTATTAAATGTTAATGAAAGTTCGAACAAGTTCAAAACCAGCCAAATCGGATCAGTAGTTAACATCGAAGCTATGACCCTTGATTTAGTTAAAAATGCCGTATTTTGCCTCGTTTTTGTGAATACAGACCAGTATGTTTCAGTTATGAATAAAACATTATATGATACCATTTACATGCCTGTACTTCAATAAAAATGGATGATTTTGATATTTTGAAAAATGAAGGCCCTATTATGTTATCGTACAATCTGGCTGGTTCAAGAATTCGTCCGAGATCTTATGGATATGTCAAAAAATATTTTATTACACAAATATTTATTTATTTGGTTCATAAATCATCATGGTTACATGATTGCATTCTATCAAATATGCATTGTTATACATAAAAAATATATACCATGTACAACTATTCTATACTATTAGTGAGAGCGCTCTAACTACAGTAATTGCATGTTGCGATTCGGTTTGCTTTATATTTAATTCATAGCTATATATCTGCAATTTAAAACACATTTAACAAATATTTACCAGATTGAACTTTTTTTAATTTCATGTTTGCGTGACACCTATCAAAATTTAGACAAAAATACAACCACGTGGTGATAAGACCCATGATGTGTAAAATGAGGCAGAATTAGCTAGAAATCTTATATCAACATGCATTTATCTGTGATCTCTTCCTAAAATGCTGTAGAGTTAGAACCTGGCAAAGATAAATCAATGTATCCTGTAAAATGTAGAAAGGCACGAGTATTCAAGGGAGATAATAGTGGTGTGAATGCAAAAGGACGGTGACGTTTGATGTTTGTCTGCAGTCTCGTCTTGTCGTGCTCTGATTGGTTTATTCTCTTGTTGCTCTGGCTTCTGCCAAGTCATTGAGTACCTCTTTGAGGCTTTCTAGGCTATTGTTTTTTTTTGTATTTATATATACACGAGCATCTTTGTGTTTTACTTATATTGCCGATTAATGCTGCTTTGTTGGTTAGAGAATAGTTCATGGCGGGGAATTCTTTATTTTTATTGGGATGACAGTAGGATAAGTGTGATGTTTGGTGCAAACTAGAACCTGGTTTAACAACCCCCCCCCCCCACACACCCCCACCCCACCCCCACCCCCAGCGGCCTTTTATTGCCACTGACCGTTCCAAGGCGGTAGCCCTATTGTCAACCTTTTTGTGTTGGTGATGTCTTATTTGGCCTTTAATTCATCTTTAAATGTGTTCTTTGTTTCTGTGTGTGTTTGTGGTTGACTGTCGTCCTTGAATGCGGCTTTTCCTGTTTGATTTTTATATCTATATTATTGATATTTCTTATGTATTATATGTTTTCATTATATTTATACATTTTTATTCATGTATTATGCTTATCCTCTATAAATTATAGTCTATATTCGTCTTGGTGATTAAATCTACGAGAATTATGTAATATTATGCTGTTGTAGCTTTTAAATGTTATTGCTTATGATAGGATTATAATTATTGTTTTCATATAATCAAAATACATTAGATACAGATGTAAAAGTGCTACTCTGTATATATAAACACTACCTACTGTGTACCGTAAACGCTATAAAAAAAAAAATGTTATCTTTACTATTATTATTATGCAAACATGTTTGTCTATGTCAGTCATGCACATATGTTAACCTGTTTATGTAAACTCTACCTATGGTGTACTATAAATATTATAAATGTATTTATGTTTTCTTAATTATCTAGATCTGTGTTTCTACATTACCATTACGACGATATGACGTAACGTGTTATACAACAAGTACGCCTATTTCAGGCTTGTAGAATTGCTACCCTATTTATATAAAACGTATCCATTGTGTACCAAAAATGCTATAAATGTTTTTATGTCTTCTTAATTATTACGACATATTATTATTACCATTACGACGATGTGACGTAACGTGTTAAAAAAACAAGTACGTCTATGTCAGGTATGTAAAATTGCTACTCTGTTTATATAAAACTTATATATGGTGTACTATACATGCTATAAATGTATTTACGTTTTCTTAATTATCATAATCTATTATTCTACATACCATTATGGTGATGTGACGTAACATGCCAACAAAACAAGTACGCCTATGTCAGGCATGTAAAATTGCTACTTCTGTAAAAGTACAACTTATCTATGGTGTACCATACATGCCATAAATGTATTTAGGTTTTCTTAATTATTCTGACCTATTATGTTACATTATCATAACGACGATGTGATGTAACATGTTACGCACAATTACGTCTATGTCACGCATGTAACAATGCTACCCTGTCTATATAGAACTTATCTATAGTGTACCATGCATGCTATAAATGTATTTACGTTTTCTTAATTATAATGACCTATTATTCTACATTACCATTACGACGATGTGACATAGCTTGTTAAAAACAATTACGCTTATGTCAAGTATGTAAAATTGCTACTCTGTTTATATAAAACTTATATATGGTGTACTATACATGCTATAAATGTATTTACGTTTTCTTAATTATCATAATCTATTATTCTACATTACCATTATGATGATGTGACGTAACATGCCAACAAAACAAGTACGTCTATGTCAGGCATGTAAAATTGCTACTTCTGTAAAAGTACAACTTATCTATGGTGTACCATACATGCCATAAATGTATTTAGGTTTTCTTAATTATTATGAACTATTATGTTACATTATCATTACGACGATGTGATGTAACATGTTTTCACAATTACGCCTATTTCATGCATGTAACAATGCTACCCTGTCTATATAGAACTTATCTATAGTGTACCATGCATGCTATAAATGTATTTACGTTTTCTTAATTATAATGACCTATTATTCTACATTACCATTACGACGATGTGACATAGCTTGTTAAAAACAATTACGCTTGTGTCAGGTATGTAAAATTGCTACTCTGTTTATATAAAACTTATATATGGTGTACTATACATGCTATAAATGTATTTACGTTTTCTTAGTTATCATAATCTATTATTCTACATTACCATTATGATGATGTGACGTAACATGCCAACAAAACAAGTACGTCTATGTCAGGCATGTAAAATTGCTACTTCTGTAAAAGTACAACTTATCTATGGTGTACCATACATGCCATAAATGTATTTAGGTTTTCTTAATTATTATGAACTATTATGTTACATTATCATTACGACGATGTGATGTAACATGTTTTCACAATTACGCCTATTTCATGCATGTAACAATGCTACCCTGTCTATATAGAACTTATCTATAGTGTACCATGCATGCTATAAATGTATTTACGTTTTCTTAATTATAATGACCTATTATTCTACATTACCATTACGACGATGCGACGTAGCTTGTTAAAAACAAGTACGCTTGTCTCAGGTATGTAAAATTGCTACTCTGTTTATATAAAACATATATATGGTGTACTATACATGCTATAAATGTATTTACGTTTTCTTAATTATCATAATCTATCATTCTACATTACCATTATGATGATGTGACGTAACATGCCAACAAAACAAGTACGTCTATGTCAGGCATGTAAAATTGCTACTTCTGTAAAAGTACAACTTATCTATGGTGTACCATACATGCCATAAATGTATTTAGGTTTTCTTAATTATTATGAACTATTATGTTACATTATCATTACGACGATGTGATGTAACATGTTTTCACAATTACGCCTATTTCATGCATGTAACAATGCTACCCTGTCTATATAGAACTTATCTATAGTGTACCATGCATGCTATAAATGTATTTACGTTTTCTTAATTATAATGACCTATTATTCTACATTACCATTACGACGATGCGACGTAGCTTGTTAAAAACAAGTACGCTTGTCTCAGGTATGTAAAATTGCTACTCTGTTTATATAAAACTTATATATGGTGTACTATACATGCTATAAATGTATTTACGTTTTCTTAATTATCATAATCTATCATTCTACATTACCATTATGATGATGTGACGTAACATGCCAACAAAACAAGTACGCCTATGTCGGTCATGTAAAATTGCTACTCTGTTTATATAAACAAACTTATCTATGGTGTACAATACATGCTATAAATGTATTTCGATTTTTAAATGTTCATGACCTATTATTCTACATTACTTTAATGACGATGTGACGCAGCATGTTATAAACAAGTACGCCTATGTCATTTATGTAACAATGCTACTCTTTTTATATAGAACTTACCTATGGTGTATCATACATGCTATTTTCTTTACACTCTAATGCATCATGTTATAAACATGTACGCCTTATGCCAGAACTAGTCCATTTATATTAACTTTATGGTGTACTATATATGGGTTATACTTCATCAAGTTAATAACTTGAGACTAATCTCATTAAATGCATTTTGGAATTGTGTATATAGTGTCTAACTGATGCATCTAGATACTCATATCTGTTGTTTGTTACGTTATAAGCATACAGAGTATAATTCCGGGTGGGAAAAATTCTGAATAGTGCATCAAAATGTCTATATGCAGATTCATCCCGACCTAAACCGATCAATCTTGCCCATTCTATAAAAACTTCTGGATTGGGTCCATTAACGTTTACAAATGTTGTGATTAAAATACGTTGAAAATGCTTCAATTATTTGTCCAAAACAAGCGTTTTATACTGTATGGCCATTTATTTGCCTTTCCTATAATGTCTTGTATTTCTGTCCATAATTGAAAAAAATGTCTGTTTACACTATTTTGCGCCATTATATTATGGCATTACAAATATTTACGAAGCTAATTTTATAAAAACTCTACTATTCAATATTAAAATATTAACTATTAAAACCAAAATGTTATTTATTCCGTATTTCTCTTACACACTGTACGGCTGATTATATTCACAGAATAAATTATAAATATATATGCTAAAAATATTAAATTATACTAAAAAAATGATTGTGTTCTTAAACATGTTATTAAAAAGCATATTGTCTATCATAATGCTATTTAATCCGTATAGGATATGCAGATATGTCTTAGTGTCTTAATACTATTCTCTTTATCATTATCACAATTCGTTATTTGTTGTTTGTGTTGTTCTTCTCATTAGTCTGTTCTTCTTTTCTGATTTTTTGATTCCCATGACCTGCGAAAACACTGTATTTCAGTTTCATATTTGTACATGTAGTATCATAAAGATGATCTATCATATTTACAGCACCATAAAGATGATGTTAGCATTTTCAAGACATTGAAAATGTAACATTATTTACATAACATATGACTTACATTACTTTTGCTAATTTGTGATGAAATGTTTTCTTTGTGAGTAATATAGTTTTTATTTTCCTGTCTACCTTGTAGCAAGGTTTTGATCTTTTTATGTCAATAATGTATTAGCTAGCCCATGTCTCTTGTCATATGTATTGTACTTTAATGGACAGAATTTACATTCAGTATCATTTCTTACTTTTTACTTACTCACATTCAAAACCAGCCAAATCGGATCAGTAGTTAACAGTAGCTATTGCCCTTGATTTAGTTTCCAAATGCCTTATTTTGCCTCGTTAAGACGACAGGGCCTTCATTTTTCATCCGATCTTTAACAAAGATTGTTAATATCAATGAAAGCTTGAACGAGCTTCAAAATCAGCCAGATCGAATAGGAAACACCGGAGCTTTGAACCTTGATTTAGGTAGAAGTGCTGTATTTTGTCTCGTTAAGACGATAGGGCCTTCAATTGGCCGGATTTCAACGAAACGTTGCAGGGAATAGAAATACGAAGCCTAGTTGTGCATATGGTCACCGTGTTCCGGTTGAATGATGTTGGTGAAGTTGTGGCCCTTTAAAGACTTTGATACACAAACTTTGTCCGGTCTATTTCTTCTGAACCCCTCGCCAGATTTCAGCGAAACTTTGTCGGAGGATAAGTACCAAGTCTAGTTGTGCATACCATCGCCGTGTTCCGGTTGAATGATGTTTGGCTGAGTTATGGTCCTTTAAAGGTTTTGATGCACAAACTTTGTCCGGACTATTTCTCCTGAACCCCTCGCCGGATTTCAGCGAAACTTTGCAAGGAGAATAAGTACCAAGCCTAGTTGTGCATATCATCGTCGTGTTCTGGTTGAATGATTTTTGGCTGAGTTATGGCCCTTTAAATGTTTTGATGCACAAACTTTGTCCGGACTATTTCTCCTGAACCCCTCGCCGTATTTCAGCGAAACTTTGCAAAGAGGATAAGTACCAAGCCTAGTTGTGCATATCATCGCCGTGTATTTCTCCTGAACCCCTGGCCGGATTTCAGCGAAACTTTGCAAGGAGGATAAGTACCAAGCTTAGTTGTATATGTCATCGCCTAGTTCCGGTTGAATGATTTTTGGCGGAGTTATGGCCCTTTAAAGGTTTTGATGCACAAACTTTGTCCGGACTATTTCTCCTAAACCCCTCGCCGGATTTCAGCGAAACTTTGCAAGGAGGATAAGTACTAAGCCTAGTTGTGCATATCGTCGTCGTGCTCCAGTTGAATGCTTTTTGGAGGAGTTATGGTCCGTTAAAGGTTTTAATACACAAACGTTGTCCATACTAGTCTCTTCTGAACTCCTGGCTGGATTGCAATGAATCTTGGCGGGGATGATGATTACCAAGCCTAGTTGCGCATGTCGTCGCCGTGTTCTGAGTGAATGATTTTTGGCAGAGGAATGGCCATTTAAAGGTTTTAATACACTAACTTTGTACGGACTGGTTCTCCTGAACCCCTGGCGGATTTCAACGAACCTTGGCAGGGATGATCAGTACCAAGCCTAGTTGCAAGTGTCATTGCCATGTTCCGGTTGAATGATTTTTTTCACAGAGTTATGAAAGCGCTTGCGTGCGTGCGTGTGAAAATGTATCAAACTACATGAATATTAGTATATCTCTCTTTGCATCACATGCAACAACTCATTTATTTACTTAAGCCTCTTATACATACAGACATGTTAATGCAATGTATGTATGTGTATTGTATGTAGGGATATAGATATCTAGAGTGCGTGCGTGATGTATTTTTTTGACAATATATACGCGTACATATATATTTATTTAAACGTATTTATTTTTACATCTATTTCGAAAAAAGCTCTTGCAACTTATAATAATCTCTCTCGATGGCTTCCTGGGTATAATCAGAACTAAGCAATGTGGATTAATTACATGTATCTTGCTCAAGGATAAATAACATGGCCACGGCGAATATCGAACCCATGACCTCTCGATCTGAAGTCCGACGATCTACCACTGGACCACGCGCGCCTTATATCTATTCATACACGAAAGCGCTTGCGTGCGTGAGTGTGAAAATGCTTTTTTTGGCATGGATTGCGGTTGCGAGAGCGAGAATTTGTATGTAGGAGCTGTTCCGTTAGCTCGAACCCGTCCTGTATATCTTTAGGCAAAAAAAAAAAAGTTGTTTGTTTCCGCTAACATTCCCAAAAAAAATAGGGTAGGTAGGTAGGCATAACTTTTTTTTTTTCGATAACTTTTTTTTTATTTAAGAGGCAAATTTTGTGCTATAGGTATGTGAACTGACAGCATTGTACACAGTTTATCATTGACAAGGCATGTTTGTGCTACACATAGTATCAACCTACAGCATTGTACACAGTTAATCATTGACAAGGCAAGTTTTGTGCTATACATAGTATCAACCTACAGCATTGTACAATTTCATTGAAAATGCAAACTTTAAGCTTTAAGATGCAGGACCGGTATCTCGAGACCTTCAGAATAGAATGAAAAGGCTTCTGTTGGTTAAATATGTAATAAAAATAGCAATACCAAAATATTAGCCACCGATTTCAACATAAAACATAGAATTTCGACTTTCCAAGTTTTTTATCAAAACATTTCTTGAATCTGACTATGAAAGAAAAAATAAAATTCCCTGGATGTGGTGGGACTCGAACCCGCAACCTGCTGCTCACAAGACAAGCGCTCTAACCACTGAGCTATCGAGGTAGTTAAAATAAACGATAATACAAGTCCTATTTATAACACTGAGTTAAACACATTCAAACTGTAAACAAACAAACAAGAAAAAGCTGGCAGCTTTTTCTTCCAAATGTTAATTTTCTCCATGTTTATGAAACATTTCGGTGTTATCATTTTAGATTAATTCATTTTTAGGGGAGTGTAATACATAGCCAAATCATAATTTGAAAGTATGCATGTAAACAAACTTGACCTCCCTATACCGGTCCTGCATCTTTAACATATCAACCTACAGCATTGTACAATTTCACTGAAAAGGCAAATTTTAATCTAAACATATCAACCTACAGCATTTTACACAGTTTTTCAGAAAACACTCACAAACTGCTGGAGGGGCGAGTGGATTTTTCGAGACCTGACAGTTGTGACAGAATTTCAAGTGCATGTTGTATTTTGATGGTAAAAAATGACAACATGAATTTAAATGCATGCTATCATTTTTTACCATTAAAAATACTAGTGAAAACTTGATTTCACACAGTTTTAATACCATCAAACATCATGGTGTTTCAGAGCAAAATTTTCTTGATAAATATTTACTTCTGTACTTTTTTATCTTACAATTAACAGCTATTATAAAGGATTTAAATTTATCGACAAAAAAGGAAATGTGACAAAACCTCGTAAGAATTTTCTCCATTGATGTTGGTGGAAACCAGGGTCTTCACAAGGTTGATGGCTTGAGGATGATATGAAAGAAATAGTTCGTAGAATGTCCAAGAGAGTAGACACACTAATTTTTTTTGTATAGGCTTGTTATTGTGAGGGCAGATGCCCAAATTCACGGCCAAAATACACGTTGGCCGATCCGTGGAGGCTGCCATATTGGATCGACTGCTGACGATAAAAACGAGGACAACCAAATGAATACGTTTTTCGTAATCATTTATTTCGTTCCGTCTACGTTTCGCAAACATTTTCTTTCGTACCCAAAAATTTTCGTACCAAAATTGGAAAAAAAAGTTTAGGGTCGGGGGGTAAAATTAGGGTCGGTCGGGTTAGTG
The DNA here is from genome assembly GCA_037043455.1 of Cyrtodaria siliqua. Taxonomy (NCBI): domain Eukaryota; kingdom Metazoa; phylum Mollusca; class Bivalvia; order Adapedonta; family Hiatellidae; genus Cyrtodaria; species Cyrtodaria siliqua. Next base: position 59,650 of record JAWPHD010001347.1, read on the forward strand.
GAAACAAACAACTTTTTTTTTTACGCCTTATCATAAATGTGGTTGCTGCAACACTAGTATTATCTGATTTAAATTAAGTTGTTGAACTGTTGCTGCAATGTTTTGAATTATCTTTGCTAGATGTTCATGTGTGTATAAATAGCATTGTCAGCTGATTAAAAACATAATTATTTGTATTGTTATCTATATTTTCCATTTATATGCGCTGTAAAGTTAGACAGAACTATCATACTGTCTACGGAATTATATTAATAATTAATCAATTCATATCGTTGTCGCGGTTTCATCCAGTGCAGTAAGGATCCATCTTGCCTGTATGTTGGTCTCGGTTGTGATGGTTATATCATCTATAAAATGATTTCATTTTCGAAATTAAAAAATAAACTGTTTATTTATCATCTTTCATAAACAGGACTCAATAATAAAAAAACGAGCCTATGTCTACTACTTAGGTGCGTTCTTTTCTTTCAAATGATCCCCTTTTCAACATGTATTCTTATTTGTTTGTAGTATATAAACTCAAGTGGATTGATTAACAATCTCATTAAAAATCAATCTAATTACGCTTTGGGATCTGACCACACTCCCTTGTCTAATCAATATTCATGAGAAAATCAACTAACGTCAACCAATGAAATCGCGCGTTTTATATGCACGTTTGAGTGAATCCATATAAAACACATAGATCTATATCCGAATAAAGATAAAGTCTTCGTGTGTTATTGTGTGGATTGCTATGGATTGCACGATAAATTCAAAGAAATGCACGACATGGCATGTTTTATATCGAGATACGAAGAAAATCATCAATGTATGGGATACGCGCTATGATATTCTGATGTCGGTCTATATCATGATTGGTATGCCTTTCCTTTCGCAGTTAGCACATTTCTTTGAGCGAGATTCATCCTTTTCAATTTATCATGCAGATATGCACTTTTCTGCCAAATAAAGGGGTGACCTAATAAATTTTGCTTTAATAGGCAAGTTGACCAATAGAGCAAATCAATGCGGAATCCCTCGGCGTTTATTGTCAATCTCTACCCAGAGTTGTCGTTCCTTGCATACACATACATGTCAATGTAATGGACTCTGGGAGAGATTGGTTTATTGTACGTAACGTTATTTGACGTCATGCACGTAACGTTGCATGACGTCATAAAACAAACAAAAAACAACAACACGGCGGAGTCCTCGATAAGCGTAACATTCTGAGAAATAGGTAATTATAGTAATTCATACAAAAAATGTGGATAATCTACATGATAAACAGAATGTTATGTCAGTACCTTTTACTATCAAGTTGATTAAACTCGGCACGAAAAGGAAGAATGGCTCGGCACAGCCTCGCCATTCTTCGTTTTCTAAGCCTCGCCTAATAAACTTGATAGTAAAAGGCACTGACATAATATTCTCTGTGTATATGACTATATATATTTATTTGTCAAAATTAGAATGAAATATAGTTTTTTTTAAATAATTTAATTTTATTCAACAGATATTCACCTATCATTCTTTTATTGATAAACATGTCTAACGAAACATAAAGCTGATTTGAAAATATTCCTGGTCATAGATGTCGAGTTCACCTATCTCACACTGTCCTTGATGTCGGTTTTTAAGTTTAGTTGTACATTACACACATGTATTAACGTTTTCTATGAACATGAAATCCATAATATTAAAGATTAAGTATGTATTTCTGTTCTATTTTGTGGTCCTTAAATTATTTTGAGGAATATAGTTCCATTTCATCTATTTGGAAAAGACACGTCTGTTGGATGGGGATAGTAAGAGTATAGGACAAGTTCCTGGAATCTCATATGTATTCTTCCCCTCTCTGCTATGGAAAGCCTCGGCTGCCTTCTGTTGGCCTTTTGCATTTTGTGCAGTACGCTTTGTAAGTCGTTTTGTGCATTTTCTAAGTTATTATGTGCATTTTCTAAGTTGTGATGTGAATTTCGTAAGTTGTTATGTGCATTTCGTAAGTTGTTATGTGCATTTTCTAAGTTGTCCTGTGCATTTTCTAAGTTGTTATGTGCATTTAGTAAGTTGTTATGTGCATTTTATATGTTGTCATGTGCATTTTCTAAGTTGTCCTGTGCATTTTCTAAGTTGTTATGTGCATTTTGCAAGTCGTCTTGTGCATTTTCTAAGTTGTTATGTGAATTTTCTATGTTGTGATTTTCGTAAGTTGTTATGTGCATTTTCTAAATTGTCCTGTGCATTTCGTAAGTTGTTATGTGCATTTTGTAAGTTGTTATGTGCTTTTCGTAAGTTGTTCTGTGCATATTTTAAGTTGTCTTGTGCATTTTCTAAGTTGTTATGCGCGTTTCGTAAGTTGTTATGTACATTTAGTAAGTTGTTATGTGCATTTCGTAAGTTGTCTTGTGCAAACTACAAGTCGTCGTTAAGTAGACTTTTTATCGGAATAGGTGTTGAAGGAAACACCGGTAGAAATGGCGGCTCCAGGAGCGAACGCTATTCTCTGCATACTTTAACAAAATTGGGCTAGGGACATTATACAATACATTCTTAGAACAGAAAATTGATTTCAAAATGTGTAAGGGATTGTCTGACGTGGAGTTAATAAATCTTGGTCTGAAAACAATAGATCGCGGGTCACAGGTTGCAGTATCAGGAGGTGTGGTACAGGTGGCCGTTGGTACGGAAGTTAAGGGGCGGGACCGGGAGACAAGGGTGGGGGTCGGAAGACAAGAGGACGGGAGTCGGGAGAGAAAGGGGCTTGAGGTTTTTTAAAATAGCAAGTTTGTAAAAAAAAATGATGAAGAATTATCATAGTTTGAGAGTCGTTTTGGGTAAAACAGTCTATATCCTATCAAAATCCTTAAATGACCATTATCTTGTCTGCCGTACACGTTCTGTCTCCACGATATATACGTTTATGGATTTCGTCCCTTGTTAATCAGTATTCTGAGAGAGAAGAGAGAAAAGGGGGCGGAGAAGGGAGATAAGGGAGGGAGAAGGGAGAAATGGGGGAGGGAGGAGGGAGAAGACGACCTCACGTAGCCCCTACCCATCAGTGTTGGGAACTAACAAATAATAATGATAATATATTGAAAATTGTATTTAAATAAAAGTAATGTGTTGAAAACAAACTATTTTAAGTTTTCTTGAAAAAAGTCCCAGAGTATTTAAAATATGTTTGTTTTCAACAAATAACACGTGAAGTCCAGACTCTATTGAACCTATACCTTTAAGACGTTATTTTTTTATTTGTTTATTTTTTTATTTATTTTTTTTTATTTTTTTTTTCAGACCGAGATTTATTTACTCCACGTCAGACAATCCCTTACACATTTTGAAATCAGTTTATGTTCTAAGAATTTATTGTATAATGTATCTAGCCCAATTTCTTTTATCTAGGCAGAGCATAGCGTCCGCTCCTGGAGCCGCCATTTCTACCGGTGTTTCCTTCAAAACTTATTCCGATAAAAAATCTACTTAACGACGACTTGTAGTTTGCACAAGATAACTTACGAAATGTACATAACAACTTATGAAATGCACATGACAACTTAGAAAATGCGTATAACAACTTAGACAATGCACAAGACAACTTAGAATATGCACATAACAACCTACGAAATGCACATAACAACTTACGAAATGCACATAACAACTTATAAAATGCACAAGACAACTTAGAATGTGTACATAACAACCTACGAAATGCACAACAACTTACTAAATGTACATAACAACTTACGAAACGCACATAACAACTTAGAAAATGCACAAGACAACTTAGAATATGCACATAACAACCTACGAAATGCACATAACAACTTACTAAATGTACATAACAACTTGGAAAATGCACATAACAACTTACGGAATGCACATAACAACTTAGAAAATGCACAAGACAACTTAGAATATGCACATAACAACGTACGAAATGCACATAACAACTTAGAAAATGCACATAACAACTTGGAAAATGCACAGGACAACTTAGAAAATGCACAAGACAACTTAGAAAATGCACATGACAACCTAGAAAATGCACATAACAACTTACTAAATGCACATAACAACTTACTAAATGCACATAACAACTTAGAAAATGCACAGGACAACTTAGGAAGCGTACTGCACAAAATGCACAAGGCCAAAAGAAGGCAGCCGAGGCTTTCCATACTCTGCGTCTCTAAGTAAACTATCGTTGAGTCGTAAAACAGCGTTTCGTTCAATTCAGTTTCGTCTATTACGCGAGTCGACCACAAACATCGATGTCGAATCATTGACTACTTACTTTGTATCTTGCTATGCTTTTCATATATACATGTATGTTATTTATATTGCCTATTTATGCTGCATATTTGCAGGGCTTAAACAGGGCTTATACAATGTTCGTGTCGATTCTTACGGATGGCGGGAGTGTACTGGTTCTACCCAGGAAAAGTGGGTGGTCAGCCTCCACACACAAAAAATCGACGGGAATATATATCCTGACATGTGTTAAAAATGACGTAAAACACCATACAAACAAACAAACAATATACAATGTTCGTCCAAGCTGGTTGTTATGGGATATAATCCCACGAGGATTACCATATTTATTTACACCGGCTCGTCTAATTGGGGTGACAATAGGGTAAGAATGAGGTTTGCCGGAGTTTCACAATGATACCCTTTGTACGACTGGGTATGAGTATGGGTGTACCTGGAATCTTGTGTAAAACCCCAGCGGCGTTTTTCCGAGGCGGATCTACTATTGCCAACCCCTTTATGTTTTATGTGTTTGTTTGTTTGTTTGAATGGTACGTGTTTTACGTCATTACCAGCGCATTTATGCTATATGACGGGTGGACTCGGAGTAAGATCATCCACTTTTTTCTGAGTAGAGCAAATAATGTTTAACGAAAAATAGACACTTTCTCACAAGTCGAGCTCCCTTGCAGTGGGAGACGAGCCCGAGCGATGAGAGTCGAGAAGGTTTCAATAGTTTGCTTCTATGTATCCTCTCAGTAATATTGTTTGTTTTGAATGTGTTTTTTTTAATAACTGTGAATGCTACATTTCCTACTCGACTTGTGTACCTACTTTGATAACTATAACTGTTCCACTGCGCGTTTTGCATGAATGACGTGCTACAAGTGTATGTATACATTACACGTAATGCCGAATCAACAAGGGATTCTTCTCGGGGCTCAAATGGTAGATGGACTATACTCCTTAGGGCTACTCACACACACGATATTTAGAAGTGTTTAGCATTGCAGCGTGCGAGCTAAAGGCTATATTATTTTATAGCGAACAATATGGATAATTTTCCAATTAAAACCGAAAATAAAAAACACACGGTATGTGTGTAAGATAAGATAACTTTTATTTGAATTCGGCAAGACACATACAACAACATAATATAAGTCATCAGGGGCTTTTGAACCGACTATTAACATGATTAATAAAGTCAACATAGCGATAAAATATCTATACGATCTAAGAAATATCAAAATGGCATTAGTCTAATACAAGCAAAAGCACATTGACAAACTGATTTAAAGCCTAATAAAACATGGATGCATTTTAAGCATGATCAAAGCACATATAAGCATAACAAGAGGGTTGAGAAATATGTAAAGTAATCCAATATTACACGATAAATTAATTATGCAAAAAAACATTAATTTTGTACAATTTAAAATTAATGTTCATACAGCCAGTGTCAATTCTACAGAGGACAGCCTTGGCAAATCTTGCACATGCTGCACTCTGTTAAGAGCTAGTTAAGAAATGTTTTTATTAAAAACTGAATTGTGTACAGAGCAAAAGCTTTAAAGTTAAAAAGGTGCTAAAACTATTATCACCTCACATCAGATATGAAGAGAACTGATTGACACTGACTGCATGCAGAAACAACTATGGTCATACTCAGTGTGATTGGTGATTGAGTCACAAAGCCGACAAAGCACAGTAGTAGCACATAATAAAGACAACATAGATAATACAGAATACTAACTTCTCTGTGGACACTGACCCGTGAAAGATAGCCAAGAGGAACAGAACCTCTTGGACTACAGCCATTGAAATATATGGCAAATCAAAGGCCAATAAAAGCCAAGGGCGGACTAGTATCCAGCCCCCAATTAAGGCCGCAGCCTCTGGTCGTGCTGAGTTGTCCCCACGGCAGTTGACACGGGATCGCCCACTAAAAACTAAACAGGATGATCCTGAGATCATATCTATATGGTCCCTAAATTTACAGACCCCGAGTTGGGACATGGACCCCCCCCCCCCGCCCCTCCCTCCCCACATAAAGCTTCCTCTTTATCCCCACCTACAGTAAAGCCTATTATATTAATAAGTGAGGGGGCAGTACTTAAAACACCTCCCACCCCATTAATTTCCAACGATCCGAAGTCGCCGGTTAAATCCCGACCTACATATGCCGATATAGTTGTTAAAACTGCTGATATTAAGAGACACACTCCCACTAGCTCTCCTAAAACTAACCTGGTCCCTGTGCTTAACGGGAATACTTTTACTGTGGATCAACGCCCCTCCAATAAAATAGACATTACAAAGTCTTCATACCAAGACAATAGATTCTATAGGAAACAAGGGGGACAGATCCACAGACTAAATAAGCAAGTGCTCCCACCTTCTATTTTAACCCCACAGACCCCTGTGATACCATTTCGTACTTCCCCTACCACATCCCCTATTTTAATTATAGATGAAACATTAATTGAGCAGTCTATCTCCCCTAATAGCCAAGTACGGAATCAAATCGAAATCCCACCAAGATCTCAAAAACAAACGTTGATTACTCCATCTAACACCCCTGAACGAAAAAAGAAACAATCTACACCAAACTCTTCTGACTGTTCATTGGGCACTTCAAAAACCATTAGCGATTGTAGCATGTTCAATGTAACACAAAACACTTCAATTTTGACTGTAGATAATTCCTTTAGCCTCTCATCATCAACGGAAAAAAGCTTAGAACAGATTTCAATTCTAGACCTGGTGGGGATCGATGAAACTCCGACTATTAGTACCCCGATTAAAAATACACCTATATTTTATGACAACTCGTCTCAAACCACCCCATTAAAAGTCCAAGTATTAAACAATACTAATCCTATAATTACTAATATGGATATACTTACAAAATTAACGATTAGATTGATAAATGAAAAAACTAGACCCACTGGCCCGTTGCTAATTAATCACATACATAGGGAGATCCTTAAGGGCATAGTGGGTTCTAGTTGTATCAACCAACCTCCCTCCCACACCTATAATACATTGGACACCCCACCCCTTCCTAGCTCTATACTCCACCCAGAAAATCTGCTATTGAAAAAGCATAAACCACAACATTTTATTAACAAAAACAATAGCAAGATAACCCTAAAGAAAACACCGAGGAAAACTCAAGGAACCCTTAAAAGAACCAAAACACCACGTAAAACAACTTCTTCCTCGGTGGCAACTAAACGACAAAATTCAAATTTTAAAAAGTGTATAAATAATTTCTGTTCGAAGTGAATAAATCGGTGAATATTATATCTTTTAATGCCGGAGGCTTAACCCAAAAAAAATCACTCTGAGATTAAAGTATTCCTGGACCTAAATCCTGAAGTAGATATTCTTTGTATTCAGGTAACTAAATTTAATAAAAAGACTTTCAAATCTATTCCTGGTTTTAAGCATGAATTTAAATTCTATGATAATAATAGAGCTAGGGATACCAATACGTGTGGAGGGTTGGCCGTCTACTTCAAAAATTATATTAATTATGAAAAGATTGAAATTTTAGATCCGAAAGATACAGATGGTTTTACAGCCATTGAAGTACAACTATTTAAAATCTACTTTCAAGATTTTACGTTTATACTGTCAAATTTATATGCACGTAATTGCGACTTCCAATCTCTTAAAACAATATCAAATGTTATTCTGCCTTTAAAGGTAAAGAATATTATTATTTCTGGCGATTTTAACGCCCATCACTTTGCATGGGGCTCGGAAAAAATTACGAAACATGGAAAATCAATAGTCAAATGGTTGGACGAGTTCGATCTAGTCCTCCTGAATGACGGCTCTCCCACACGTCTTGATACATACAATGGTAACCTTACTTGCATTGATCTCTCAGTTACTTCCAGATCTTTAGCTCAAAAAACACACTGGACAGTTCTATCGGATAACTGGGGTTCTGACCATTTTCCCATACATATCACAATACAATTAAGTTCTTCTAAAATTAACCAAGAAAGCTATAATCAAAACAAGTTCAATTTTAATAAGGCCGACTGGGATCTTTTTAATATATTATGCAAAGATATTAATCTAGATAATATACAATCCGATGATACCAACATTTTTAACAATAAGTTAACAGACAGTCTTCTTAATATTATGCATGAAAGTATTCCAACATATAATAAAACCCCCAAAAAGAAAAATGTCCCATGGTGGAATTCAGAATGCAAAGCAGCAGTTAAAAATAGAAAATATCTTCTGAATAAACTCAAAAAAGATGCCTCTGAAATAAATCTATTAAATTATAAAATGGCGGAACAGGAAGCTAAAACAGTTATATCCCAAGCCAAGAAAAATAACTGGGAAACTTTCATTAATACTTGTTCCTTAAAACAAAACAATTCAAAAACATTTTGGGATAAAATTAATAAAATACGTGGCAACTCCTTTTCCAGCATTCCCCTTCTTAAAACAAAATTTAGTAATGCCACAACTAAAAAGATAAAGCTAATTTACTAGCTAAACACTTTGCCAAAGTTTCAAGCAAAGAAAATCTTTCAGAGGCAACGATCAACTATCAGACGGTCTTTGAAACCGATTTTAATAATAAATTAAATAATAACAATATTAAAGATGACGATTCCACTTTAAATATACCATTTACTCTAATGGAACTAAAAGAAGCTATTGCAAGCAGGAAAAATTCAGCCGTGGGACCTGATAAACTCTCATACCAATTATTCAAACATATGCCGGACTCTACTTTAAATATTTGGCTTACTCTGTATAATAAAATATGGTCTTCTAATAACTCTCCTAAATCCTGGAGACTGGCCTGTGTCATTCCAATACATAAACCTAATAAAAACCCTAATGACCCACAATCTTTTCGACCCATCAGTTTAACATCCCATCCAAGCAAACTAATGGAATTTATGGTTAAAAACCGACTTGAACACTTTTTAGAAACTAAGGGTTTTATTAATAAATTTCAGTCAGGATTTAGAAAAGGGCGTAGCACACAAGACCAGCTAGCCCGTTTACAACATGACATCATATTTGCTAAAAACTATAGCTGTTCTGTATTAGCGATCTTTCTTGATCTACAGGCGGCTTTTGATCTAGCCTGGCATACTGGAATATTATCTAAATTATTTGACCTCGGCATCCGAGGAAACTGTTTTTATTTTGTCAAGGCCTTTCTCCAGGATAGAAAAATTCAAGTAAAAGTTGATGAAGATCTTTCTGAAGAAGAACTATTAGAACGTGGTACTCCACAAGGATCCATTATTTCTCCCCTCCTTTTTAACATCCTAATTAACGACCTACCTAATGTAGTTCAGGATTCCGGTCTGGTCGTTAGTCAATTTGCAGATGATAGTGGCGCATGGATTTCTTGGAAACGTATAGATAAATTACAAGCTAAAGCACAAAAGGGGCTAAACTTAATTTGGGATTGGGCCATAAAATGGGGATTTAAAATCTCCACTAGTAAAACTACAGGGATTATATTTGGAAATACCGCCCACACTTCTACAGATCTTTTCCTGGGCAATACTAAAATTATATTTAGTAACATAGTCACCTTTTTAGGTCTTATCTGGGATAGAAGGCTAAATTTTACAGCCCATATTCATAACCTTTTAAACAAATGTGAAAAGGATTTAAATTTACTAAGAATGCTAAAAGGTACTGATTTTGTGTCCGATAAAAAATCATTAACACTTTTATATAAAACTTTAATAAGATCCAAACTTGATTACGGATCCCATGTATATTCATGTGCCTCAAAAACACTACTTCATCGACTCGATATATTACAAAATAAATGCCTTAGAATTGCACTGGGAGCCCTAGATTCTACTCCACAGCATATTTTGGAACATGAGGCTGGCATTCTGCCATTACATCTTCATAGAGAAGAACAAATGCTTCGTTTCTGGGCCAGAGTCTAAACAAAAAAAGATTCAAATCCAGTAAATAACATTTTTATAAATACCCAATGTCTTTATAGATTTAGAAAAAATCCTAAGCCATTCGGCACAACCATCAGGCGCGTAGCCAGGCATACGCCCGTACGCCCGGGCGTACGCCTCTTGGGAAAAAATGAGAAAACATAGTGCCCCAAAAATGCAATAAAAACTGAAGCCTGACTAGGGTGAGCCCATCATTAGAAATTTATAAACATATAAATATCAAAGTTATCAAAACAGATGCCATAAAATGGAAATTTCAATCTAAGATATTCATTTTTCGCAACTATATAATTTATTTATCAATCAATAAAAGCCATCATTTTCAGCCCAAAATCGTCAAAAGCAACGTGCGGACGCTTAGGGCTTTCGTGGGGCGAAGCCCCACGGACCCCCCACAAACCGCTCCTTGGACCACAATATACGGGCGTATCCTCCAAAACGGCCTAGCTACGCCCCTGACCATCTATAATTTAATAGAGGAATATAACCTAGACAAATATCAAATTGCAGACTTTTCAATAGGAAAGTCCCTCCATGGACTCTAATTCAACCTAATGTAGACTTTTCCCTTTCCTCTATAATAAATAAAAAAGATGAAGCATCAGAAATTAAACTGAACTTCTTACAACATAAGGATAGTAAATACAATAACTTTTTACAAATTTATACAGATGGTTCTAAAGATCCTGTCTCAGGACGTGTAGCATCAGCCTTCGTTATACCAACAAAAAATATTACTAAAATTACTAGAATCTCTGACGGTCTATCAATTTTTACAGCGGAGCTAGTCGCTATAGACAAAGCCCTTAAATGGATTATTAAAAACAAACCCCCATTCTCAGTTGTTTTCTCAGACTCGCTTTCAAGTCTCATGGCTATTAAAGACAGAACGAGCAGAACTCGCCCTGATCTTCTGACAAATATTCTATATAAATTAAATGACTGCCATATTTTAAATCTTTCTGTTAACTTGGAGTGGTGCCCGGCTCATGTTGGTATAGTCGGCAACGAAAAAATCAGGCTTGGACACCACCTCCGTTGATAATCCAATCCCTTTAGGACATACTGAAATTTATTCACAAATTCGGAAAACAATAAATAAGAAAGTAGATCATTATTTTACTAATCAAACTAACAAGTTCCATACTTTCTTTAGACTTAAAATAAATTTCAAAATTCAAGAACCATTTTCTACTAACAGGCTTATTGATAAAGTAATTAAAAGACTGAGAATGGGGTATAATCTATTACCGGCTAGTTTAGGCAGCCACATAATAAACGACCTTCATAAGGATTGTCCTAACTGCCTAGTTCATTTTACTACGGAACATTACTTATTAGACTGTAGCCAGTTTGAAATACAGAGAGATATCTTAAAATTAAAAATGCTAAATTTATCACTACCTTTTAATTTGACTAACATCTTAGATCCTATAAAAAAAACATAGAGTTCAAGTATTTAGCGCTCTCAGTTCTTTCATCCTGGGCACACAATTTGAAAAGAAGATTTAGACTAAACTACAATGTTGGAAGGCCCAGTGGATTAGCTTGTAAGTTTTGTCTGCTGGGCTCGAAAAACTGATGGTTTGATCTAAATTCGCTTATGCAGTATAATTTTACCAATTTACAAACCCTTTTTGTTAGTGCAGATAAACGTCGTATTTAACATTGTGTAAACGTCAATCGATTACTTATTGTAACAACATAATATATAAACTTCTTATGATACAGTTAAGATATGGGACTGATCCGGTGGACGCGTTGGGGCGATTCTTGGGTCTTATGACGACGCTGGCACAACGGTCAAGGACCAATCACATACCTTTATATATATATAATGATCCACGACTAAGTGAGTGTGGGGACTGCCCTACCTCATGGCGTCGTGGAAGAGCCTACTAAACATGTCTAGTTACATATGTTCCCCTACTCCATTCAATCCCACTTCCTTATGTCGGATAATTCCATGTAACATTAAAGTATAATTTTACCAAATTACAAACCCTTTTTGCTAGTGCAGATAAACGTCGTATTTAACATTGTGTAAACGTCAATCGATTACTTATTGTAACAACATAATATATAAACTTCTTATGATACAGTTAAGATATGGGACTGATCCGGTGGACGCGTTGGGGCGATTCTTGGGTCTTATGACGACGCAGGCACAACGGTCCAGGACCAATCACATACCTTTATATAGATAATGAGCCACGACTAAGCGAATGTGGGGACTGCCCTACCTCATGGCGTCGTGGAAGTGCTTATTAAACATGTCTAGTTACATAGTTTCCCCTACTCTATTCAATCCCACTTCCTTATGTTGGATAAACCCATATAACATTACTTTGTATGCCCCCACCAGCCCCGGTGTGTGATTTTATTATTTAATTGTTTTATATGAACAGTTAAGTTAATAGAAATTCCTGGCTGTACTATTTAGTTTTATATATGCTTATTATTTCACATTGATTTTATATAGACAGCTGGGAAGATGCTAGTTTTAGCTTGATCTGACGCACACATCGGGATAACGGACATAATATTAACATGTAAAACCTATGTATACCCCTGCTTCATGCCCTCCCCAGTGTGGCCTCCTCGTGGCTTTGGCGGAGGGACACACTCCATTTAACGTTTTAGCTCTCATAAGCGCACAATTCATACTGAATTATTTTTTATTGAGAGATTTGGAGTGATGTCCCACTAACAACACTGGACATTTTAACGATTTCCTTTTTAACATTATATGCTTATAACTATAAAAGTCCATTCCCTTTGGAAGGGAGCATGAAGCAGACATAACATGGATTATGTATATATGTATATATTAAGTTAAAACATTTTTAATAAATGGTGACGCGCTGGCGCTGGAAATTAAAATTATTAATACATGTAAGCCTCGACTGAATTTCATAGACCAACATGAGCGTATTCCACCGGTGTTTCTATCACTCAGCCTCTGCCAAGTTAATCTTCTTGTGTCCCTGCAAACCTTCTACTGACATTTCTTGCGTCTGCTTGGATCCTGCCATCCGTGTGAGATTGATAAGTATTAGCAACATTATAAACTACTAGGGTTATTATAAATAAACTTCTATTGAAAACCTCGCCAAAAGGCCTAGTTGCCAACGGCGAGGCAAAATAAAACCTTATACTACTACTACCCGTGCACGTCGTGGCGAAGACACTACAACACTGCTGGTCAGGATCCCAGTCAGTGCTGTATGAGTAGGATCGGTGTAGTATCCTCTGTCCTGCCCGGCATGGATCATCGCCAGGAACAACCACCGACGAACGCAGTTAGCTGAGCGCCGGCAGCATGAGTGTATGTTTGGTGTGGCATATTTGGGCAATGTGCATACAGAATGAGAGGTCGGCGACTCAACTGCTGAACGGACCTGACGTGGGGTAGCCTGGCGATGTACACGGAGCAGGGGATTCAACAACCTGCGTGTCTATAGAACTTTAGGCCTCCGGGGACGCAGGTTGCAGCGTCGGGGTGGCCCCCAACAGCACAGTACCCAGACGGCCCAGTAGCGGATGTAGGACACACCAGTAGAGGATAGAGCGACAGCGATAAGACACAACTCACCACAACTGACCCGACGCAGATCAACACAAAGATACAACTCATCACTCAGCTAGATCAAATCCACACATTATGCCTGGGCGTACCAGGATTATAGGCAGAGGGACTTTAAACCTCCGAACCACATACACAAACACACACACACACACACCCACAAACACAAACACACACAAACACACACACACACACACAAAATAATAAAGCAATTTAAGCAAAGTAGACAAACATAATACTATGAGGCAAAACTAGCACAGTAATAATAGCAAAAATAATAGTTGACAACACCAGGGAGTACGTTATAACGTACTCCCTGACAACAGTAGCAACGCTAACAATGCTTGATAATAATCAAATCTGACAACAGTTGATAATAATAAGCAAAACTAGCAAAGCAGGCAATACACGAAGCTAACAATGTATATACATGCAGGATACAACGTAAACAAACAGAGTGTGGGAATTGTTCTGATTATTTAAAGCAAATTGAGAGAAATGCGATGTCACTTTCAAAAGATTAAATCCTAAAATGAAATACACATATTCGAGCTGTATAAACTACTCTATCACAGCGACAATTCACAAACTGACGACTGTCAGAGGCTGCCATATTCAGGGTCTGCAAGTACATTTATGAGGTGGACCAGGACTTTATTAATATACAGTCTCTGGATAGATCCTGCCATATTCAATAACAAAAATAAAAAGGCGTTCATTAGCTAATGGACAACTTCATAACTTTCGTGTTTACATCCCAAAATATAGATCTATTGTTAGAGCATTTCATTGCATACAGCTCGAATCTGATTTTACTTTATTTAACGAATGGGGAGCATGCTTTGGCTTGATCGTTTAATTTCACTCCCGGTCGCATTAGATACTTACAGTCGCTTCAGATAGGTTTCTGCGTTTAATTTCGGTAGATGAATGTTCAAATTTTGTCACGTGACTTCCGGAAATGTTGGCGGCTCTTTTGAAGTTATAAGGTGTTGATTGGCAATTATTAATCCGATTATTCGATCAAAAGAGCCCTAATCTTTAAAAGTTATGGCTGCGCTGAAGAAGGCTTTACGGAACGCATGGCTTGGAAAACGTTATGCTGTAATCGATGGAAAGGAAAACGAAGGATATGCCCAAACTCCAGGACCAAAAACACGACCTCCGACTGCAACGTCAAACGAAATGGCTGGGTTAGATAATAGGACGCAACAAAGTGTTCAAGATATAAATAGACCACATCTTAGACGTAATACCAGTGTAACACAGTCTGTAAGAGATGTTGTAGGATCTTTTAGACAGGTAAATTTTCACCCTTATTTTTTGGGGGCGCTTGTTTCAGCCAAAGGTTTTTTTTAGACTTCACTTAGAGACAAAATTCAACTAACCAAAGTATTTTTATTTTCAACTAAAAATGCCAATTCCAATGATATGTAATTTAGGAAGTATTTTTTAAATTACTTACGATAATAATGAAAACGCTTTGGCTGAAACAAGCGCCCCGAACAACTAAGTAAGTTAAAGGCACACTAGCCGTAAGCAGATACCGTAAGCAGATACTGTAGATAGAAGGGCCGAATTGGCAACATGCAGTATCCTCAAGTTAAGTATCCTGTTTTTGAGGTAGCAATATATATGATATAATCTCCAGGTAACTGGTAAGTTTTAATTTGCGCAGTTTAATAGGATTCCTAGACTATGAAGTGCATTGACAGATAATCAGCTGGTGTTTACAATCAAAAGCTTGATTAGCTATTTTGACAAGCTATAAACAAAACAAAATATACATTTGTATGAGATACTTTTATAGAATGAGATATTTTGAAATATTAAACTTTGATTCACCATGTACAGAAAACAGTTTCGTTTTGACACCAAACAAAATAGTGATGAGAATAATTAGCCTCTTTTTCAAAACTTCCTCGAGTACTGGATTCATTTTTTTTAACTAATCTTGACACGTTACATTTTGATCTTTTGAAATTGAAAAGATGCGAACTTTATTGGTAACTACATGTTGTTTTGAAGCAACTGAATTGGATTATCGCTGGTGGAAAATTGAGGTAAGACGTGTTTGTGTTCATTTTATATCTAGGCGATCACTTAGACCATCGAGAACTGGTAACGCCAGGATATAACAGTCAAAAAGATCAATATTTTTAGTGCCATAGGTAACTAATACAGTATTGCACACGATCGATCAATATATAAATTGCCGATATTTAACTTGTATGGCCAGTTTTCAGACTAGAAGTTAAAAAAAAACTATTTCAAACTTTCAATACAATCATAGTTGTAAATTACTCAAATATCACCAGTGATTATGATATTTAAATGATATCTAAATTTTAGAAGTAAATCGTTACCAAATGAAGGTTGTTTAGCCACATTTTTAACAAAAAATGTCACTACCAAACCAAATCAACAAAATTCAGTCAGCTTTTTTCCACACAATTGGGAAGAGGCCCAGGTCTGTCCATTTTGTGGGGGAAAACACGCTTATTTCTCATTTTGGAAAAGATGTAATATTTTGTCAATTTTAGCAGGAACTCCTCTGGCCATTTTTTTCCTTCCGCAACCAATTTCGCCAAATGAAAAATGTTGGAGATATTGGAGCCAAAATTGGCTCAAAGATAGCATATAATATTTTCGAAATTATTTTTATGTATTTTTAAATGAAGTATGGCCTATAAATAAAGCAGTTAGTAATAATTATAATCATAAAATTATATTTAAAAAAATTAAAATATTTTAGTCCTTTTTTACATAACAAGAGGTCAATGACCTTGAAGCTCTACTGATCGATTTTGATTTCAGGAAGCAGTCGCTACAAACTGTTTTTTGAAAATCTATTTTTAGCTGTGGTGGCCATCTTGAATTTCCGGTCGACCTGAAATTTTGCTAGGATCAATTAGACATCAAGAGCAACATTCCTGTGAAGTTTCATGAACATCCGTCAAGTAGTTTCAGAGGAGTAGTCGCTACAAGTTTTCATTATATAACTCTATGTAAACAAAGATGGCCACTGACAGCCATGTTTAACATTGAATCAAAATAATTTTCCACAAGGATCTACATCATGTCATGCTGATCATTTTAGAAAAAGTCCCATATCAATATCACTTATAGTTTTCAAGAAGTAGTCGCTACAAACTTATTTTTTAAAAATCTATTTTTAGCTGTGACGGCCATCTTGAATTTCTGGCCATCCTAAAATTTTGCTAGGATCAATTGAACATCAAGAGCAACATTCGTATGAAGTTTCATTGAAATCCGTCAAGTAGTTTCAGAGGAGTAGTCGCTTCAAGTTTTCATTATATAACTCTATGTAAACAAAGATGGCCACTGGCAGCCATGTTTAATGTCGAATCAAAATAATGTTCGACTCGGATAACCATCATGTCATGCTGATCATTTTAGAAAAAGTCCCATATCAATATCACTTATAGTTTTCAAGAAGTAGTCGCTACAAACTTGTATTTTGAAAATCTATTTTTAGCCATGGCGGCCATCTTGAATTTCCGGCCGACCTGAAATTTTGCTAGGATCAATTAGACATCAAGAGCAACATTTTTGTGAAGTTTCATGAAAATCCGTCAAGTAGTTTCAGAGGAGTAGTCGCTACAAGTTTTCATTATATAACTCTATGTAAACAAAGATGGCCACTGGCAGCCATGTTTAATGTCGAATCAAAATAATGTTCGACTCGGATAACCATCATGTCATGCTGATCATTTTAGAAAAAGTCCCATATCAATATCACTTATAGTTTTCAAGAAGTAGTCGCTACAAACTTATTTTTTAAAAATCTATTTTTAACTGTGGCAGCCATCTTGAATTTCTGGCCGATCTGAAATTTTGCTAGGATCAACTAGACATTAAGAGCAACATTCCTGTAAAGTTTCATGAAAATCCGCCAAGTAGTTTTAGAGGAGTAGTCGCTACAAGTTTTTACTATATGACTCTATGTAAACAAAGATGGCCGCTGGCAGCCACGTTTAACGTCAAATCAAAACAATTTTTGATAAGGACCAACATCATGTCATGCTGATCATTTTAGAAAAAGTCCCATATCAATATCACTTATAGTTTTCAAGAAGTAGTCGCTACAAACTTGTATTTTGAAAATTTATTTTTAGCCGTGGCGGCCATCTTGAATTTCCGGCCGACCTGAAATTTTGCTAGGATCAATTAGACATCAAGAGCAACATTCCTGTGAAGTTTCATGAAAATCCGTCAAGTAGTTTCAGAGGAGTAGTCGCTACAAGTTTTCATTATATAACTCTATGTAAACAAAGATGGCCGCTGGCAGCCATGTTTATGGTCAAATCAAAACGATTTTCGACAAGGACCAACATCATGTCATGCTGATCATTTTAGAAAAAGTCCCATATCAATATCACTTATAGTTTTCAAGAAGTAGTCGCTACAAACTTGTATTTAAAAAATCTATTTTTAGCTTTGGCGGCCATCTTGGATTTCACATCAACATGAATTTTTGCTAGGATCAACTAGACTTCATGGGCAACATTTTTGTAAAGTTTTATGAATATCCATCCAGTAGTTTCAGAGGAGTAGTTGCTACAAATAAAAGTTAACGGACGGACGGACAGACGGACGGACGGACAGACGGACGACGGACGCCGCACCACGGCATAAGCTCTGCTGATCTCTGATCAGTAGAGCTAAAAATAAAACTTATTAATCTGGAAATGTTTCAGTTTCAAAATAAATACTGTACAGGTATACACGTACAAAATCTTATCTAGAATTATACTGATCACTGGTTTATTTTATGCTGTCAGTTATAAGTAAGTAAGTAAGTAAGTAAGTAAATAGTTTATTAAAGTGACATAATGCATATACAATTCAAAATCAAACATACCGGTATATGAAATAACTGAAAATTAAGCACCCGGCCCAACGGACGTATAAGTCAATATCTATAAATAATATTATAATATTAATTAAATCACATGATAATCAATTATAAATAGTTATTAAAGACCTTGACACCAGATGTGTGTTATTGTATTTCACACCTCATCATGGACAAGTGTTGCCTTCTGGACTTTGAAATAAGAGGTGCTAATTTTGGCAGAGTTGTTAGGTGATTATACAGGGGAAACTTAACGGGTATGATGAGATTGGAAAGTAAAACATAACGTTTATGACTGACATTGGATATGTCTTTCTTCAATCACATTCGCCAAAGTCATTTTTTATTGCCACTTTTATTATTTTGTCTCATTTGGCTCCATTTGCGAATCCCAGAGGAGGCCCTTTTTTAGTAAGTATGATAATACCATGCTTTTAATATTTATATTTTCATCGATTATTTATAATTACTGACTTCTCAGACATAATAAAGCTCCATACAATTAAATGACCTTTGCTTGAATAAATAATTCATTATTTACTCATATAAATGGTCACTGAATTCGAAAAATACTACCAAACAAGACCATGAAACGCTGACTTTAATACTACTTTTTCACCACATTTTCCAAAATGTGTGTACCGATTGACCACATTTTCTGGTGAAATATCTCAGTGATTTTGTAATACAAAGTATAAAATCAAACATAACAAGGAAAACCCCTTTAATCATGTTAATTATCAATTTTCGAAACAATAATATTATACGTGAGCATCGATAATAGTTGATTTAGTTGTGTTTTTGATACGATTATTTATTGGAGACATCTCCGTTCCGTTTTCCAATAAAAATGGTGGCTGAAGTCTTGTGAATATATGAGATTTCTTATCAATTCATAACCCTGTTTATTACTGCCATAAGTATAACGTATATTGAGCATTATAAACAAAAACCTGTATGTAATATTTTCTGTGAAATATATACATAAACATGTCAGTATAGACACAAATGAGTATGGTAATGAAATCCTAAATTAAAAAGTAATTATTTAAAAAAAATCATATTTGTTTATTGCTCCAATTTGCGGTCCCGAACCTGCAAGAATAAAAGCTGGTAAATCAAATTGGCAAATACTTGCATCCATAAGTTGTGGAAAAGATCTGATGCCTGGTCACGAGACTGCACTATTAGGCCGACCATGACAAATTGTCAGTTTGCTGTTCCCTGCCTACCCACGAAAACGGACCCTACCCAAAACATTTTATTGCAATTGTAACATGTTTAACTTTTTTTTTTGTTGCTATTTTCAGTATGGTATATTTTTCTTTAATTTCGTAAGGTCTTTACTATCTTTGGCAAAACATGAAATCATGGATTGGGAAACAGCAAACAGATATATATTTTTTTAAGGATGGCCTTAGCATAGCTTTTGACTATATTTTGCTATAATAGATTTTCTTTATAACTTGGCCCGATTGGCTTGTCATCAGCAAAGCACTCGGATTACCATGATGTGCAAGTTTCAACACAGGTTTGGAGTTTAAGTTCTTGTCTGGATAAATACAATTAGTATACATGTTAATTTAAAAAGTGATCTTTATTTATAAATATATCTTATCATTTGATCTATTTATTATCAGACGTAATATTAAAATGTACACACATGCTGAAGCTAGCCTAGCTGTGAGAATGATTGCTGTTAGGCCATCCTTAAAACAATATTTATTTGCTGTTTCCTGACCCAGGATTCATAAATGGGTAGGTAGGTAGGTAGGTAGGGGATCACCTTAAGAAATTAACGAAAAATATACTGAAAATAGCAACAACAAAAAACAATGTAAAATTATAAAATAATTGCTATAAAACGTTTGGGGTAGGGTCCCTTTTCATGGGTTGGTAGGGAAACAGCAAACCAACACCTTTTTGATGGTCAGCCTTAGGGTTTGTACCTACCCTAGAGCTATGATTTTTTAGCTTTTAAATATAGGTAGGATAGCAGCACGACTCCTTAACACAAGAGAATATAGTACAGGGGTAAGTATCAAAACTACTTGGGAAAAAATAAATGAATGTAGGGTATATATATTATAATGTTTACAGTTATAAAGGGATATTTTCCTTGAATTTTTACATGAGAATTTCCCTTTGTAAATACAGACTAACCAATCACATTACCGTACTTATTTCAGAAACTGAAGAGGTCAACGCGTCAAAGGAAGAGGTTACAAGATGGCGCCAGCTCTCCAGCAACACCTAGTCTAAGGAAATCAAAAAGGAAACCAACGCCGACACGGCCTGGGGGTAACCATGAACCCACTAACGGTACCTTTGTTGGTTCCAAACTCTTTATCCCCTACTATAATCTGCCACAAGCCACATTTTAGTAAATTACTTTCTGACATTGTATTTAGCAAAAGTACTCATCCAGTAGTATTAAGTTTTGTACTCAAAAAAGTGAGTAAATAACCCATGTCGAATATGAAATTTACATGTTTATGCGTAAATTAAGATGACCAATATTTAGCATAGTGTCCTACTCTAAAAAAAACATCTTAGTTTACTCAGATAAGATGAAAGCACAGTGTGACCTTTTACACAGCAGGATAGATTTTTGGCATTGATAAAGCATCTGGGAAAGACCCTGATAGCTTAGGTAAAAATATGACTAATTGCAGGCAAGAAGGAAGAAAGCATTTCAAAAAGATAAGAATACCAATTTATTTGATAAAGTTCTAGTATAGCTTGCTCACAGTACTTGTTTAAACCTTATTGACTTCAACCATGTGATCTTTATTTTCTACAGGATATAGAGAAGTAAGGCTGTATTCCCCGTTTGCGATAACAGAGACGCCCAACACTCGCAAAGGCATCAGGACACGGCCTCCTAGATGGTAGGTGTTCCAGATTATTTGTTTAATTACTGATACTCAAGATTCATCAGTATATATGATTATCAGAATGGAAAATAATAGCATTCCCCCAAATTGGTTACTTTTGTGATGTATAGGTTAGGCAAAAGAAAAAAGAAATGCTTTTCCGCTAACCCGACACCATAAATTGTTGGCCACAACCCTAAAGATTTTTAAGGCGAAATATGACAAGCGACCTCTCTATACACCCTATAAAAAATACCATGTAAATATAAAATTCCTACTGACCTACCCCAATTTCTTCGGCCATGTTAGCAGAAACAAAGGTATTTTTTATTTGACCTAAGATCAGGCCTAAATTAAAAAAGTGTTTGTTTGGAGTTACTCGACCGACTCATTTAAATTGCCGCGACTCAAAACATGTTTTAGCTCCCAAGGTCGATTTTCCCCCGCTCATTTCGTTTCTTTCCGCTCTTTAAATTATGTTGTTGTTTTTTAATTAAGACACATGATCTATTTCTTATCAAATATGGTCTCATACTGTGCATGGAATACTAGTCTCCATTGAGGATTAAGTGAATTTAAGTGTCATTGGTGTTACATCGCGACATTTTGTGATGACAAATAGAATTGTGAATTCAGCGTAAATTAGTATGCATTCACGAGGAAAATCGGGCCGCACGGCTTCTTCTTGAAATCAACAAAAAACTGTTGAACAGCAGTTTTCAGAAGTTCAGTATTAAATTGGATGATTACGCTCTAGTTAATGTACAAATAAAAGTACTTCAATAAGTATTCTTTGATTTGTTTTATATTTAATCTCACAAAAATGAGTACTCGTGGTGTATTTGCGCACTTTTCAACAACTGCTAACATTCAGAAACGACAACTCTTGTCACGTGGCGGTAATGCGCATGCGCGGTACTACAAACAAGCTTGCCATTTTCCAGTCTTATTTTGAACTAGAAACTTGTTCCGACTAATTACTTACTTACTTAATCCTCTTCACTCCTAGTGGAGCATAGGGCCTTTACCACAGCTTTCCACTTGGTTCGGTCCGTGGCCTGGGCTTTGGCTACCCCCCATGACATCTTTGTCTTTTTCAGCTAATAATTCTCATGAAATCTTTACTGAAATAACAATTTAACTATTTATACACGTCATCATTCATCAAGAGAGAACTTTTGGCTTTTTTATGCTAATTTACTCAGTTCTCAGAATTGTTCAAATCTGACCTTGACATTGTCACGATAAGTCATGTAGGCCATCTAACGCGAGTACTTATTTGTTTACATAGCAAATATTACAGGTTTAACACCAAATTGTGGAAATACATGATATAGTAGCAAATACTTATAAGGAAAAAGGAAAGAAACATTCATCTGACTCATTACTTTGTATTAAATAAACATCTGTATGACTTTATTGCACGGGAACAACAATATGTATCAGCTAGGTTGCTTTTTCAAAACAATTAGAAAAAAATAGGCTTACAGTGTTCATTTGGCAATTGTTGGACACAAACATTTATTTATTTATTTTGATATGTGGGGTAGTTCATAAACTTACTATTTTCCCCTCGATGGATTATTTTGATGATACTATTTAGACCTAATAATCAGTTTCCCAATATTTTTTAATTTGAAAAATGCCTTTGCATTGCTACTAACATTTGACGAAGTTAAATCTGAATGCAACATAATTATAAAAGGGCTTTCGGAAGACAATACAGATCTATGATTTAGATAAAAGTTAAGGAGATCTTCACGATATTAGGCAAAGACACTACAAACATTAAATCAGTTCAACAAATTGGAAAAAAGAATGAGGCAATGACAATGAAAATGGCGAATTAGTGGATTTATTTAATAATATTTTATTGCTTGATGTTATTTACATAAATACATGTGATATATATAATTTCAATAATAAATAACATTTACAAATGGATTGGACCACGAGTTATCACAACATCAGTTACGGTCCTTTCCAAGTGGATGGGTCCCAAGCAAGAGCTACTAGAAATAGACCATTGAGAATGTTGAAATTTATACATTACTGGTTAAAAGTCAGACTTCTATAAATCATTAATGTATAAATTTGAAATTTATACATTACTGGTTAAAAATTTATACATTAATGATTTATAGAAGTCTGACTTTTAACCAGTAATATATAAATTTCAACTGGGTTAAAAATGTATACATTAATGATTTATAGAAGTCTGACTTTTAACCAGTAATGTATAAATTTCAACTGTCAAATCTAAAAATAGAGGAATAAATTTGTCCAGGGTAACTGTTCCCCCTACATTTTTCTAATATTTTTATATGAAAGTACATTACAAAAGATTATTAATATTAATATATCTTGGATTAAAGTCAAATTATATTTACCAAAATATTATTAGAAAGCATGTAGTATTGTCTGCTCAATGGCAGGGATATCATCGGAAGCCATCTGATTAGTTTTTTCGCCAGATTTAGGACTATAATGTTATCTAAGCCTTTGTAAAGAAGCACTATACTGCAAAAAAAACTAGCTACCAAACACATTTTAATTTAAGCCTCAGTATCAATGATAAGGGCACCATGAGTGATTAGTTTCCATGTTTGTACACATATGGGGGCTCATGTAGTGTTACGCTTGACGGTCAGCACACCCCACTTCTTGTCCAGACTACTCCACCTAAACGTCTAACATATTTTGTCCATAATGCTAGGAAGTTTCATTATGAAGTCTAGTTGCGTATATCATTGGTGCATTTTGGTCAATTGACTTTCAGCAGAGTTATTGCTCTTTAATGATTAAATAATGAAGAAACATTGTCCGGACAACTCCTAAACTTCTCAACTAATGTGTGTGATACTTGCTAGTCTAATTGTGTTAGATCCTTGTGGCGTTCTGAACCTTTGACATTTAGCAGGCTTACGACCCTTTAGTATTCGCAACCTTACATTCTCGCTAGATTCCTACTTAATGGAATTAACTTATTTTGATGTACACAACACAGACAAGCATCTGCATTGACTTGCCAAGCTAGGCCATTCATAAAAAAATTAGTGTACATTATAACATCTGTATTGAAAAGTATTTGAAAACAATCTTCAAAGCCATACAGATTCAAATATTACGTAAATGTTTGTTCTGAAGCTGTACACCTCTTGTCGTAAAATGTATTTCAAAATCCACAAAATTAATCTGAATTAAATTTAATTTCGCACCACAAAACCTCAATCTTGAAACCTCAGAAATCATACATTATTAGATATATTTTTCTTATAGGCATGACATTGAGACACCTACCAAACTGCGGAAGGAAGTTGAGGATCTGACTGCAAACATGCAGACTCTGGTTGCCTTGACCCGAAGAACTCTTCTTCATGACCTCTTCTGCGCATGCCTAACTGACCATGTATTCCCGCCAATGTTAAGATCGGGCAGTTCTAAATAAATTGTTTAACGATACACACGTATTGTGTTATACCCCACGCTATGTGGCTCCCAACGAAACAGCGCTGACCTAACTTTAACAAATGTAAAAAGCAATTATCTAAGGATCCTTAAGTTTGGTCAAAATGGGCCAAGCGGTTTCTGAGAAGAAGTCGTTTGAAGCAAAAGTTAACAACGACGACGACGGACGGACGACGAGTGATCCGAATAGATAAAAAAAAAACATCACCATACATGCAATTAACTTGTCCCATACAAGATAGAACTTTAAAGCTGTTCATTTCTGTTATTAGTTCTGTTCCCATCCGCTGCATATATTTGATTTATTGATTTTAGACTGTTACTGTGGATATTGTTCTCGTAATTTGTGTATTTGCAATGGATTTTAATAAATTACCACAATTTCTTCACCGAATTCTTCACCTTCACCAAATTCTTCACCAAAAAATGTACTTCGAATATTACTTTTCCATCTACAATGTACCCGTTTTTTATATCCATCAAGTCAGTAACTGAAATGAAATTTACACATTTCAATTCTGGTTTCTCCTTATTTAACACCTGTTGACAATCTTTCCGTAGGTCTCTTTTTCCAAACTTGTTAAGAAGCACTATTCTTGCTGCAACACTGTAAGACCATGTCTCGGGATGTTCGACTGGTGGGTAGTATTTCAAGATACAATCAATATAATTTCTTGCATTTTGCTGTATTATAACATTCCAAATAGTACCAAAAATGTGCGTCTCTTCACTCTTCCGACTCACGAATTGTACTGTTTTGCTTAATGCTGTTGCTGCTACTGTAAACGTGATTGTTCCAGCTTCTGCATCTTGAAATATACTTTCTTCTTTATCTTTATCTGATCCAGCTAAAAGATAGTTTACTTTTGCATTCAGAGTCGCAACATTGTTGCTTTCTTCGCTTAAAGCAGTCACAGTTTCGCCCAATCTCCTCGTTAGTTTTAAAAGAAGTTCATTTTTTAGATCCTTTTTCAGTTCATCCGATAATTCATTGATCATTTCTTCCGCAGCTTGCAATGCATTTGGAGATTTCCCAACTATACATGAGATACAGTTCTGCTTAATTCCTCCAGATTATAATACGTAGCTTTTTGAAAATAATCTAACAGTTCGTCCATAGGCATATCTTCATCAACAACATCGATGAGAACATCCTGACATTTTCCCTTTAATTGTTCCACCTGGTATTCGTCAGCGAGCGGCAGAATTGTTAACACGTTGTCCTTGGTAATTGGTGTTGCTATGTTGGGATATATGCAGCAAAGAAACTCGATGGCATCCTGGTATTTCTTTCCTGGAAGTTCGATCTCGCCCTTGTGTTTTTCTTGGAAGTCGGCTTCAAACATTATGTTGAAAACGGGTGACAGAGGCTTTCCTTCAACAATCAAAACAATATCTTCCCTCCATGTTTTCTTATCGAAACCGAAAGTAGGAATGACCTCCAAACACTGCTTTAAATCTCCATTGTCCTGCTGACTTTCCGCTATTTCCTTCTTTTCGGGTAGATCTATCACAGTAGATAAAGTATTCATATCTGAAGCCATTTGTAATTATTATCCATGTACTAAAACGAATTTAGTTGATATAATCCAAAGATTTGTTGTTCACCGTGACAATCGTGAAAACACAGCCGTCGCGGTCACGGATACGCCTACTACATGTACCCCAACATATCAAATAGGGGCCAAAATGAACATCAATGGTAATAAAGATAAGATGTTGGTGAAAACAGGGACTATATTACTGGAATTTTATCCACAAACTCTACATAAAAAATCAAAATCTAATAATGTAGACACACGCATGCCATTTGTGTTTTTCAAATAAGACAGCACCAAAATAGCTTTACAGAAACATATAAAGCCTTAAATATAATTCTCATTAGAATTAAATTATTTAATATAACATGGTTTATTAAAATACTCGATGCTGATTAGTTATTGGGGAGGTCTTAAAAAAGCTATACAATACCTCTGACGTCATGTACGCCAATCTTTAAGACGTCATTTGCAAACGCCAGAAAACATGTTAAACCTTTAATTAAGGCGTCATTTTAAACGTCTGATGCAACAACAAAAGCGATGGAGTGCGTTATATTAAGCATGGATATAAAAGAGTATGTAGGTCTATGTTTTAAGCAACGCTTTTTCCAACAACACATTTAAATAGGATGAAGCTGTATATTCTTCTCGTTTGTTTTTTAAGAGATAGACATACATTGTCAATAGGAACTTGATCTACGGAAATGAGCGGGATTGTACGATTGCATATGCAATGTAAATTGTGAGAATTTGTATTTTGTGCAATCTCTTGATAAAATGTATATCATGATACGTATAAATTAGCACTCTCCTTTTTCCATATCACAGCTGATATCATCCCGAGAATTCAATATCAATACCGAGGTCCGTATAACAGAGATATTGATATTGTTCGAGGGATGATATCAGGTGTGATGTGGAAAAAGGAGAGTTGCAATTTATTTATCACTAAACTACACACACCAAAAAATATTAGTTTGATATATTTATAGATCTATCTGGCGTGAAAAGTATATTCATCATTTATTACTGAGTACTGAAAGTACTGGATGAATCGAAATACCAGTTGCGACAAACGAAAGAGTTCATTCTGTAGAAGGATGTGCACTTCATTTGAACACAATTTATTAAATATTAAGAAAATAATCAAGCAAAAAAGATCTGAATCGAGCGCTTTGTTGACGCATTGTTTGCCGTGAACTCGATAAAAGTGACCAGAGATTAAAACGTCTTTTCCCCTGCATCCATTTTAGCTGGAATGAAATTTAAACGGACGTTAAAAACGGCCTGCACGTTAATGACGTCGGTTAAGTAATGGTTATTGACGTCACTTACTTCCGGGTTATCATCCCGCACAGGTTATTACCCGGACAAGGGTAACACTATATGCCCGCACCACTTTCGTGGCGGGGCATAAAAGTGGCGGGGCATAAAAATAATTAACAGAATAGCAAATTGCTTAACGGAAAAAGACCAGTCGAATACGCTTATTTTTTCTGGCAGTGATATATCATGCATACATACATAGTTCCATTTGATCTATTTGTCCTTGGGAAAAAAGACACGTACTTTGGATGGGGATAGTAAGAGTATAGGGTAAATTCCTGGAATTCTCAGGATGCATTCTTCCCCTCCCTACGTATCTAAGTAAATTAGCATTGAGTCGTAAAACAGCCATTCATTCTATTCAGTTTCGTCTATTAGGCGAGTCGTCTATTACGCGAGTCGACCACAAGCACCGATAAGCGAACTTCTGCCAAGTCATTGAATACTTACCTTTTGGCTTGCAATGCATTTTATATATGAATTTCATATATACATGTATGTTATATATATTGCCTATTAATGCCGCACAGTTTCAGGGCCTATACAATTTTCGACCCATCTACAGTAGTTATTAGATTAGGGGATATAATCCCGCGAGCATTTCCATATTTATTTACACCGGCTCGTCTAATTGGGGTGACAATAGGGTAAGAATGAGGCTTGCCAGAGTTTCACAATGATACCCTTTGTAACTCTGAGATGTGTGAGGGTGTACTCGCCCCCACCCCATCTCCCACTCCATCCCCTACCCCATCCCCACCCCGAGTACTGAATAATCCCTAATTTGAAGGCCTGTAACGCTCTACTGGTTATATGGTGTGTCCATGGTGTCCATGATGCAGTGGGGTGGGTGGACAGATTGGACCAGTAACAGCGGAGTTACGCCCCATGATTTAGTTAAAAATGCTATATTTTGCCTCGTTAAGACGAGTTTCATCCAATCATCCAATCTTTGCCGGATTGCTACTATCAATGAAAGCTCTAAACGAGTTTCAGAACCAGCCGGATCGAACCAGTAACACTGGAGTTATGGCCCTTTTTCAATATTTGGTAATGTACACTGGAAACCCAAGGGATCGAGGGTTCAAATCTCACTAGAGGCATATTTTCATTTTTTCTTTTGTTTTTGATAGGAAATCTTGGTTCATGGGTTCAATTTTTTTAAATATATATACATTTTTTTTTCTCATAAGATTCTTTAATTGGAAGCTTATGAGCCCTTGTTGGATCAGTTTTACATAGAGTTATAGGGAAGAACTTCAAAAATCTTCTCTGAAACTACAAGAGATAACAGGTTTAATATTTTTTATTTATTATCAGTTTTTGGATCCTCTACCAAGTTTGTTCAAATGGTCAAATTTGGCCCCGCCCCAGATGTAGCCAGTAGAGCGATACAGGCCCTCTTGGGCCTCTCGTTTATATGTGTCAGTGAACGACAACTATGTTTTGTTTTTAATATTCACATTGTATTTTCAATAAGTTTTAAACAGTGTCATCTTATAATGCAAATTATTGTATGGGTTCTGTTTTATATATGTTACTGCATCATATGTATATATGTATCACGTTAATTAGAAACAAGTACAGTTGAAACTCCTTATTTGGATATCAATTAAGTTGATATTTCGCTAACTTCGACAGGTCGGTTGCTCCCAGTTTTATTCAGTTAAAATATTCTTTATGGATATTTCTTATCTGAAATTGTGCTTTAAAATGTTGATGTTTATTTCGAGTCCAAAGTTTTCCATACCTTATTTCTGCTTCTTATTTCAATATCACTGATTTTGCAAATATCCACTGATGCTTATCTCGATTTCCAAATACTTTAAACATAAAGATATTGAGTTTCAAACGTATATGGAAATACTGATTTTTTCCCAAAGATTGCCACGAGTATTGAGAGCTGTTTTATTGAATATTTTTAAAATATTTGAAGAACACACACTTTTAAGATTCATAGTCATTTCACATTTTAGTTTTGTTCTTTATCATACTAATAAAAATAATTCATCTAAATATAGAAAAAATAATGTCATATCCTCTATTTTGTTACATATACCTCGAGTATAATAAACAGAAATCTAAATTATAGTTTTTTCTGATTTTTAGTTTTTGTGTTGTCGTGAAAAAAAATCTAAGTCCGAAAAACATCGAAATTGTCTAAGTACGAGAACAGTGAAAGGTTGAAAGGCCAAAATGGCACGTTTTTTTCTGATTTTTAGTTTTTGTGTTGTCGTGAAAAACTTCTAAGTCCGAAAAACATCGAAACATTTCCAAGTACGAGAACAATGAAAGGTTGAAAGGCCGAAATTGCACGTGTTTTCTGAAGTCCGAAAAACATCGAAAATGTTTGAAGTACGAGAACAGTGAAAGGTTGAAAGGCCGAAATGGCAATATTTTTTTGATTTTTAGTTTTTGTGTTTTCGTAAAAATATTCTAAGTCCTAAAAACATCGTAAATTTTCTAAGTACGAGAACAGTGAAAGGTTGAAAGGCCGAAATGGCACTTTTTTTTTTTTTTTAGTTTTTGTGTTGTCGTGAAAAACTTCTAAGACCGAAAAACATCGAAAATGTTCTAATTAAGTACGAGAACAGTGAAAGGTTGAAAGGCCGAAATGGCACGTTTTCCTGATTTTTAGTTTTTGTGTTGTGAAAAAAAATTAAAAGTCCGAAAAACATCGTAAATTTTCTAAGTACGAGAACAGTGAAAGGTTGAAAGGCCGAAATGGCACCTTTTTTTTTTTTTTAGTTTTTGTGTTTTCGGTAAAATATTCTAAGCTAAAAAACATCGAAAATGTTCTAAGTACGAGAACAGTGAAAGGTTGAAAGGCCGAAATGGCACGTTTTTTTTTTTTTAGTTTTTGTGTTGTCGTGAAAAACTTCTAAGACCGAAAAACATCGAAAATGTTCTAATTAAGTACGAGAACAGTGAAAGGTTGAAAGGCCGAAATGGCACGTTTTCCTGATTTTTAGTTTTTGTGTTGTGAAAAAAAATCAAAAGTCCGAAAAACATCGTAAATTTTCTAAGTACGAGAACAGTGAAAGGTTGAAAGGCCGAAATGGCACCTTTTTTTTTTTTTTAGTTTTTGTGTTTTCGGTAAAATATTCTAAGGCCTTTTTTTTTTAATGACTTGGTTTACGGATCCGCCGAGTCTAATTTTCCCGTTTTGGAAAAAAAATAAAATTGTACTTTTCAAATTTTTTTTATTTTTTTTTATTATTTTTTTTTTATTTTTTTTTTTTTATTTTTATTTTTTATTTTTCCCCACTCGTGTCAATAACTATGCTATTAAACATGGATTTCGATAGGGATCTACGAAAAGTGATGTTCGATTTTTGATTCCCTCCCCCTTTTTGACTTAAAACGTCAACATTTTGCTTGTAATTTTTTCTCTCAATTTCCCCTGAGTAATTTTATTTTTATTTTTATTTCGACCTCCTGACGTAATTTTTTCAGAAAAAATCCGTAAACCAAGTTATTAAAAAAAAAAGGCCTAAGCTAAAAAACATCGAAAATGTTCTAAGTACGAGAACAGTGAAAGGTTGAAAGGCCGAAATGGCACTTTTTTATTTTTATTTTTTGTGATCAGCAATCAGTAGTTTAGATAATAAAAGTGAGTAATTTTATAGATCATGAGACTGAAATGTATTTTAGGATCATGTCCTATAAAGGATGTTTTTAGATACATATATGTGGTAAATCTAAATGTTTTATAAAGCTGACATATTTTAAAATGTGGACTGGTTTTCTAAGATATAAATAAACAATATATAATTTGAGTACTAAGTGTATAATACTAGTATTTAATTCAACATACTGCTTAATATGAATAAAACAATATATGCCTATATAATTTATATTAATGAAAAAAGGCCACAGTATATATTAAGGTGCATGTCTACCATATTCGGAAGTAATTTGACAACTGCTATTGAAAAAAACACAAAATAATAAATATCACCATACATGCAATTAACTTGTCCGATACAAGATAGACCTTTAGAGCTGTTCATTTCTGTTGTTAGCTCTGTTCCCATCCGCTGCATATATTTATTGATTTTAAACTGTTACTGGATAATGTTCTCGTACTTTGTGTTTAAATAAATTACCACAATTAATCCACCAAAAAATGTACTTCGAATATTACCTTTCCATCTACAATGTATCCCTTTGTTATGTCCATCAAGTCCGCACTTTCAATGAAGCTTTCATATTTCAGTTCTGAATTCTGCGTATTTAACACCTGTTGACGATCTTTCCGAAGATCTCCTTTTCCAAACTTGTTAAGAAGCACCATTCTTGCTGCAACACGGTAAGACCATGTCTCGGGATGTTCGACTGGTGGGTAGCATTTCAGGATACAATTAATCAATGAAGGAGCCCAATTTTTTTCCGTTTCCGTTATTATAACAGTCCAAATAGTACCAAAAATGTGTGACTGGATACTCTTCTGACTTTCTAATCGTAGTTGGCCAAATGCTTTTGCTGGTCGGCTTAATGCTTTTTTTGCTACTGTAAACGTGATTGTTCCAGCTTTTGCACCTTCAAATTCTTCTTTATCTTTTTCTGTTCCAGCTAGAAGATAGCTTACTTTTGCATTCAGAGTCGCAATATTAACGCGTTGTTTGCTTGAAGCAGTCTCAGATTCGCCCAATCTCCTTCTGAGTTTTAAAACATGTTTTAAAACACTTTTCAGATCCTTTTTCAGTTCATCCGGTAATTCATTGATCATTTCTTCCGCAGCTTGCAATTCATCTGGAGATTTCTCAACTATAAATGAGAAACATTTCTGCTTTAATTCCTCCAGACTATAATACGTAGCTTTTTGTAAATAATCAAACAGTTCGTCCATAGGCATATCTTCATCAACAACATCGATGAGAATATCCTGACATTTCCCCTTTAATTGTTCCACCTGGTATTCGTCAGCGAGCGGCATAATTGTTAACGCGTTGTCCTTGGTAACTGGTGTTGCTATGTTGGGATATAGGCAGCAAAGAAACTCGATGACATCCTGGTATTTCTTTCCTGGAAGTTCGATCTCGCCTTTGTTTTTTTCTTGAAAGTCGGCTTCAAACATTATGTTAAAAACAGGTGACACTAGAGCCAGCACGACTTTAGCAGCGTACAGAGGCTTTCCTTCAACAATCAAAACAATATCTTCCCTCCATGTTTTCTTATCGAAACCGAAAGTAGGTATCACCTCCACACATTGCTTTAAATCTTCATTTTCCTGCTCACTTTCCGCTATTTCCTTCTTTTCGGGTAGATCTATCACATTAGATAACGTATTCATATCTGAAGCCATTTGTAATTATTATCCATGTACTATGATCTAATCCTAGGATTTGTTGTTCAGCCGTGACAATCGCGAAAACACAGCCGTCGCGGATAATGAAAGCGTTCGTTGTCTCCCCTAGTCAGAGGCCTAAAGTGCGAAAAGGAGATTTTGTCTACGAAAAGGACTCATAAACGCAATATATGAAAAATAATTATAAATTTAGAAACAGACTAGTCAGGGGCGTAGCGAGACCAAAATCTCAATTACTCACGGGGGTAGGTGCGGGAGAGGGTTGTCCCCCTCCCGATGGTGGGGGTCCGGAGGGTGGTGAAATTTAAAAAAAAAACGCTCGTACGATACTTCTGGTGCTTTTTAGGGTCAGGATGAGAGATTTAAAATCCTGTCGAAAATACCATTATTCCTTAACATTTCATTCACCTTAGGACATTTGTAATTGTTATCCATGCATGTTCTAAAACGAATCTAGTTGATCTAATCCAAGGATTTGTTGTTCAGTCGTGACAGCCGTCGCGCATGTACCCCAACATATCAAAAAGAGGCCAAAATGAACATCAATGGTAATAAAGATAAGATGTTGGTGAAAACAGGGACTAAATTACTGGGATTTTATCCACACTCTACATGAAAAATCAAAATAAGACAGCACCAAAATAGCTTTACAGAAAAATATAAAGCCTTAAATATAATTCTCATTAGAAATAAATTATTTAATATAACATGGTTTATTAAAATACTCGATGCTGATTAGTTATGGGGAAGGTCTTAAAAAAGCTATACAATACCTCTGACGTCAAGTATGCAAACGCCAGAAAACATGTTAAACATTTAAGGCGTCATTTTAAACGTCAGATGCAACAAATAAAAGCGATGGAATGCGTTATTTTAAGCATGGATATAAAATGGTATGTAGGTCTATGTTTTAAGCAACGCTTCGTTCCAACAACACATTTAAATAGGATGAAGCTGTATATTCTTCTCGTTTGTTTTTTAAGAGATAGACATACAATGTCAATCGGAACTTGATCTACGGAAATGAGCGGGATTGTACGATTGCATATACAATGTAAGATGTGTGAATTTGTATTTTGTGCAATCTCTTGATAAAATGGTATATCATGATATGTATAAATTAGCACTCTCCTTTTCCATATCACAGCTGATATCATCCCGAGAATTCAATACCAATACCGAGGTCCGTAGAACCGAGATATTGATATTGTTCGAGGTGTGATCTGGAAAAGGGAGAGTTGTTATTTATTGATCACTAAACTACAAACACCAAAAAATATTTGTTTGATATATTTATAGATATATTCTGGTGTGATAATGAAAAGTGAAGAGTTGTAATATATTCATCATGTATTACTAAGTACTGAAAAACAGAGCAAAATCCATTTTTTTTTTTATAAGTTTCTTTATCGATTTTGGAAATGTTATTATTAACAAAGCGCTCGATGCAGGTATGTTTTTGCTTTAATAACTTTCTTTATATTTAACTTGTTGTTTTAGTAAAGAGCGCAT
This sequence comes from Cyrtodaria siliqua, assembly GCA_037043455.1. NCBI lineage: Eukaryota > Metazoa > Mollusca > Bivalvia > Adapedonta > Hiatellidae > Cyrtodaria > Cyrtodaria siliqua. The sequence continues at coordinate 94,366 of JAWPHD010001347.1, forward strand.
AACCCTACAAAGTGAGCATTTCCTCCATCGCAAACGGGTATTACGATTCATACAGACTTTCTTAGATTTCCCCTCCCAGAGTATTGGAAATGAAAGAAAGCGTACAGACCTTGAAAATTTGGAAAGGCCAATCTCAGAAAGTACTGGATGAATCGAAATACCGGTTGCGACAGACGAAAGAGTTCATTCTGTAGAAGGATGTGCACTTCAGTTGAACAAAATTTATTAAATATTAAGAAAATAATCAAGCAAAAAATATCTTAATCGAGCGCTTTGTTGGCACATTGTTTGCCGTGAACTCGATAAAAGTGACCAGAGATTAAAACGTCTTTCCCCTGCTTCCATTTTAACTGGAATGAAATTTAAACAGACGTTAAAAACGGCCTGCACGTTAATGACGTCGGTTAAGTACCGGTTATTGACGTCACTTCCTTCCGGGTTATCATCCCGCCCAGGTTATTACCCGCAAATCCAGACGGACAAGGGTAACACTATATGCCCGCACCACTTTCGTGGCGGGGCATAAAAGTGGCGGGGCATAAAAATAATTAACAGAATAGCAAGTTGCTTAACGGAAAAAGACCAGTCGAATACGCTTATTGTTTCTGGCAGTGATATATCATGCATACATACATAGTTCCATTTGATCTATTTGTCCTTGGGAAAAAGACACGTACTTTGGATGGGGATAGTAAGAGTATAGGGTAAGTTCCTGGAATCCTCAGTATGCATTCTTCCCCTCCCTACGTATCTAAGTAAATTAGCATTGAGTCGTAAAACAGCCATTCATTCAATTCAGTTTCGTCTATTACGCGAGACGACCACAAGCACCGATAAGCGAACTTCTGCCAAGTCATTGAATACATACCTTGTGGCTTGCTATGCATTTTATATATGAATTTCATATATACATGTATGTTATATATAATGCCTATTAATGCCGCATAGTTTCAGGGCCTATACAATTTTCGACCCATCTACAGTAGTTATTAGATTAGGGGATATAATCCCGCGAGCATTTCCATAATTATTTACACAGGCTCGTCTAATTGAGGTGACAATAGGGTAAGAATGAGGCTTGCCAGAGTTTCACAATGATACCCTTTGTAACTCTGAGATGTGTGAGGGTGTACCCGCTCCCACCCCATCCCCCACTCTATCCCCCACCCCATCCCCACCCCGAGTACTGAATACTCCCTAATTTGAAGGCCTGTAACGCTCTACTGGTTATATGGTGGTGTCCATGGTGCAGTGGGTTGGGGGTGGGATTGGGGGGTGGGGGGGGGGGGGGGGGGGGGGTAATAGGGATGGGTGTCAGATATGGCAGTATCAAACTATTTTTTTATAAAGTTTCTTAAACTACCAAGATATAAGGGGAGGATGCATTTGGCTCAAGTTTGGCTAGCTTTAAAAACAAATCAAACGTTCGTTAATATAAACACTCAAACCAAGTTTGACATGTGACCCAGGGGCCAAAAAGTAGAGCTAACAAGGGATCCAACAGGCTAGTAACATTACTGATAAAATGACGAATTAAACTTTAATGAAACTGTATATTTGTTACTTTTTGTCTTTTTTCTTCTATTATATTATATTTCCTCTACAGATGTGTAGTACAGTACGGTGTTATACCCTCGATATATTTCTTAAATATTAAAATAAACAATATTAAGAAATAAGAAATGTCACTGTAAATGACAAATGCCCCCGAAATTGTTTTGACCTTTGACCTGTAAGTGTGATCTTGGATCCACGGACTTGGATTTTGCGCGCGACACGTCGTCTTGTTGTAGTGAGCACGTTTGCCAAGTTATTTGAAAATCCGTCCACGAATGTGAGAGTTATTAACCGGACACGAAAGCACTTCTGTTTTAAGTATAAACTTTCATATCAAACTGCTATGTATAAATATGATAAATACTAATAAAAAGCAACTTGGTACAATAGTTTATATTTGAAGGTTTTTATAATATTTGTGAACGAAATTTGAGTACTTGAGCTCAAGTCTAAGAATAGTTTGAAGAATGGTTGGTGAATTTAAGGCCAGGTGGTCCCGGAAAGTAAATGTTAAATAGCAAAGTCATAAAACATATATATTTTTTTTTTAATATAACCCTAACCCTAACTTCTGCGCTTATATAAATCAATTTTAGTAATAATAAAAAAAAGAGTGTTCGTTTTTGAGAGTTTAATAGAAGAATATGATCGCTCATAGTCATTTGGCCAAAATTATTGTCTGTTTTTAGGCGGTTCCGGAAAATAAATCATTAATTACAAAGTCATTTTTAACACAATTGTACATAAACATACATATATATGTCCGCTAGACCGTTCTACATTGATATATACTAATTTAAATATAGGAACATGATCGTTTATGAAACATATCTTGGGTAAAACCTCAGAGGCGTTTTTGCTTCTGACCTTTCCGGGTTGGTACTTCTATTGTCAACTCCTTCTGTTGTGCGTGTTTGCTTGTTTGAATGGTACCTGTTTTACATCATTACCAGCGCATGACGGTCGATTATTTTCGTGATGGAGGCAAACCACCCATTTTTTCTTGATTTGAACCAATACTGTATAACTCCCGCCAGCCGTAATAATCGAAGTCGACAAGTCGAGCTCCCCGTGCAGTGGGAGACGAGCCCGAGCGATGAGAGTCGAGAAGGTTACAATAGTTTGCCTCTATTTATCTTCTTAATAATATTGTTTGTTTTAAATGCGTTTTTTTAACTGTGAATGCTTATGGCAAGCCAATTGTCCAATAATTACGTGAGGTTCACGGTTATGGCAAGCCAATTGTCCAATAATTACGTGAACCCTTTTTCGAACGTAAAAGCATGTTAACCTATACTTTCGAGCGAAAACATAGGATAACGTCCGTAAACCATAGTTCACGCTCGTAAACGTAGGTTTACGCTCGTAAACGTAGGTTTACGCTCGTAAACCCAAGTTCACGGTCGTAAACATAGGTTTACATTCGTAAACTATGGTTCACGCTCGTGAACCCCGGTTCACGCTCGTGAACCCCGGTTCACGCTCGTAAACATAGGATAACGACCGTAATTCATAGTTCAATTGAGAAACCTAGTTTATCGAACGTAAACCATGGTTTACGGTCGATATACTAGGATTATCAAAACAACTATGAATTTCGGGCGTGAACATGGGTTTACGACCGTGAACCTATGTTTACGACCGTGAACCATAGTTTACGACCGTGAACCATAGTTTACGACCGTGAACCATAGTTTACGAACGTGAACCTATGTTTACGAGCGTGAACCATAGTTTACGGACGTAAACCTATGTTTACAACCGTGAACTATAGTTTACGCTCGTAAACTATGGTTTACGCTCATAAACATAGGTTCACGTTCGTAAAACCGGGTTTATCGACTTGTAACTATGCTTTCGGACCGGAATCAGTTATTTACCAGCATAGACAATCACGACTGTGAACCATAGTTTACGAACGTGAACTATAGTTTACGAGAGTAAACCTAGGTTTACCATCGTGAACCATAGTTTACGGACGTGAACCTAGGTTTACGACCGTGAACCATAGTTTACGGATGTGAACCTATGTTTACGACCGTGAACCATAGTTTATGAACGTGAACCTATGTTTACGATCGTGAACTTGGGTTTACGAGCATGAACCATAGTTTACGAACGTGAACCTAGGTTTACGTTCGATAAACTAGGTTTCTCGAACAAATCTATGATTTTCGGTCATTATCCTATGTTCACGAGCGTGAACCTATGTTCACGGTCGTAAACCCATGTTCACGATCGTAAACCCAAGTTCACGGTCGTAAACATAGGTTCACGTTCGTAAACTATGGTTCACGCTCGTGAACCCAGGTTCACGCCCGTAAACATAGGTTCACGCTCGTGAACTTAGGATAACGACCGAAAATGCTTAGTTCAATCGAGAAACCTAGTTTATCGAACGTAAACATGGGTTCGCGAGCGTAAGAGCGTAAACTATGGTTTACGCCCGTTATCCTATGTTTTCGCCTGAAAATATAAGTTAGTATTCGATAAACCTGGTTTTACGTTCGAAAAACTTAGTTTATCGATCGTTAATCCTAGTTTTTCGACCGTGAACCTGGGTTAACGTAATTATTGGACAATTGACTTGCCATAAATGTTACATTTGATAGCTGTTCCAATGCGCGCTTTGCATGAATGAAGAGCTATAAATAGAGGATCTTACATGAGTGCTCATTCATTATTGAATTATTAAACGACATTCATTATTGAATTTATTAAACGAGTTGGCAAAATGATATAATGCGAGGCTCTTGCCTGGATTTTAACGGCTTATTCACCAAACAGCAGCATGGCTTTAGATCTCGGCAGTCGTGTGCAACACAACTATTAAAGGTTACAGATAGGTGGTTCGAAATTATAGATACAGGAGATAATATCGACTGTATATAGCATGCGATACGACGACTGCATATAGCATTCGATACGGTTCCCCACAGGCGTTTGATGAATAAATTATATAGTTATGGAATACGAGGTCATTTAGCATCTTGGATTGAAAGTTTTCTAAGTAACCGACAACAAGCATTTAGGATAGGTACCTCCGGGTCAAATTACTCTTCCGTCACCAGTGGTATTCCTCAAGAATTGGTACTGGGACCTTTACTGTTTCTAATATTTATAAACGACCTGCTCGAGACAGTCAAATGCTGTACATTTATTTGCAGCCGATACCAAGATTTATGGAGAAACTGCATCAGTTAGTGACTGTGAAGCAATTCAAGATGACCTAAATAGATTATCTCTTTGGACGGATGAATGGCTATTACGTTTTAATGAGAGCAAATGCAAATCAATGCACCTAGGTAGAAATAATTTGCATTACCAATATATTATTAGCGAAGGCAACACAAACATACCCGTTGAACAAGTTACATGTGAAAAGGATCATGGAGTTACTTTTGACGATGACCTTAAATTTACGGAGCATATAGCTATTTATCACATAACGCCCCTTGTTAGCAGTGTCGAACACCCATTTACTATTCTAGTGTATGACACACGTGTAATACAACTTGGAACGATTTTGATTGGTTGGGTTAAATCTGTAACACTACGCAAGTTTATTAACTGAAACTATTTTATTTATTACAAATTCACCCAGATCTGAGTCATAAACTTATGATTTGTGACAGCTTTTAAAAATAATGCACGTTATACAAAACATTGTTGTTGGTTTGTTAAAAAGTTGGCGTAAACTCGAACTATTTTATACGCAACGTTATGTGTGAGACGCGACGTTACGACGTCACATATTTTATGACGTTTTGGCGCTAAGGGGGCACTCCTCAGTTTCGCATGAATGTCCATGTGTAAATCAGAAAGAAATCAACTAAGCATCTTTTAGGTCCATGGATGGTCTTTATAATAATTATGAAGCACATGTTTGATGTTTTTTTCAGTTTTGATTACTTCTAAGTTTATTTTGGTGTATTGGAATATGCATTCTTTGGGTTTTTTGGGGGCTATAAATAGAAAAATGTGAACCAATCAAAAACTTCCTAAAAGTAGTTAAAATGGCTGATTTTCACTGACGAGGAGATCAGCGTGGAATAACTTTTTAAAATGCCGGACTAGGTATGTAAAATTTAGCATTTCCTGATATGCAAGAGCATTATGAGTGCAGACATGACCCTGATATGTGTAGGAAATTTTTTTATTTTTATTTATTGACATTTGAAATATTGCTAAAATTGCATTTTTAGCATGTTTTAAGGGGTGGGGTAATCTTAAAGAAATGGGACTAAAGTTGTACAGAAAATGCTTTTTGATACTTTTATTTGGTATGGAAACATGGGTAATTTTATTGTCTTCTAAGAAATGTATGACACAATGATGATGTGATTTATTTTTGCTCAAGGATTCAGGCTAAGAGCTTGTCATGTGTTTGATGATTGAGAAATGTACATTAAACTGTGGAGTGCCCCCTAAAGTGTGTCTGACGTCGTGGCGGTTCATGTCCATCTGAATTAATTTTTACTAATTTGTTTGCAGTGTTATGTGATAAAAAGGATGAATTATTTTTAATTTTAACTTGCCAAAAGGCTCGTTAAAATTCTCGCCAAAAGGCTCGTTAAAATTAAAATAATTCATAACTCGTTTCATAAATCTTATATGAAATGGAAACTTGTTTAAGATCCTCTATATGTGTCAAAAAGGCAAACCAAAAATTGGGTTTAATACGTAGATCGTTTGATTATATAGACAAGGATATGTTTTTAATTTTATACGCTAGAGTATACGTCTGTGGTATGGTCTCCGTCATTGAAAAAAGACATAGTTGCATTAGAAAACACTCAACATAGAGCTACAAAACTAGAGAGGCTTAAAAAGCTAGGATTACCAACACCCATTTACCGTCGTGAAAGAGCAGATATGATACAACTTTATAAGATTATGAACAATTGGGACCAGGTGGAACTTGACCCGATATATCTATAAACTCTAAAACGAGAGGTCATCATCTATAAGACATATATGAAAAACTTCATTGCTAGGAGTATAACTCCTTGGAACAGTCTGCCACCAAAGTGCATAGAGGAGAAATCTTTCAACATATTCAAAAGTGAGATAAACAATACCTGGAAACATAAAGCCCACAAGTTTGACTACAATTTTTAATAGAGACAGTATATGTATTTTATGTGTTAAACATGCGCACTCATGACATAGTTGCGACAAACATTATGAAGATTGGTCATCAACAAGAGTTAACTCTTACTATTGACTTGAAAAACTACAGGTAAACAACAGGTAAATATACAGTCCCTGGATAAACCCTGCCGTATCGTGAAGTACGATAATACGCCAGGATGGAATGTACTTGTGTGGAAGAAGAAGAACAACACAAATAAAAGGCGTTCATTGGCTAATGGACAACTTCATAACTTTCGTGTGGAACTGTTTACATCCCAAACTATAGATCTATTGTTAGGGCATTTCATTTCATACATCTCGAATCTGATTTTACTTTATTTAACGAATGGGGAACATGCTTTGGCTTGATCATTCAATTTTACTCCCAGATGCATTATATACTTCATTTGCTTCAGATACATTTTTGCGTTTAATTTCAGTTAATTTCGGTAGATGAGTGCTCAAATTTTGTCACGTGACTTCCGGGAATGTTGGCGGCTCTTTTGAAGTTATAAGGTGTTGATTGGCAATTATTAATCCGATTATTCGATCAAAAGAGCTCTAATCTTTAAAAGTTATGGCTGCGCTGAAGAAGGCTTTACGGAATGCATGGCTTGGAAAACGTTATGCTGTAAACGATGGAAAGGAAAACGAAGGATATGACCATACTCCAGGACCAAAAACACGACCTCCTACTGCAACTTCAAACGAAATGGCTGCGTTGGATAATAGGACGCAACACAATGTTCAAGATATAAATAGACCACATCTTAGACGTAATACCAGTGTAACACAGTCTGTAAGAGATGTTGTAGGAACTTTTAGACAGGTAAATTTTACACTTATTTTTTTGGGGCGCTTGTTTCAGCCAAAGGTTTTTTTGAGACTTCACTTTCAGACAAAATTCAGCTAACCAGGTCCAAGGTGGGCAATATCCTGTTATCTGCCCCGCGGGGCAATTAAGTTCTACTGGATTTTTGTAAATCTAAACAACGCAGGAAATACTGTCTGTAAATGATCATGATCATCCAGACGCTTGCTTTATGGTTAAAATGAAGATGATACATTGTTACCGTCTGCGTGCTGAGCAATTTAGGGATCGCCCATTGAACATGAAGAAACTAAACGGCCAAGTAAACAACAGAAAGTTTGCACAGCATAAAATGTTACCTTTACGGAATAAAGCTGAGGTAACTCCCAGAACTAATCTGTCGGGGGGAAGATAACAGGATTATATATAGAGAGCAATCAGTCGCTTTTACGCTCTTTCCATGCTACATAAAGGGAAGATATTCCCGGGAAGAGGGTTTTCTTCGTGGGAGAAAGCATTAGCAAAATGGGGCTTGGATTTTTTGGGGTATGGAAGTGTCTTAACATGCTCACTATACGGAATAAAGCTGAGGTAACTCCAAGACTAATCTGCCCCAGGGCAAATAACAACAATTCATAATTTTTTCATTGCAGAGATCTTGAGATTTTATCTTATTTTAAGTAGGTTATAAAATTTGTGTTACTCGGGTTTTATCCTTAGGTTCTATAGTAAAATAAAAATCTTTGGCAGAGACTGAGTAAAAAGACGATAATTTCAAGATTTTACTTTTGAAAGGTACATATATTGAATCAATTTGCATTCAATATGCAGGGTTTTAAAGAAATCACATTGTAGATACCTTAATTTTAACAGTAAACTTGGTTGAACACCAAGGATAAAGACCGAGTTTATCACCTACCAGAATGTATTATGTATGTCTTATTTCAGGTCACTGCTTGGTCAGTTTTTTTGATGATGCACTATCAAAATTATGAATACATATACGCAGCGATTTCCTCTTTCAACGCTCCTTACATGCCCTTTATTATCGTAAATCCGTCTACTATAAGACATAATCAGCAATATATTGCATGTACATCGACGTGACCAATATGAAAGCGGGCGTAGTGGAACTGAAGAAATACGTCAATAAGCATGGAAATCGTGGTGCACATTAGTTTCTGTTCGTATAGTCTGAAATATGCGCATCGATGCATGGAATGTGTTGTTATGAGGAGAGTTGACACATACGGTTAATATCAACAGTTTATTGTGTACACAGAAACGGACAGCATTTGAATGGTAATACTGGTATTAGTGCAGGTACGTCCAGGTACTTATCTGTAAACAACATGTAAAGAGCGTTGAAATAGGAAATCGCTGTGTATATGTATTGTTGTTATTTGCCCCGGGGCAGATTAGCTCTGGGAGTTACCTCTGCTTTATTCCGTATAGTGAGTATGTTAAGATACTTCCCTACCCCCAAAAAATCCAAGCCCCATTTTCCTAATGCTTTCGCCCCCGAAGAAAACCCTCTTCCCGGGAATATCTTCCCTTTATGTTATTGTAGCATGGAAAGAGCGTAAAAGCGACTGTCGCTCTCTATATATAATCCTGTTATCTGCCCTGGGACAGATTAGTTCTGGGAGTTACCACAGCTTTATTCCGTATAGTGAGCATGTTAAGACATTTCCCTATCCCCAAAATATCCAAGCCCCATTTTGCTAATGCTTTCTTCCCAGAAGAAAACCCTCTTCCCGGGAATATCTTCCCTTTATGTATCATGGAAAGAGCGTAAAAGCGAAGATCGCTCTTTATATATAATCCTGTTATCTGCCCCGGGACAGATTAGTTCTGGGAGTTACCTCAGCTTTATTCCGTAAAGTGAGCATGTTAAGACACTTTCCAGACCGCAAAAAAAATATGTACCAATAACATGATATAATACAGTAGAACTCATTTGTCCCAGGACAAATGACAGGATTACATATGGAGTGATTGACGATATTTCAGAAGGTGTATATAATGACCTATTTGGTGAAATTCAAGCGTCTGAGTGATCATGATCACGATATTCTATTCTATTCACTCTAGAATAACTTAATTCATCCCGCGGGGCAGATAACAGGATATTGCCAAAATCTTAGACTGAAACAAGCGCCCCAAACAATTAAGTCAAAGGCACACTAGCCGTAAGCAGGGACTGACAGTAGATAGAAGGGCCGAATCGGCAACATGCAATATCCACAAGTTCAGAATCCTGTTCTCAAGATAGCAATATAATAGGGCCGGGCCGTTGATCTGCCGATTTTGGGTCCGGACGCATTCCCCACTCCAAAAAGTATGTTTTTTCCCCCATTTCAGACTCAAAATCCCCCCTCGAAAAAAAGAATTAAATAAATAAATTAAAAACAAAACTTCTGAGCCCCGTTTTATAAAACAACTTACGACCATTTTGATCGTGAATCAATTTCTTAAATGCTTCACTATGAATTACACTTTTTAAATAAACGTGATTTCATTTCATTTTCTTATACATGGGATAGTTCTGCACTACGTACACACATAATTGTCTACATTGAATGCTTAGGCCTTTTTTTTTTAATGACTTGGTTTACGGATCCGCCGAGTCTAATTTTCCCGTTTTGGAAAATAAATAAAATTGTACTTTTCAATTTTTTTTTATTTTTTTTATTTTTTTTTATTTTTTTTTATTTTTTTTTATTTTTTTTTTTTTTTTTTTTTTTTTTTTTTCCACTCGTGTCAAGGACATGCTCGGTTATCTAAACTATGCTATTAAACATGGATTTCGATAGGGATCTACGAAAAGTGATGTTCGATTTTTGATTCCCTCCCCCTTTTTGACTTAAAACGTCAACATTTTGCTTGTAATTTTTTCTCTCAATTTCCCCTGAGTAATTTTATTTTTATTTTTATTTCGACCTCCTGACGTAATTTTTTCAGAAAAAATCCGTAAACCAAGTTATTAAAAAAAAAAGGCCTTAGGTGAAAAAAGTAAACAATTTTAAAATTTGAGACTTATCGTAAGATGTTTAATAAAACAGGGTCCTGATAAGTAAAATATTGAGTACGAAATTTGTAGACTGTGTCCCGTTTCATACTTAATCACTTTCATTTACGTCGAATTTATTGTTGCACCGCCTATTTTTTTCAAATCTTAACGGCAGTGTTATAGCCTACCTATTGATGAAGTGTTGCAGAAAATAAAAGTCTTAAACTGTTGTTCAATGTAGTCTGTTTTTTATTACAGTATAACATAACACTAAACTGTATTTAAAACAACGATTATAATCAAAATTATGGCCATAAAATCTGTAAAAGCGCGCTAAAATTCCCCCACCCAGCAAGGGTATGAGTCGCAGTCCTCTCAATGGTCTAAGTGATCGCCTATACAAAATGAACACAAACACATATAACCTCAATTTTCCTCCAGCGATAATCCAATTCAGTTGCATATAAACAACATGTAGTTACCAGTAAAGTTAGCATCTCTTCAATTTATTTTATTTTTTTTTATTTTTATTTTTTCGAAATGGACCAAAAAATCGTCAGGGTCGGCGGGTATTCGTAGGTAGGGTCGGGTGACCCGAACCACACACCTTTTTTTTTTAGGCCTTATTCAGCATGTTCAGCCACATTTTCAACAAAAAATATCAATACCCAACTCAATCAACAAAATTCAGTCGGCTTTTTCCAACAAAATTGGGAAGAGGCCCAGGCAGTTTTAGTAAGTATGATAATACCATGCTTTTAATATATTTTCATCCATTATTTATAATACCTGTAGAATACCTGTAGAATCTTCAAGGGCTCTGTCGTAAGGACTACGTCCTTTTAAAACCCCTCTTGATGTAGCAGATATATAGCAAGACAACTATCGTATTTATATTAGGTTTAGAATTTTGGTGCAAATTTCAAAGAGTTTGGCTGTGTGTAACTGTCACTGTAACAATCTATATTTTGTTACAACTGGTATTGTCCATTTTTCCAATGCCGATCAAACATGATTTTAAACTTTTCCACATCTTTTGCCTGCACAACATCCTGTGGCAACTGGTTCCACATACCGACGACTCTTGAGGAAAACTGGTGTAGTGTGAAGGTAGTTCTGCACCTTGGCTTCTCGAGTTTGAGGGAATGGCCTCTGGTCACTGAACCTGACAACTTAAAAAACTGTTCATGTTTGCACTTGTCGAAATTTCGGAGTATCTTAAAGGTCTGTATTGCATCAGCCCTTAATCTTCTGTAGCAAAGAGAGGGTAATTTCAATAACTGACTTCTCAGACATAATAAACCTCTGTACAATTAAATGACCTTTGCTTGAATAATTAATTAATTATTTACTCATATAAATGGTCACTGATTTGGAAAAATGCTACCAAACAAGACCATAATGCGCCGACTTTAATACTACTTTCCCCCCACATTTTCCAAACTGTGTGTACCAATCGACCACATTTGCTGATGAAATATATATCTCCGTGATTTTTGTAATCGGGTAATACAAAGTATAAAATCAAACATAACACGAAGAAAACGCCTTTAAATGATATAAATTTGCGAAACAATAATATTATACGTGAGCATCGATAATAGTTGATTTAGTTGCGTTATTGATACGATTGCTTATTGGAGAAATCTCCATTCCATTTTCCAATGAAAATGGTGGCTGAAGTCTTGTGCATTTATGAGATTTTGTATCAGTTCATAATCCCGTTTATTACTGCCATAAGTAAAACGTATATTGAGCATAAACAAACACCTGTATGTAATATTTTCTGTGAAATATATACATAAACATGTCAGTATAGACACAAATGAGTATGGTAATGAAATCCTAAATTTGAAAGTAATTATTTAAAAAACACCAACATATTTGTTGATTTCTCCAATTTGCGGTCCCATACCTGCAAGAATAAAAGCTGGTAAATCAAATTGGCGAATACTTGCATCCATAAGTTGCGGAAGAGATCTGATGCCTCGTCACGAGACTGCACTAATTAGGCCGACCATAACAAATTGTCGGTTTGCTGTTTCTCTACCTACCCACGAAAAAGGGCCCTACCCAACAGTTTTTCTTGCATTTCTAACATGTTTAACTTTTCTGTTTTTTTGTTGCTATCTTCAGTATGGTATATTTTTCTTTAATTTCTTAAAGTGTTTACTATCTTTGGCAAACTATTTTTTTTATGAAATCCTGGGTTGGGAAACGGCAAACAGATATTTTTTTAAGGATGGCCTTAGCATAGCTTTTGACTATATTCCCCTATATTAATATATTTTCTTTATAACTTGGCCAGATTGGCTTGTCATCACTAAAGCACTCGGATTACCATGATGTTCAAGTTTCAACACAGGTTTGGAGTTTAAGTTCTTGCCTGGATAAATAAAATTAGTATACAGTTAGTTTAAAAAGAGATATTTTATTTAAAAATATATCATCATTTGATCTACTGTTATAATCATAGACATAATGTTACAATGTACATGCTGTCCTGAAGCTAGCCTTAGTAGCTGTGAGAATCATTACTCTAAGGCCATCCTTAAAACAATATTTATTTGCTGTTTCCTGACCCAGGATTTCATAAATGGGTACTACCGTAGGTAGGTAGGTAGGTGATCACCTTAAGAAATTAAAGAAAAATATACTCATTACTGAAAATAGCAACAAAAAAAACAATGTAAAATTATAAAATAATTGCTATAAAAAGTTTTGGGTAGGGTCCCTTTTCATGGGTTGGTAGGGAAACAGCAAACCAACACTTTTGATGGTCAGCCTTAGGGTTTGTACCTACCCTAGAGCTATGATTTTTTAGCTTTTAAATATAGGTAGGATAGCAGCACAACTCCATAACTACTTGCTTCAAGGTTTCTGAAGACTATGCTATACTTGTATAATTATAAGAGAATATAGTATAGGGGTAAATACCAAAACTACTTGAAAGAAATAAATAAATGTAGGATATATATATTATAATGTTATAAAGGGATATTTTCCTTGAATTTTTACATGAAAATTTCCCTTTGTAAATATTCATTTAGTCTCTGAAACAGATTAACCAATCATATTTATATTACCATATTTATTTCAGAAACTGAAGAGGTCAACGCGTCAAAGGAAGAGGTTACAAGATGGCGCCAGCTCTCCAGCAACACCTAGTCTAAGGAAATCAAAAAGGAAACCAACGCCGACACGGCCTGGAGGTAACCATGAACCCACTTACGGTACCTTTGTTGGTTCCAAACTCTTTGTCCCCTACTATAATCTGCCACAAGCCACATTTTAGTAAATTACTTGCTGAAATTGTATTTAGCAAAAGTATTCATCCAGTAGTATTAAGTTTTGTACTCAACACAGTGAGTAAATAACCCATGTCGAATATGAAATTTACATGTTTATGCGTAAATTAAGATGACCAATATTTAGCATAGTATCCTATTCTAAAAAAATCATCTTAGTGTCAGATAAGATGAAAGCACAGTGTGACCTTTAACACAGCGGGATATATTTTTGGCATTGATAAAGCATCTGGGAAAGACTATGATAGCCTAGATAAAAATATGACTAATTGCTGGCAAGAAGGAAGAAAGCATTTCAAAAAGATAAGAATACCAATTTATTTGATGAAGTTCTAGTATAGCTTGCTGAAAGTACTTGTTTGAACCTTAGGCCTAACATAAAAATATGTGTGTTTCCGGTTTCCCGACCGACCCTACTTTTTCACCGCCGACCCTAAATATTTTTAGCAAAAAAAAAAGGGGAAAAAAAGGATATATTACAATCAAACGACAAATATTTTTATTCAAATGATAATTTTATTAGCCAGAGTTGTTAAGCATCTAATCTGGATCCAAACTGTTTGCAAAGGTTATCAAGAAGTTACCGTAGTACAAAAATGGCATAATATATGCGAACAATATATATAAAAAAAATACCTAAAACAAAAACTTTTTCCTACCTACCTACCCTAACTTTTTGACAGGGTGAAACCAGAAACACACATATTTTTTTTTTAGGCCTTATTGACTTCAACCATGTGATCTTTATTTTTTACAGGATATAGAGAAGTAAGGCTGTACTCCCCGTTTGCAATAACAGAGACGCCCAACACTCGCAAAGGCATCAGGACACGGCCTCCTAGATGGTAGGTGTTCCAGATTATTTGTTTAATAACCGGTACTCAAGATTCAGCAGTATATGATTTATATCAGAATGGGAAATAGTAGCATTCCCCAAATTAGTTACTTATGTAACTTTTAAGGCAAACTATGGCAAGTGACCAGTCACCTCTCTACACCCTGTAAAAAAAATGTAAATCAGTCTGAGCTCTAACTTTAAACAGTTACAAGTTTTTATAACTGCTGGAAGTTATTAAAATGCCAATTTATTATCTCCCTTTAGTTTAGAGTAACAGATACGTTTCCCTAATAACCATTTGTAACCTAAATCAATTACCAAAATCATTTGCTAATAAATCGAAATAGTTGCCAAATGTGCAGTGTTTATTTATATCTGAATACTTATTATTAAGGATAAATACATCTTCATCAAGATCCAATTAGCAGTTGTTCACTAATTATCATGTTGGAGCCTACAAAATGATTTTTAATGAATTTTGTTGCATAACAGTAGGTAACTTGAGAGGCCTTGCGCATTGGATTTTCATACATGCTCATAGAATTTTATTGCATGGTTGTAAAGTTGAATAATCACTCTACCTCGAGAAAATTATATATATACAGGGAAAATTCCCATACAGAAGATAGAACGCATCTAAACTTGAACGATTTTGTGGTAGTAACTGATTCTGGTTACTATCCCAGTTACGAGTGTTTTTTTAAATAACAGTCACAGGTTACGAAAAACGTAACTGTCTAAGGTTAGAGCTCTGATTGTAAATAAAAAATTCCTACTGACCTACCCTAATTTCTTAGGCCATGTTAGCAGAAACAAAGGTATTTTTTATTTGACCTAAGATCAGTATCAATGATAAGGGCACCATGAGTGCTTAATTTCCATATTTGTATGTCTCCAACACATATGGGGGCTCATGTAGTGTAGTTTGTCACGCTTGTCCGTCAGCACATCCCACTTCTTGTACTACTCCACCTAAACGTCTCAGACTCTAACATATTTGTCAATACCAGCTAGGAAGTTTCAGTATGAAGTCTAGTTGCGCATATCATTAGTGCATTCTGGTCCATTGACTTTCAGTAGAATTATTGCTCTTTAATCATTGTTATTAAAATGATTAAATAATGAAGAAACATTGTCCGGACAACTCCTAAACTTCTCGACTAATTTTTGTGATACTTTCTAGTCTAATTGTGTTAGATCCTTGTGGCGTTCTGAACCATTGTCTTTTAGCAGATTTGCGGCCATTTAATATTCACAACCTTATGTTCTCGATAGATTCCTACTTACTGGAATTAACTTATTTGAATGTACAGATGAGCATCTGCATTGACTTTCCAAGCTATTGTTGAAAACTTTTTATACCACTTGGAGCTGTTTCAACCTATTTTTACTGGGGTCGAATATTAAATATAACTTTTTATTTATTTTAGATAATCATTGAACATAAAAACATCAGTATTGAAAAGTATTTGAAAACAATCTTGATTGAAAAGATTCAAATATTACATACCGGTAAATGTTTGTTCTGAAGCTGTACACCTCTAGTCGTAAAATATATTTCAAAATCATCAAAATTAATCTGAATTGAATTTAACTTCGCACAAAAAAAGCTCAATCTTAAAACCTCAGAAATCATAAATTATGCAATATATTTTTCTTATAGGCATGACATTGAGACACCTACCAAACTGCGGAAGGAAGTTGAGGACCTGACTGCAAACATGCAGGCTCTGGTTGCCTTGACCCCAAGAACTCTTCAAACCAGGGCCCTCTCAAGAAGGTATAATGCCATGCTTTATAAAGTGTTTACATTTAACATGTATTAAAGGAAATACATCAGGGTTGGTATTATTCTTAGAATTGTTCAAATACATCATTTATGTATTTAATTGATAAAAATAAACTAAATGAGTCATTAAACACCAAAAGAAATTACGCTGAACAATCAAGAAGGTATTTCTTGGTGACGCACTAGGGATAACTATTTTAAATTTGTCGTTAAATAAACTGCAAGGTATTGCAAACCGAGCGTCGTGTAGATCTCGCCAATTTGCTTTACGTGACAGCTATTTGTAACTTGGGGATTTCTTTTAATATGGACTTTTAAGACTTGTTGTAAATTATAATTTTTACTTATTGCACTGTATTTTGGGAAACTGTTAATGTTCGATCTATATCTATGAACTAATTGGTCATTTCATACTTTTTTATGTTTTTAAACAAATTAGGCACCAAGCCTGATGTTCTCTCTTTAACATAATTAATACCATCACCAATTCTCCGGCTTATATTAAAGAAGAAAGTGCTGACTTCACATGTCCATATATTCAAGAGATCGATGAAAATAAATCTCCTCTTTACTTTCACAGATCTCTTCGAATATCCAATACACCTCTGACCAATGGTAGCCTGAGGACACCCAATGCCAACAGGAAAATAAAGGTGACACAGACCCGGAGAAACATACAGACTTCCATACTGTAAGACAGCCAGACTCTAGACAGCCTTACAATAGCGACATCCATATTGTAGAGGCATCCATGACGTAGCAAAGACCTTATTGCAAACATTTCTGTAACCAAAAACATGCAGTGATAGTTGAAGGTCAGATGACTAATACCGACTAGTTTTTCCTATAAAGATAAATTATATTTTTTGTGTCTGAATACTCTTAATATTCTCTTTTCTATAGATCTGAGTCATTTTAAAAGATGTGCTGTTAAGTTTAAAGTTAATGGCCGGTGTTTTAAAGGTGACAAATACCGTATTTCTCCTATTAGTAATGCCCGGGCCCTGCAAAGTTCAAAAGGGGCGCTCTTATTATGGTTAAATTTTTTCAATATTTCCCGATGTCTTACCCGATTGTTTACTATAAAATAAAACAATCTTTTACTAAGACACCGGCACTGACTAAAACTTTACCCGACTGTATACGGAGAATAACTCTTGTCATCATTGAAGCATAATAGGTAAAACTGAAGACAGCGCTGTAAGGTTTAATTTATGTGATAGACCAAGCCAGTGTCGTAATAAAAAACTCCCTGTAATCAAATCCATAAGCATTAAAGACGAAAAAAAAATTGTGTTTTTTAAAGAGTTTTTGGATTTTCGAAGAAGGTAAGGTTTCTTAAAATTGGTGGGGGCGCTATTATTAGGGAAGGTGCTACTAATAGGGGAAATACAGTATGTAATATTTACATAATTCTTGAAATGTCTCCAAATTGCAAGAGATTTTGCGATTCATGTCGAACATGAATATTGCTTGTTTAGGAGAACTGACACGTGTAGTTTTTTATTTTTGTGTAAAAATGTTTTATATCTAGATATACTGATAATTATTAAGAAGCTTTGGCGCTAATTATAGCTCTGATCTCTTGTAATGAGTTCAGATGGGGTTGCCTATGACTCGCAAAATATCTACCATTCACACTTTTATATGATTTCAATGTATTTTATTGAAATATAGAGATGCTTTACATTATTTTTAGGTTTTCAGGGTATCATTTAGGATGTCTTGAAAAAAACATTTATAGATCTCTGTTCATAATATCAAACGGTCTGTTAAATCATTTTAGAATTATTTTATGTTCTTGGTTTCAAGGAACTCATTACTCATTGAGAGATACAAACAGTCGTAATCTGTTTGTCTGACACAGCAATTTAAATGCTCAGTCAGTTCTCAGAACACACTGAGTTGAATCATAATGGCATGATGTGATGTCATAATACCAGAAAGTGATGTCATGATAGAAACAACCAAATGAAAATATGAATTCTGATTGGTTCAGTGATAAAAACTGGACCAATGAAACCAATTAATTTAAAACTCATTACATTCTCAGAACTCATTGAGGTTTTACCTGACATTGAGTAATGAGTTTCTAATTCTAAAATGATTTAATAGGCATTTATAAACTCTTCGTCATATTTTGTCATATTTATTTAGCAAGATGATGTAATTAGTATTATAAATCCGCATTCTATCCATACTGTTTACGTTAGATACATTTATGGTTGGGAAAACTACTCATTATGTCAAAAAGAGCATTTGACTATCGTGGCCGAGTGGTTAGAGTCTCTGACTTGCAATCACTTTCCCCTCACCGCTGTAGGTTCAATCCCTCAGGGGCCTAGGAATCTTTATGTGAGGAAGCTATCCAGCTGGCTTGCGGAACGTCGGTGGTTCTACCCAGGTGCCCGCCCGTGCACGAAAATTGCCCGGAGGGGCACCTGGGGTCTTCCTCCACCAGTGGAAGCTGGAAAGTCGCCATATGACCTTAGCTGTTGGTGCGACTATAAAATCCAATTCAGTTCAATTGACAATTTAAAATGTCTTCTTTTTTAAAAATAATTTATCATTCAAGATTTAGATTTTATTTTTAAAATTTACTTGTAGCCTTGTAAAGAAACTTGAAACAATCTGTGATGACCATATGTTTATAGAAAACTTTTGAATTTAATTTAAAGAATTGGTAATTAAGTATATTCATTAAACTAATCTGTGGACGTTTAATGAAAAACGGATGAGTTTAATGAGAAATGATATTTATACATTTGATGTCAAGAGATATTTATGTGCAATGCAGACACTTTCTATTTCTTGTCATCATAAAAAGTCTCTATAGATATAAACCATATTTAGAAATAAACGGAACAACTGGGAAAATGTATAACAATTTGAGACACGTTATGCCTCTGAATTTAGGCTGAAGATACTTTATAGTAAGGCTTTCATTTTTCCTCAATCTTTTGTATTTTGATTATTTTGGTGCTGTCAGACCTGTCATGTGTGTTCTGTATTCTGTAAACTGTCATTCCTTTTTAATCATCTGTGTCATTCCTTCCTTCCTTCCCTCCCACCTATTTGTTTATCTCATCTTTTGCTCATTCCTTTATGACTTATGATATTCTCACTTTGTTTTGTCTTTAGTATCTTATCCTTACCTTATACTTTAATATATGGAGTCATTTGAAGGACATTGTAAATTGTTTTATAAATATATAATTGTAAAGTTTGTGTATAATCAATACTCATGTATTTTTAGTATACTGACATGTACAGACCCTGTCAAATAGGACATGTATAGTTTTAATATATGTATGATGTTGATATTTTATTGATAGTGTGGTACACTACTGTATACAGGGCTTTTCCCAGGTGTTTTGGAAAAAAATGCCCCTAGATATCTAATTGGGAATTTTTATCGAGAAATTGCCAATATTGGGAAATTAGTACATTATGAACAATTATCATTTAAATAGTGATTTGAACCTGTTAGAGTGGTAACAACAATCAGTTACAATAGAAAATGTCTTCAATTGGGACAAAAAATGGTTTTTCCTAGGAAAAGTCCTGAAACCATCTATACTATAGATGGTAACTCCTAAAGCATAATGGGCTATTTCAAAATAAATGGCAAGTGAAGTGAAAAAATAGTAAAAAA
Source organism: Cyrtodaria siliqua (assembly GCA_037043455.1). Classification (NCBI taxonomy): domain Eukaryota; kingdom Metazoa; phylum Mollusca; class Bivalvia; order Adapedonta; family Hiatellidae; genus Cyrtodaria; species Cyrtodaria siliqua. Next base: position 114,473 of record JAWPHD010001347.1, read on the forward strand.
TTAAAGTTCATAAAAAGTCCAAATTGGTTGTTCCATATTTTTGTAAAGTCATTACAGTCTTCAAAATCAATCAAGTGCTACTCATATGTAACAGAATAAAAAAATTATGAAGCTTTATTGTTCAAGATCTTGTCAAAAATAAGCAAATTACAAGGATATTTATTTATGTGCTAAACATACAATAATTACTATTTCTTATTATTTAAATGTGCGTTTCTGTTAGAATACATGTTGAAGCATCAAAAATAAGCGCTTAAGAACTTGCGGTATCATATAAAGATTGAAAATTTCATATTTTCATTGATTTTATCCTTAATTATTTACTCATTGAAGTTCCCTGTATGAATAAAAGAGTGAAGCAACACTGGAAAAGAACATATTTTTATGTAATTTGAAGTGTGTCGAGTAACAATAAAACAATCTATCGGCAAACTATAACATACTAACTTTACAGAAATTCAACCAAAAATGCTCCTTATTTTCGTTTACCTGTCACACTCCTGACATATGTCTTTCAATGCCTTAATTCAAAATCTGACATAAACATTAAACTAACATTAAATAACAATCACAATAGTTAACAAGTTAACAGCTTTTAGCAAACAGAAAAACAGTCTACACCAGTTTTAACTTCATAACAGTGTCTTTAACCACATTTACACCGAACAACACAGATAGGTATGATTTATACATCCTCAGTCTTTCTTGTCAATTCCTTAAACTGTATCAAACTTTTCTGTTACGTTTGTAATGTCAAATCTAAGAATACTAAATGCTGTTTGAAATGAAAGTTCTAACTGTAAAAAGGTCAGAATCTGCTGTAAAAATATAGTGTCTTCTGTCACACTCCTGACATCACAACAGAATCAGATACTCAATTACACTTTCTGTTTAACAACATCTGCTGCAAGTTTCAACTCCTCCAGATTGAATTTCATTTTTAGACCACAGCCGGGAAGTAGAATAGGTGCAGATAACTTCCTGTATATGTATTATACAATATACATGTATGGGGTATGTTGACAGAATATTGCAAAATATGCATGATGTCACACTCCTGACAAATTTAGGTGATATTTTCTCAAGGGAGCTGAAGACAAATGTAATTACAATAGAGGTGATAATATTATATTTATTGAGTCTAGATACATTAAACTAAATGATATACAATAAATTTCTTTTGTGTAATTAATCTTAAAAGTCCCATAAATTTATAAAGTAAGATGTATTGATTTTCTTCATGTTTTTTTTTGTCTGCCACGCTTGACTTAATGACGTAAATTTTTGTTACTTGAAGTATTATATGCTAAATTTTATCATTAGTTGATGTCCAACAAATGCATCTTTCACTTAAACAACACTAAAACTTGTCTATCTTTCAGCTTTTTGTAAATGGATGGTCTAAACAAACATGATTTTTAAAATTGTCACACTCCTGACATTTTTTGCCCATTATTTTAGAATATTTTTTTAACGAATGGTGCTATTTTGATGAAACTTCACAAATCATTAAAGGGCATGGTGAGACACCTCTGCAAAACAAGAAAATGATACTACAGTATGCTGTATATTTTTTATAGCAGGCAAACCCAAACTAGCCATTTATTTTGAAATAGCCCTAATGCTTTTACTATGCAAAGGAATTGTTACTCGTATGCTGATCTGGGTTTACAATGGCTGCTCTGGGTTTACAGTGGATGCAAAGGCTATTATAGTAGTGGCGCTTAGCGGGTTAAAGCTAGCAATGTGATATGCTTTTATATTTGAACTTTAATTTTTGCTTGTTTTGATTCAAATTAGGAGATTTCATGCCACACTCTGGCATGAAAGTTTGTGTGTGCATATGGGCACACATTCTGGCATGAAAGTTTGTGTGTGCATATGGGCACACACTCTGGCATGAAAGTTTGTGTGTGCATATGGGCACACACTCTGGCATGAAAGTTTGTGTGTGCATATGGGCACACACTCTGGCATGAAAGTTTGTGTGTGCATATGGGCACACACTCTGGCATGAAAGTTTGTGTGTGCATATGGGCACACACTCGGGCATGAAAGTTTGTGTGTGCATATCTCTGGCATGAAAGTTTGTGTGTGCATATGGGCACACACTCTGGCATGAAAGTTTGTGTGTGCATATGGGCACACACTCTGGCATGAAAGTTTGTGTGTGCATATGGGCACACACTCTGGCATGAAAGTTTGTGTGTGCATATGGGCACACACTCTGGCATGAAAGTTTGTGTGTGCATATGGGCACATTTACACTTTTCATTTATACGAATATTTCCTTTTATAACATTTCATAATATAGGCCATGCTTGATGAAATTATGCACTGTGTAATGAACTACTAAATGTTTTATATGTAAAATGTAAGTTTTTAATATTAATAGTCAGTGTTGGTGCTAGAGCTAGACATATTTGTGTTTACTTCTTTTTAAACATCCCCATGTGGTTGCCAGCATAGAATACAACCACTGCTTCCACCCCATTCCCATTTTTATCATGCTCATTCAAGGTCTTCATCATGACACCGCAGATGAAAATGTGGCTTCATCGTAAATGGAGTGTCTACTTTAGAATTTGCAGCAACTCTGCAGTTCTACAAGTTCGAATGTTCTAGGCCATTTTCCATATCGTATCTTGATGTAAATGGAGGATGAGCCTGGCATGTTCATTCCTGTGTTGGTGCGCCTTAAAACCCAATTCAATTATTTTAAACTCCCTAAAAAGGTCCAAGAAGTGTGTTTATCCATTGGTTGCAGGGCTTTTTTTCATAAATTTGGGAACATGACCCGTACCCCTGGAATTGGGAATTTTAGCGCGATTTTTCATAAAATTGGGAATTTTAGCGCGATTTTTAATAAAATTCGGAAAAATATAAAGTAAAGCATTCCTTTCATAATTATATCTTTTAATACTGTTTTTGTACACCAAGATAAACAGAAGCATTTATTTAAGCTTTTGAACCCCAATCATTGGATTGGCACACTTAAAAAAAAAAAAAATAGGGGTGCTAGCATGGCGCAGTGGATAGCACAGTGAGCTTGAAATCCAGAGAAAGTGTTTGACACCTCCAGGGCACCACTGACTTTTGACAATGTGTTCTTGTGCAAGACACTTTCCCTTAGCCTCGTCCATCGCGTGGGGATATAAGCTGGGTATTCAGATTTGTGTGTGACTATCCTTCAAACACGAGGCCATTAGAATATATTCATTATTAGAGTAGGGCAGGTTCCAAGTATCCTTCCCCTCCTTCCTTCCCCTCTCTCTGGGGTGGCTCTGAACCTATAATGTTTTGATAAGCCGTTAAACAACATTAAGTTCATTTTGAAATACGCCCAAAGACGGAATAAAGCGTGCTATTTTGTCAAACAAAAATATACATGCTAATACTCTAAAATGTCAAAAGAACTTAAATGTAAGATCCCATGACCAAATTCTGATCCCTGCATTGTTTCAGGTGCTATCTCGCTCGCATCAAAAGAGCAGTGGCAGAAAAACAATAACGTGGCTCCAGCGTAAATGGAGTTTATACGATAGAATTTGCAGCAACTCTGCAGTTCAGGGTGAGAAGGTTCTAGGCCCATTTTCCATATTTTATCTCGATGTACATGGAAGATGACCCTGGCATGTTCATGCCTGTTAGGTGCCATATAACCTTGTGTTGGAGCGCCTTAAAGTCCAATTCAATTCAATTCCATGACGAAATTAAGGAGAGCATGTAAAACAACTAGTTTTAATAATAAAACTCCAAGCACTTTTTCTGTACTTTCCAGTAATATATACTCGGGTGTAGGATTTTATACGATATATGAAATGACGAAATGAATATTAATTTTAAATAGTAAACAGTGCCATTTAGCCTGGTTCAGTGCAATTAATTCAAACATGTTTCATAACTTATGGAATGCATTTCTGAATTCAAAATAATTTATTTCATATTTTTCTCAAAATGTTATTTTAGTATTAAAATATTTTTTTCAAAATGGGGTTTATTTAGTGTTGTGACTTTGCTTGAAGTGTCAAATGTTAAAATTACCAAGGAAATGGTTGTAGCGGTGTAACATTTTAATTCTTAGTCCCTATGTGACAGTATTATTGTGTGGCCATTTTTATTTTCTATTTTGTGAAGCCAACTTTGCATTTCCATGGCATACTACGTTGTTTTTTACGCATGAAAAAATATCCACATAAATTTATTGTTTTTGTAGTACACATATTATATTGTAGAATATATATATATAATGACTTCCACAGCGTACTCATGTCCTTTACCTAATGTGTTATTAGTACACTGCAAAAAACAAACTCAAATTCCATATTATGTAGCAAATACACATTTATCTGGCGCCCTGTAGCAAATACACATTTATCTGGTTCCCATTAACAAATACACATTGATCTAGTTCCCTGTTGTGTATAGACTATAGGTGATATCTAGTTGGTAACCAGGATAAGTAGATGATATCTAGTTGGTAACCAGGATAAGTAGATGATCTCTAGTTGGTAACCTGAATTCAGTCGTAAATAGTTACTAAATGTCCTAATTTTATATTAATTTACCATAGAAATATTTACCTTGTTTCGTGGAATTTTCACGATTTTTGTTTATTGTTAGCTTTGTCAATGCAGTGTTCATGTTTTGCTAAAACTGCAGACTGGTACCACGGCTATCTCAGTGGTTGTGCAGTAAGCATTGACTTCATTGTTTTCTCGTGGCGACCATCAATAGTCATCAGATTTATTTGTACACTGTGGAAGTCTTCTGAAGGTGCCCGAATTTGTTCCCCTTTCATCTGCCGATACATGTTAAGTCATCAAAGTAGTGGGTCGAATACATAGGGATAGGCAATTTTGACATATATATTAAACATATATGCATGTATTAATATTTGAATCAGTTGATACTTATATAAAAGGAGCAAATTGCGGGAGGTGTACAGTTCTGGTTCTACCCAGGAAAAGTGGGTGGCCTGGATCCACCACAAACAAATTGCCATCATATATAACCTTACATGTGTAACGTAAAACACCATACAAACAAATAAAAGGAGGCGCATCTTATCTCATGTAAAATGTTTTCATACAATTTTTAGCTCTACTGGCCAAGGGCCAGCAGAGCTTATGGGATGGCGAGTTGTCCGTCGTCCGTCGTCCGTCGTCCGTCCGTCCGTCGTCTGTTAACTTTTGTCTCGTTAAGACGATAGGGCCTTCATTTCTCATCCGATCTTTACCAAACTGTAACAGGTTGTTAATATCAATAAAGGCTCGGATAAGTTCGAAAACCAGCCAGATCGGACCAGTAACAGCGGAGTTATGGCCCTTGATTTAGTTAAATATGCTATATTGCTATATTTTGTCTCGTTAAGACGATAGGGCCTTCATTTTTCATCCGATCTTTACCAAACTTTAACAGGTTGTTAATATCAATGAAAGCTTGGACAAGTTCGAAAACCAGCCAGATCGGACCAGTAACAGCGGAGTTATGGCCCTTGATTTAGTAAAAAATTCTATATTGGTATATTTTGTCTCGTTAAGACGATAGGGCATTCATTTTTCATCTGATCTTTATCAAACTTTACCAGATTGGTAATATCAATGAAAGCACGGACAAGTTCGAAAACCAGCCAGATTGGACCAGTAACAGCAGAGTTATGGCCCTTGATTTAGTTAAAAGCGCTATATTTTGCCTCGTTAACATGATAGGGCCTTCATTTTTCATCCGATCATTACCAAACTTTACCAGATTGTTAATATCAATGAAGGCTCGGACAAGATTGAAAACCAGCCAGATCGGACTAGTAACAGCGGAGTTATGGCCCTTGATTTAGGTAAAAATGCTATATTTTGTCTCGTTAAGACGATAGGGCCTTCATTCTTTATCCGATCTTTCCCAAATCTTACCAAATTGTTAATGTCAATGAAAGCTCGGACAAGTTTGAAAACTGGCCAGATCGGACCAGTAACAGCAGAGTTATGGCCCTTGATTTAGTTAAAAATGCTATATTTTGCCTCGTTAAGACGATAGGGCCTTCATTTTTCATCCAATCTTTACCAAACTTTATCATATTGTTAATAGCAATGAAAGCTGCGACAAATTTGAAAAACAGCCAGATTGGACCATTTACACAGGAGTTGTGGCCCTTGATTTTCTGAAAAATGCTATATTTTGGCCTCAGTAAGACGAAAGGGCCTTCATTTGGACGGATTTCAGTGAAACTTTTCAGGGATGATCAGTACCAAGCCTAGTTGTACATATCATCACCATGTTCCGGTTGAATGATTTTGGTGGAGTTATGTCCCTTTAAAGGTTTTAATATACATACTTTGTCCAGACTAGTTCTCTTGAACCCCTGTCCAGATTTAAACGAAACTTTTTAGGGATGATCAGTTCCAGGTCTAGTTGTGGAAATCATCACCGTGTTCCGGTTGAATGATTTGTGGCAGAATTATGGCCCTTTAAAGGTTTTAATACACAAACTTTGTCTGGACTAGTTCTCCTGAACCCCTTGCCAGATTTCAACGAAACTTTACGGGATGATCAGCACCCAGCCTAGTTGTGCATATCATCGTCGCGTTCCAGTTTACCGATTTTTCGCAGAGTTATGGCCCTTTAAAGGTTTTTGATGCAAAACATTTTCGGGCAAATACCCCTGAACCCCTGGCTAGATTTCAGCTGAACTAGACAAGGATGATCAGTATCAAGCCTAGTTGTGCATATCGTCGCCATATTCCGGTTGAATTATTTTTGGCAGAGTTATGGCCCTTTAAAGGTTTTAACAGACAAACTTTGTCCAGATTAGTCTCTTATGAACTCCTTGCCGGATTTCAGCGAATCTTGGTGGGGATGATCAGTACCAAGCCTAGTTGCACCTGTCATTGCCGTGTTCTGGTTGAATGAATTTTGGCAGAGTTATGACTCCTTAAAGGTTTAAATACACTAACTTCATACAGACTAGTTCTCCTGAACATCAGGCTGGATTTCAACAAAACTTGGCAGGGATGATCAGTTAGTACCAAGCCTAGTTGCGTATGTCATCGCCATGTTTCGGTTGAATGATATTATACATAAACTTTATGTTTAGCCAGTAGAGCGTCCACAGGCCCTCTTGGGCCTCTTGTTTTCATATAGTTTTCATCTCGGAGAATAAATTCATAAATGTTTCATTTTAAATTTCATGAAAAATTATTTTTAACTTTTGTATTTGATTCTTATTTAATAGTTTAAGTATAATAGAATAATAGATATTGCATTACATTGGTGTACTATGACCCAGATGAATGTGTAGCCTGTGTGCACTATTTCAGTAATGACTGAAGTGAAGTAATATTTAAGCCATTCTGTAACTGCCTAAAATTTTATAAAATAATGGGCATTGGCTGATGTACACAAAATGACGATATGTAGCAACTGTGCACTAGTTAGGTTACATTTAGTAATAACTGCAGTAAAGTAAGACTTTTTTTCCTTTAAGTTTTTTGTTCTTCAAAAAAAATAAAATATATATATATTATTTTTAAATATTGCTTTAACACTTTTATAATTAGGCTTTATAATTAGGTAGACATACAGTACAAAAGATAATGTAAAATCTAGCTGTTACAGGATTGTAAAACACAAAGCATTCATTCATTAAAGGGACACACGACAATCTCCAAGTATACTGAAAGGGAAAAGAAACACGACACGAGAATTTCCGCTATATATTGTATATACTGCACACTTAATTCCATATAGATTCCAAGGAAATCCAAAAATGTTTTGTAAAAAAAAAAAGTTGCAGTTAGTTAGAGAAAGGACACAGCTGTGATTTAGACGTTTTAATCACAGTACACGTAACAAGAAATTCATAAATGTTGAAGTTCCTCTCTGAAAAATTGAGCCAGTTCGGTACTGTATTTAACAAAATATTGCATCTTAAGCTTGCTCACACATGCTTGAGCCAAACGCATACTCTGTCAGTAATGAAACTTTGCAGGAATACTAATTGCTGTGTTACGTGTTGTTTAAGTTATTTTATTTCCGAAAGGAAAGATCTTACGTAGCCATGTACCATTCGATTAACAGCAGCATATTGTACATACAATATACAGCAGAAATTCCCGTGTCGCGTTTCTTTTTCCTTTCAGTATATGTATCAAGCACCTCATTGTATTAATCCATTATCATTTTGACTTGAAACTGCTTGCATTCTGAGTATAGGAATTAAAGAAAAGATAACGAAATTTTCAATTATTCCTGGTTACATAGTAAATAGAGAGATTGAGTGAATTAGTAATATGAAAAAAGTGTTAATAACTATTTGCGAATATCCCTGTGTGGTTGCCAGAGTAGAATACAAACACTGCAAATCCCGCTAGAGGCAGAGGGGTAGGACCCCCACTTCATGTTCATTTTGTCAATTTTTTTATCATGCCCATTTGCCATATTTTATCTCGATGTACATGGAGGATGAGCCTGGCATGTTCATGCCTGTTAGGCGCCATATAACCTTTCATGTGTTGGTGCGCCTTAAAACACAATTCAGTTTAATTATGCTCATTCAAGGTTTTCTTCATGACTCCGCATATGCAAATGTGGAAACGTGGCTCCATCATAAATGGAGTGTCTACAATAGAATAGAGTTCTGCAGGTTACGGTTTTAAGCCCATTATCCATATTTTATCTAGATGTAAATGGAGGATGACCCTGGCATGTTCATCCCTGTTTGGCGCCATATAACCTTTCTTGTGCTGGTGCGCCTTAAGACAAATCAAGATTGCCGTGTGTCAAATTTTGTTCATTGTAAAGGTGCTTTAAACCATTACTAGTAACAAACTTGAGGCTTTTTTGGTACCATTTTGTTGATGCCTCTTTAAATCACAAAGTGGAAATATTTTGTTTTGCGGCTCTTGTCGGAATCCTAGTCAGTATTAGATTTGTTGCAATTGCTATTTTGTTTTAGATTTCGGTTGCATGAATCAATTTTGCTTGAAATCAATTTGGTATATATGCATGTGATGTTATTTTCTTTTTTTTGCCTTAATTTAGAATTTTATTATATTTCTGTGCAGCTTATTTACCTCATCTAGCAATCATACCAGGTGTATTGTACAACTGTTTTAAGATTACATACTTGTTGTTTTTTTCATTTTTAATCGAGCGAACCCGTGGCTGAGAGGTTAACTACGTTGCATTGTTAACCTTCTTGCCTCTCAGTGCTGCGGGTTCGAATCCCACTGGGGGCTCGACTTGGCGAGAGGCATATAGTACTGGTTCTACCCAGTAAAATGGGGCGGTCTGCCTTTACCACAAAAAAATAAGACCGTTGTATATGGCCTTTATGTGCTAAAAATGACGTAAAACACAATTCAAACAAACTTTTTCAGTAGTTTCATTTGTTGTTTATAATGGATTCTACATAAAATAAATGACATTGTGTCAGCTGATGTTGTTATTATATATTAAAAAAATTGTACAAACTGGGAACTCAAACTATAGATCTGATTTACTCATACACCTATTATAGATATAAGATTTGATAAATTTAGAAAATAAAATCTTAAAACTATATCAGGTGATTTCTTTTTATTTAAGACTCCATGTTAACTAGAAATGTCGAATATTCGACTAATGCCCCTGCTGATGAACACTCGGTGCATGTAAATTACCATTTTACTGAATGCAGACCGAAACGCAAAATAAATCAAATTAAAAGTAAAAGTGTTAAGCAGGACCTTGACCTCGTGTTCACAGGTGATTGGATATAGGATAGAATGTAAGTGTACGACCTTAGTAATCAACAGATAAAAGTCGGAAGTAATACATGAAAGCAATCTCAGAATATTATCAAAAATATAACTTGATCGATAAAATTTTACTGAAAGCAGACCTGAACGTAAACTTTCCAAGTGTGTGACCTTGACCTTGTGGTAGCCGGTGATCAGAAATATGACTGAATGTTTTTTTGTGGACGCTCTACTTGCTAAAGATAAAGGGTCAATAACACTTTCAAATATCATTCAACCGGAACATGGCGATGATATACGTAACTAGGCTTGGTACTGAGCATCCTTGCCAAGTTTCGTTGAAATCCAGCCATGGGTTCAGGAAAACAAGCCCGGAAAATGTTTGTGTATCAAAAACTTTTAAAGGGCCATAATTCCGCCAAAAATCTGTAAACCGGAACACGACGATGACATGCACAACTAGACCTGGAACTGAGTATCCCTGAAAAGTTTAAATCCGGTGAGGTGTTCAGGAGAACTAGTCCGGACAAAGTTTGTGTATTAAAACCTTTAAAGGGACATAACTCCGCCAAAATCATTCAACCGGAACACGGTGACGATATGTACAACTAGGCTTGGTACTGATCAACTCTGAAAAGTTTCACTGAAATCCGGCCAAAAGAAGGCCCTTTCGTCTTAATTAGGCCAAAATATAGCATATTTCAGGAAACTCGGGTGTAAATGGTCCAATCTGTCTGTTTTTCAAACTTGTGTGAGCTTACATTGATATTAACAATCCGGTAAAGATCAGATAAAATTGAAGAACCTATCGTCTTAACGAGGCAAAATATAGCATTTTTAAATAAATCAAGGGCCATAACTCCGCTGTAACTGGTCCAATCTGGCTGGTTTTCGAACTTTTTATATTAACAATCTGTTAAAGTTTGGTAGAGATCGGATGTAAAATGAAGGCTCTATCGTCTTAACGAGGCAAACTATAGCACGTTTAACTAAATCAAGGGCCGTAACACCGCTATTGCTGGTCTGATCTGGCTGATTTTCGAACTTGTCTAAGCTTTTATGGATATTAACAATCTGGTAAAGCTTGGTAAAGATCGGATGAAAAAAGAAGGCCCTATCGTCTTAACGAGGCAACGTATAGCACTTTTAACTAAATCAAGGGCCATAACTCCGCTTACTAGTCCGATCTGGCTGGTTTTCGAACTTGTCCGAGCTTTCATTGATATTATCTGTTAAAGTTTGGTAAAGATCGGATGAAAAATGAAGGCCCTATTGTCTTAACAAGGCAAAATAAAGCATGTTTAACTCAATCAAGGGCCATAACTCCGATTACTGGTCCGATCTGGCTGGTTTTCGAACTTGTCCAAGCTTTTATTGATATTACTAATCTGGTAAAGCTTGGTAAAGATCGGATGAAAAATGAAGGCCCTATCGTCTTAACGAGGCAAAAGTTAACAGACGACGGACGACGACACACCATCCCATAAGCTCTGCCGGCCCTTGGCCAGTAGATCTAAAAAAAACACACAACATTTTACTGAAACCAAACCTAAACGCAAAACGTGTGTGTGACCTTGACCTTGTGGTCGCATGTGATCAGGAATATGATGGAATGTTTTTGAACGACCTAAATAATCAATAACTAAAATATGAAAGTAATTCATAAAAGCATTTTGAGAATATAAGCAAAAACGACGGCCCGACAAAGCCAAAACAGTATAGCTCCACCATTTTTGGCGGGTGCATAATTATATTCAAATATTATTATTAACCATATTTTAGCACGGTCTAAATGTGTTGCATACAATTCGAAATACGACTAGGAACTTGCAAGTAATAACTTATGTTGTCCTTAAAACCAATTATACAGAATTTGAGAAATTTTAAATTATCCCTCTATTTATTCTATAGTGGGTCAGTAGTTTTCATAGAGGGTCACTAAAACAATATGGACTACAATTTTGATTCAAAGTTTAAATCATTTGCAAATAGTTCTTTAAATCGTTAGTAACAAACCCAATAACTAATAATCACAGAAAGAGAGATCGGCACTGAAATAATTAGCACATGTGTATGATTCGGAAGAGGTGTATAATTCACAATCTGGTGTATAATTCACAAATTGTACATACAAACCTGCAATAAAAAAAACCACTTCATTGACTCTAGGGATCAGCCAGTTCACAGACTGTCCATCAAAATAAAAAAAATCCATTAAGTACACCGAAAGAAGAGAGCCAGTTCACAGACCATCTCCGACTATTGACCATCAAAAGAAAAGAAGAAAAAAATACATTATTAGTACACCGAAAGAGAATGCAATGTTATATTTTTAATACATACTACACTAGACGCCTCTTATAAGTAGATCTACCCCGAATTTAAATGGTAATAACATATTTATTTCATCGTAATTTGCTCAAATGGTGAACATTTTATTTAAATCGGTGACTAAATGTAATCCGATTATCAAATTGATTATTTGTTTTCAATTTTATTTGATGAATCTGTTAAAATTATATTGAGTTTTCATACGTTTTTTTCCCAATGTGTATATTCCGTTTAAAAAGATGTGAAATTAAATATACTGACGAGATAAAGAAACGCCTCATCGGGAATTTCCGCTATATATTGTATGTACACTATGCTGCTGTTAATCGAATGGTACATGGCTACGTAAGACCTTTCTTTTCGGAAAAAATACTAAAACAACACAAAACACAGCAAATAGTATTTCTTCAAAGTTTGATTATTGGCAGAGTATCTGTTTGGCTCAAGCATGTGAGCAAACTTAGGATGCACATTTCTGAAAACTCTTTACGTTAAATACAGTACTAAAATAGTCAATTTTTCAAAGAGGAACTTCAATATTTATGAATTTCTTGTTATAAAGTGTACTGTGATTAAAACGTCTACAACATCAAAGTTGTGTCCTTTCTCTAACCAACTGCAACTTTGTTTTACAAAACATCTTGGGATTTCTTTGGAATATTATGTGGCATTAAATGTGCGGTATATACAATATATAGCGGAAATTCCCGATGAGGCGTTTCTTTATCTCGTCAGTATATAACTTTGGTACTTATAAGTGTCGTCTGGTCACACACTCTTCCCATTTGACGTTTAAATAATAAAATCATCGAACCGTACAGATCAGACCGACTGCGGCTAAGCTGCCACGTTTTGCACGGGCGCATTACATGTAAGCAATTTTCCGTGGAAAATTCAGTTTTACTCTATTGCACGTCTGGTAATCAGTGGAGCTACCTCCGTTTGGAGGTATATGTAAAAGTGCTCCATCGCCTCTTCCAAAGAAGATTCAACGCCAAAAATAAAGCGGGTAAACAAGGTGGGTATGCTTTGCTATTTCTTTGTTAACTTTTTTTAAATTTTATTTTTGGCCATGTGCGAAGCTTAAACATAACCACACGGAACTGACTTGATATGGCTATATGGCTTTGCCATATCAAGGTCAATAAAAAAAATAATGAAGAAATTGCAAAGCATACCCACCTTATTTGCCTTTATTTTTGGCGTTGGCACTACCTCGGAAGTGGCGATGGAGCACATTTGCATACACCTCCTCCACTGATTACCAGCCGTGTATTGGTGAATTTAGACTAAAAAACAAAACAATATACAGTACAGAAAAAATGTGTAGATTTTCTCGACCTACTTATTTAATTCTCTTATTTCAATAGATAAACTGAACAAATGTCTGAATTTGCCCTTGTTGTAAGTTAAATTGTGTATTACGATATACTTTTATTGTGGGCCGGAGGCGTTTGATTACTTAATAAAAATAATTGATTCATATTAGTCGAAATGATTGGTTAGGCGAACCAGCTTTACGCCACTGATTTTAAAGCCAGATCAATCATAAACATTGGCGTCAGATTCCGCGGCAATGGCCTGGGCACAATTATGTTTTAAGATGAGTCTAAAGTTAAGAACTGTTGGTCCGCATTTCATCACGCATGCATTTCGTTGAAAAGTTCACGTTACCATATCCCATTCATTGTGGATGTTGTTTTTTTTAAAGACGGGCTTATTTTGTTTAGATATGATGTCTCGTCTGCTCTCATTGGATAAATGAAATATTCTATTGACCAAATTATTGTATCAAACTTTCCGGATATAAAGTTCACAATTTCTGCCATGTAAGTATTCTTTCTGATATCATGATCTCATCAATAGTGTTGAATTACTGTCATGTACTATATGGTTTACATTGCTCATGCCTAAAATATGCATTTCACTTGTCCAATCCATTTTTTCCAAAGATGGCGGACCAATAGTTCTTAACGTTAAGATGAACGCTTGAGTGCAAGGAGAGCACGTGTCGAACGTGTCGGCGACAGATGCACCCAGAGTTGCGATCGGTGGGATCGCCTCGTTCGTGCGCATCCGGGTATTTGCAAATGTCATCGAACCACGTCATTCTTGAGAGATGGAGAGAAAATGTTATGCGAATGACGTCATGCCGTCTGAAGTTCTTTCCTTCTAAATCATCATTTTGGAAGGGCTGAAGGCGCCTTCCAACAGGACAACGCTCGCCCTCATGTTGCCCATTTTTACAACACACTTCCTGCATCAAAACGGTGTAAAAGCCATGAACTAACCGGCCGTATCTCCATATCTAGCGCCCATCGAGAACGGTTGTGCAGAGCTGAAACGACGGGTGTCAACCACCCGCTAAGAATGAGTGGAGAAAACATCCTCTGTTCAATGAGAATAAGATGCGTTTTTTGAATAACGGCGAATTCACGACTATAGTAGGCCTATAAAATATTTAGTTTCATTATACGATTTTACACTTACTATATTATGGCCAGGAATTTATCAGGGGTTGTCTGCATTTAGTTAAACCATTGTATTAGTATGTTACGGGTTTACTGATATTTCTTTATTTGAGTGTGTGTGCAAAAAGGCCGTGTATTGTCGTCCACAACGTTGTACAGTGTTGACTTTTTTTTTATATATAAAATATGTCATTTATAAAAAAAAAAAAAAAAAGTGATGAAGCTCAAGCATCCCATCACAGAGCCCTGAGGCACTCCTTTGATTATGTTGAGTCAGTTGATTTTATATTCATCAGTGAAGTAAGAAGAGACTTCACTTCACTGTATTCATCAACTCTGGCTATTTGGCTTCTATTTGACTGACAGCTTTAGCGTAAGATGGCATGCTTTTTCGGATAGACCGTTTACATTTTAAAATTAGTAGTCGTTAGTGTAGGCAATTAGAAGCCTTAGGCAAAGGTACATTGTACATAATGGCCCCGAGGTATTTATGGCAACAAGGTAAGCATGGTACCAAGGTACTTATTTTCATCATGTGTATTCATGTAATTCGCAATCAGGCGACCGAGGAGGGTTATTGGGCAACCATGCATATGAAGCTCTAAATCGGTGATTTAAGAAGTATATTATTTTAAATACCGTTTTACGTCTCTGTCTAAATGCAGACAGGATCGATATATTAATGTATATCGACCATGATGCAGATAAAGAATGACATATCTTGTTAAACTAACTTTATAAGTGTGTATTTGTATGAGATAACTCTTTTGTAAATTGTGTAAGAAGATTTAACAGTAAAACTACATAATACTTCGATAAGGGCCTACCAATCAATTTCCAACACTATGCGGTATTTTGGGTGCGAAACCATATCAAGACCGAAAAAGCCTGTCAACGTGATATAATCTCAAAATGGAGGAAAGTGAACGGTCAAATTTATAGGAGAGAGAATTTTCTCTTAATAATTGTGTTTTTATCCGTTTCATGGATATATTTATAGACATCTGTGGATGTATATTTAACTGGTACACGAAGTTGATATTATTGGAACTGTTTAATACCACACATCTTTCAACACAATGTATACACAACACATTGATGACATTCAACACAAATTATGTGTACTGGCACAGCAATATTTTCATTCTGTTTGTTGTTAGATCTGTGGTACTGGTTGTGTACCAGATTTCGTCATTATCAATAAAACGCTCGATGTTGTGCTTATTTTTCGACCCACACTTTACAAATCACTACACACTATCATCAGACGATAGGAGAGGTAAAAATAGTTTAGAAATGTTAATATACACTCTCAAACCAACTCGTTTTTTCCTATATAAATACTGTTATAAACAAAACACAATCAGGGAATCACACGCTAATGCGCATGCGCAGGAACATTTCCTTTTGAATTAGCTGACTTTTACGTCGAACCATTGAATCGATTTGACATGCACAAAAAACTAAAAGTATGTGAAAAACGACAAGTTTACATCAATCAATTTAAATTTGCGGACAGTTATTTCCCTTGTGAAGTAAATTACATCCGATACCTACAGTTGAAAAAAACATTTTAAATTGTAGATATATATTTTTTCTGGATATTTTTTTTTGTGTATTCATATATGCAATGGTATATTTTTGTTTCAATTAATAACTACACACGTTTTCATCATCCCTAACATGGATGTTCGGTATTAAACTGAACATGACGATAACTACTACATTTAGCTCAAATGACCGGCCAAATTCAGTCTATATTTAGTAACGGTCACGTGACACTTGTTACTGAGAATAGGAACAATGTAAACACGGAATATTTACGGCAAAGGGGTAAAGCTACTCAACCGGCAAAAATATTTATGAGATAACTAGTTTTGATTTAGATACATTAAAAAATCAACATAAAAATGACGATATCTGGTATACAGCCAGTACAATTTAGTGTTTCCCCTAATGCGAATGGCGGGGCGGGTCGGCACGCCCTTTTTTCGCCCCGCCATGCAGTCTTTACATACCGCCACGCATTAATTACATGCCGCCCCGCAGTGCCCTTTCTAAAACTGCTCGCGAATGCATTCTGGAAATACACACGCACTTTGACACGTCTTGTGACCTTTAAACCGACATCACCAGATTTAGCCATGGGGTATTTCCAGTGTGTAACGTTACAGGTAACTGATCACGCGTGACTCTTGTGATAAGCATTGGTTCCCGTGAATACACACTCCCCAAATAACAAGTTTCTGGCTTCAGGGGTAGTGGGAAATCAAGTCGGCAGCCACCCAATCATCACTTTGCCGAATATCTAGGTCATATGCGGGGCCCTGGAATGTTTTTGCGAGAAGAATGCGAACTTTTTTAATAATCTCAAAGCACTCGTTTAATGCGATTCAATGAGGTATTCAGTGTATTTCATTGATAAGGTATGAAATTAAACTTATATGGATGTGCATCTTTCCCCCAAAAGCGTGATATGCTTTTTTTTTCACAAACAATCGTAAATTATAACAATGAGCGGCCCTGTTTTAATATTTTAATACACTCGAAGAACTCGTTTATTAATGCGATTGCATATGGTTGATGTATTCAGTGTTTTTCATTGACAACCCTTCGAAGTGTGCTGTCTGTGCCAGCGCCTGAAAATAATCCTTGGGAGAACCCTGACTGTTAGTATAATCGACGTTGCGGTAAACAACGACTTTGTCGTACTTGGGACAGGTTTGTGTTTCGTACTTGGGACATGTTTGTTTTCATAGTAGATGTAATTATCGGGTCACGAACAATTATCTGCGGCATTATAATCGGCTCTTTGATGAGTTGATGAGATGATACAAGATAGGTACTCCCCACCGAAGATTGGCAATTAATAACTGAAGTAATTATATTGTTGTACCGTTGTTGTTTTCTTTTGTACGCTAATTTTCACGATCTGCAGACTAGAATAAATGTTGTTGTCTGTTTTTTTAATGAATAGAATATTTGATGTTTGTAAAAGTTTGTGAAACTTACAAATGAGTAAATTATTTTATTGACTTCTGTTTGGTAAGTTTTGAATCAGGAGTCACAAATCATATTTTACTACAAATTATTAATGTAATAATACCATTATACCACCACATCAAACTAAATACTTTTTTTTTTATTTGTATTCACGCAATGCACAGAAGCACAGGTATATTCGGCGCGTAATTTGGTCACGACTATTCCCCACACCTCCCAAAATAAAAACTTCATCCAAAAAGTCATTTATAACATTTTTAAACTTTCCTAAAAAAAATAATCATATATTATATTATGTACATTTAATAACATTTTAAAACTTTTCAATTTTTTTATTTTTTTTTAGAAAACTTTTCAAATGTTATTAAATGACTTTTTGAATGGTTTTTTTTTTTTGGTGGGTGTGTGTGGTAATAGTGACCAAATTATGCGCCAAACACCTGTGTAGAGAAGTAGATATAGAATATTGATGAAAACTCGTACTCATATCATAAAAGCGACGTTCAATTACAAAGATTTTTTTTTACTAATTTTGCGCGTTAAAAATGCCCTTATTTTTTATTTACCCTGCCCTTTTTCAAGGCTGGGGGAAACACTAACAATTATTAGGGATGACAGCGAGTCGACATATCTATCACCATTGTAAACACACCTATTTCAAACAGCAATTAACTATGAATCCATATAGAAATCCTGTATATTTTTGAATTGATATCTGAAAATAAACCTCAAACTTATAAATGATATCATCTGTAAATCCATGAGAGAAATCCTGAAACATCGATCAAAACAGAAGCATAGGTTGGAGATTCCAAAAACGACCGCCGTTTTGGACAAACATAGTTCAATGTGTTTGGGAAGTACCCTCGTTTGTGGCTATGTCTGATCTCTAATCTGAAACGAGGCTATCTGTTTTATCAGAAAAGGCACCTCGACACCATTTTTTCCGATTGAAAAACCCCAAATATTGCTATCAAAACTTGAAAATTACCCATTTTTCAGGAGCTATATTTCCTTCAAACTTGCTTTGGCCTCTTATGGACCAATCACTGTAGAATATTTGGACTTTTCTATGATAATATCGCAAAACAAACATATAAACCTGGAGCGCATTTTTGCGCCGAGCAAGCAAAGTACCCCTCAAACAGGGTTTTGGGTACAGATATGCATAGGCTTTATGAGCGCGCTGTACACCGCTGTGTAAGCTGGTGTGATAACTGTGGAGTATTTATCAACGCGTTCTGTATAAAATATGACAGACACTATTTGGACAGGTGTAAAGTTGAAACTCTTATAACTTTGTTATGTTTTGGTGGATTTTGATGATTGAAACACCAAATTGTTTGTCTGTCATAATAGACTTGTTTTATTTATTTATAAAAAATTATTTCATTTTTGACTGTTATCCCTACAATTATGTAATAAATGTTTTATCAACACAGTCTGTTCAGACAACGCATCATCGAAAAACCGCCTTAAATCGCCCTGAGCCAAAACACAAATAACAACATGAAATTTAAATGCTGAGCATTTACATTTACTTTGGCAAAAAAACAAATACCTGTGTTTCCGGTGGCCCGACCGACCTTATTTTTAAGGGGCCGACCCTAAAACTTTTTATGATTTTTTTTGTTTATTTGTTCTGAACAATGATTTATCACAATATATCGAGGTAAACTTACATCACAGAGAAACTTTCAGTTGTATCATCAACTTGTATGGGGTTTATGTGATAAATACATGTAGAATCTCACAATATCTTGCTCCAAAAAAAAGAAGAAAGAAAAACAACAAAAAAAAGAAAATGCCTACCTACCGACCCTATTTTTTCAGAGCATGCAATAGGAAACACACCTATTTTTTTTTTTTGCCTTACAGATATGTTTTTGTTGATTAAAAGTATCAAAGACATAAAGTGACCACTTACTAGTCATATGTAAATCAAAACCAATATAATTTTGACCTTCGTCCAGTAAATTATGGGCGAATGGTTAATACCTACAGCCTTACCCTATGCGTACAACCTTGAGATTAAGAGAGCGGAGCGCTGTGGTTTAGTGGTAGATCATTGGGCCCAGGACCGAAACGATGTGGGTTCGATCCCCGCTTAGTCTCGTCCAGCTAGACCGTATCATGCATCTGTCTTACTTGCAGAGATCGTCTGGGAAGATTAGGCCAATTAAAGCGCCCACTAGCGATTTGCACAATATATTCGCGCTTTTTTTCACACGCATAAAGTCGACATTTGCGTGACGTCTTGTAAATAAACGTACAACGCCAATTGCTGATGCCTTGGGCTTTGGGCTAGTGGGTTCATTTATAGAAGACTGCCTTGTTTAATTTTTGGTGTTTTGTGACTTAAAACAAATATACATACAGATCTATATATTTTTGGCTCAGGTCATTTTTGCCAAATGCTAAAAGTTAGAGCCATTAAAATGATTTTGATATTCTCATTTGGCTCCATTTGGGATGCCCAGAGCAGACCCCGAAGAATGTATATTTTAAAACAAGCCTAGTGAAGTCACGTTAAATTCACGTAAACTACCAATAAAGTATGTTATGCTATAATGGCCAATATTGGCTGCAAAATAAGAATACTTCTCTCTTTTCAGATTTTTGTCAGTACTTTGTATTTAGTGCAGTTAACTGGAGAGCTCTAGTCAACAATGCCGATACAAGCCCCACAGTGGACTGAGTTTTTATCATGTCCAGTGTGTTATAATGTCTTCAACGAGACTCACTACCGGCCGATCAGTCTCGCGTGTGGTCACACTGTGTGTCGATCATGCCTGTCCAAGTTCCAGCAGAGAAAATGCCCGTTTGATCAGTCGCTAATCACCAGGGATGTGGAAGATCTGCCCGTGAACTTTGCCCTATTACAGCTGGTGAGTGCCACGGCAATGCCAGACAACCGTAAGGGATGCGTGCCGGAAGAATACAAGAGGTATTACGAGTCAGCCAAATCATGTGTAGAAGAGCTGGCCCTGTTGCTGAAACCAGTGTCCTCCAGTGAGTAGTCCTTCCTAGTTATCCTCTATTGCCTCCAGAGGGCGATATTATAAACTATTAAAAGTGTCGGCTGTCATTGCATTCAATGTACATGCCTCCTGTTTGAAAACTAACACATACAAATACGATTTCTTTCAACTATTTTCCATTTATTCCGAGTTCTTTATCAAACTTATTGTATTAACAATATCAACAGGTCACAGTCTATGGTTAGAAAGTCAAATAAGTGAAGGGGATCTGATTGTCTTGTAACAGTCTATTACTCTTGCTGTCTCTGGCTGTGTCTTGCCGGGGCTCGAGCCAGTATTAAAAACAAAAACAATCCTTGCCCCAATAAACATACCTATAATGTAAGTTACGTGTTGATGAAAAACTCTGTAACCCATCATTTATCTATGTTTAAATTTTCAGTTTAATTATTTTTATATGTTATATATTCATATTATATTTTGATGAAAAAAATTAACTGGCCTGGCAGATTACAAAAATAAAACATTTTTTGGCCCGAGCCTAATTTTACTGACCTCTGTCATCGAACACATGGCCAAATTCTGTCTTTTCATAACTTTGCTATTAAATAATAGCACAAACAAAATTATAGACTAATGTTTCCCTACCTGAAGCAGGAGATTCTTTTTGTTTCTGTCTAAGATTACTTTGTGGTTAAGTATTATAATTTCCCATTTTATTCAGGTACAACAGGATCCATAATCTCAGCACAGCCTCCCACCAATGGTGCCTGCCCAAACTCTCCCAGCTGTGTCCTCAGCCGTCCCATGCAACGTAAACTGATCACATTGGTCAACTGTCAGCTTGTGGAGGAAGAGGGTCGAGCCCGTGCGCTCCGTGCAGCAAGATCACTCGGTGAGAGGACCGTGACGGAGCTTATTCTACAACACCAGAATCCACAACAGCTGTCGTCAAACCTTTGGGCGGCCGTCCGGGGTAGGGGATGTCAGTTTCTGGGACCTGGTATGTTGTTATTATTCTCTGATTTCTGTATTAAGGAGTGGAACCAGGGTGATGTGTTTGAAAAGTACAGCTGCATACATTTCTAAAACACTATGACATTAACATCTACAATTGTTTTCCTTTATTCTTACTTTACAATCTGGTATTTGACGATGGTATAGAAGAGCGGTTTAAGATTCCGTTGACACATGTAAGGTCAGTGTTTTTCCCCCTTATTGAAGTGGTACCGAAAACGGTACTACTCCCAATGGCAAAAAGCATGTTGTTGTTTTTTTAATATTTAGAGTGAAACTTTAAACAGAAGAAGTGGGGAAATATATTCTTTTAGGTGAGGGTAATGAAATACTACAAGAGAATGTATTCATGGTAATGTGTTTTCAAAGTATTTAAGCATACAATATTACTTTTGTTTGATAGTGAAAAATTCCTAGTTTAAGGCAAAACAAAGCGATTTTTTTCAATTGAATGGGTACCGGTACCATTCGCAAAAAGGTGAAAAAATGTCGCTGACGGTTATATTTGGACAGCGACGCCTGAGGAAGATGAAGGATGATGATTGCCGTCAGACATGCCACTGCATCAGAGATCTGCAGCTCTAAAGCGCAGGGCCTTATCTACTGAGCTAGCAACACCGCTTCATATCTGGTGATATGATCAATATGAAAACATTGACAGCAGAAAAGAGTGTTTGTGAGATCTTTATAAATGTATTTATCATGCAACTAATGTTTCTATTGTACATATACAGCTACCGTCTACTAACCTAATATTTTCCGCCCAACTATTGTATTATGCTAGTGGCTACACGCGCATTTATTTAATGACTTAAAAAGTCAGGTATCAGCCATTTACACAATAGTTTTATGCTTATCAATTTAGAAATGCAATACATTTATCAAAAGAAAGTATTTTGCATTTATTATTGATATATACTTAAACGACAAACATTTTTTGCCAAAGTTACTTCCCCTGACAAACTAACCTCTATTTGTATTTTGTCGGCAGCAGACGTAAACTGTACATTTCAATTTCCATTGTTTTTTAGGTATATTATGTTATGTGATAGTTGTATTTTGGCTCGTGTCGAAAAGTGATAAACCGCATTTATCACTTTTCTTACACTCGTCAAAATACAGCTGACATTCTAAGTCACTAACAATGTAATTCTTACATATTTGATTGGCAGGTATGCAGGAAGAAGTACTCAAGTTGATCCTACTGGCCCTGGAGGACGGGTCTGCCCTGTCCAGGAAGGTTCTGGTCCTGTTTGTGGTACAGAGACTAGAGGCCCAGTACCCGCAGGCTTCCAAAACTGCCATAGGTCATGTGGTACAGCTCTTGTACAGGGCTTCATGTTTCAAGGTAATGCACTACAGCGATTCAGGGCTTTCCTTTATAGCCGGTACCTTCCTTCATTTAGCTGACCGGCTACTTTTGTACAGCAACAAAAGAAAGAACTAATTCACCTGTCTGCTTTTAACCCTTAACCCGCTTAAGCACGACTATAATAGCCTTTGCGTCCATTGTAAACCCAGATTAGCCTGCGAGTAAGAGTAACTCACAGGCTGATCAGGTTTTACAATGTCCATCTGCTGATCAGTCATTTCATTTTCCTCAAAACACCCCTTTGTCACATAAATGGGACAGTCCATCATATATATGTAGCGGGTTAAGGATTAAAACTCTCCCTGTAACTCAACAACAAAGGGAAAGCCCTGTGATTATCATCAGGTCCAGTAGAAATGCACCATTGCTTTTGTTTCTTCGCTGTATATAGGGATTGATTTATGTCAAGAGACAAAAAATGCTCATTTTTTCTGAAAAGATACTGGATTATAAAATTGATGCTTGATACATACTTGACGATTGCCGTTTGTCCCTTTATTAAAGTATCTAGTACAAAATTGGTCATATACATTCTTGATTGCAGTATTCATAACCCCTAATCTAAGCTCTGTAACCCAGGATGAGAGAAACCATTGTTTTAAAGTGTCCGTAATAATCAGATTCACATGACCAAATACAGTTTTGATAAAGAAATTATGGCACTTTTACTTTGTACTTTGGGTTGCTAGTGTTTGTTTTGCTTTCATCCAAATATGTTTTGGGGTCAAATAGAGACCCATGTGTTTTTGACAGTGTATTTATATCAGGAAACCATTCCAAGTTTACTGCCATTGTATGTCAACTTCTAATTTTCTCTATTGGGGGCCATCGTTTCTGAAACTAGAACTTGTGTTTATGATTTATTTTCAGGTTCTATTGCAAAGTTGCGAAAAAGGATTTTTCTTCTATTTATAAACACCAGATTTGTTTTAATTGGCCAAGTTCATCATGAAAGTAGGGGTCTTTTTACGCACAATTGTTTTCTCTGTATTATACATTTCCATGGATATCTCTTTCTGAAGAGAAGTGTTTAAAATCACACTTTCCATGACAGGTGACAAAACGTGACGAGGAGTCATCACTGATGCAACTGAAGGAGGAATACAGAACATATGAGATGTTGCGCCGTGAACACGACTCCCAGATAGTGCAGATAGCCATGGAGGCAGGTCTGAGGATCGCGCCGGACCAGTGGTCCTCTCTGCTGTACGGAGATTCGACACATAAATCACACATGCAGTCTATTATTGACAAGGTTAGTGACTGTCACTCGCCTTTTGGGTTTATACAAATCATGTTGTTATTCAGGTATACAATTTTCATACTTGTTGTTAGATGCAGTAACGGCAAATTGGAAACAACTTGATATAACTGATTGTTTTGTGTCCTTAAAGAGTACGTTCATAGATCCATACAAATCCCAGGCTTCCCACGGGTCCTTGAAATCCTTGAAAGTACTTGAATTTGAAAAAAAATTACAAGGCCTGGAAAGTGCTTGAAAATCTGATAAGGTACTTGAAAGTCCTTAAATTCTTGATTTTTGCTGTTCATCCCAAAAATGGCTAATTTGTTGCTGTTTTGGGCGTGTCGCTTGCGCGAATATTAGTCCTTAAATTTTGGGAAAAATGTCCTTGAAAGTCCTTGAAAAGTCCTTGAATTTGGCCTTCCAATAAGGGTGGGAATCCAGATTAATCCGTAACCCCCAATAGTGCCTCTTTGGCCAGCATAGTAAAGCCGCTGCGTCCAAAACTTTCTCGTCTCTCACCGTTGGGGTTTGCGAATCACACGGAGCTCAACTTGTCAAGTGATGAATTGTCAGTTCTTGCGGAATGGCAGGAGATATACAGTACTGGTTCTACTGAGGAAAAATGGGATGGACTGCAACTACCACAAAAAAATCGACCGTCACAGTGGTACATGGCCTAAAATGTTCTAAAAATGACATAAAACACCATTCAAACAAACCGTAATCCCTGTCTACCATTTTTCAAGCTCAGTATGGACACTAATGTTTACCATGTATTCTGTTGTATATTTTTGTTTTTGTTACAACCTGTGTACGTGTTATTATTGTAAACATCTACAGCTACAGACCCCACAGACTTTCTCCCAGAGTGTTAGTGAGCTGTTGATAGCCCTACAGAGAACTGGAGACCCCCATAACTTACAGAAACTCAGACCCGAGCTGGAGTTCCTCTCCAGTATAGACCCCAGTCCAGGTAAGTATTGATAAATCAGGGCTGTCCCCAGGGTTCTTTTACTTGTTCCCATTCAAAAGTGCTCAGCTGATATTTAAATAAAAAAATCAAATTGAAATTCAATTCTCTTTTCCATTTTCCATCGTTCAGTTGTCTACCTAAGGCTGTATGTATCCTGGTGCAGAAAAAAACAGCAAACTAGTTTTCTTTGTACTGCAGACTGCCTGAAGTAACCTTACCTTACTGTCAAACTAGTAAAGAAAACAAACTTTATATGGTTAATCTCGATTTGGACAGAAAAATCATAGTTTCAGGATATATAGAGAAAATTATGTCAGTGTGTTTTACTATCAAGTTTATTAGGCGAGGCTTAGAAAACGAAGAATGGCGAGGCTCTGCCGAGCCATTTTCGTTTTTGTGCCGAGCCTAATAAACTTGATAGTAAAAGGCACTGACATAATATTCTATTTATCATGTAGATTATCCACATTTTTTGTATGAATTACTATTATTACCTATTTCTCAGAATGTTACGCTTATTGAGGACGCCGCCATGTTGTTGTTTTTAGCTCTACTGATCAGAGATCAGCAGAGCTTATGCCGTGGTGCGGTGTCCGTCGTCCGTCCGTCTGTCCGTCCGTCCGTTAACTTTTTTTTGTAGCGACTACTTCTCTGAAACTACTGAATGGATTTTCATGAAACTTTACAGAAATGTTGCCCATGAAGTCTAGTTGATCCTAGCAAAAATTCATGTAGATATGAAATCCAAGATGGCCGCCAAATCTGAAAATAGGTTTTTAGCTCTACTGATCAGAGATCAGCAGAGCTTATGCCGTGGTGCGGCGTCCGTCGTCCGTCCGTCCGTCCGTCCGTCCGTCCGTCCGTCTGTCTGTCCGTCCGTCTGTCCGTTAACTTTTTTTTGTAGCGACTACTCCTCTGAAACTACTGAATAGATTTTCATGAAACTTTACAGAAATGTTGCCCATGAAGTCTAGTTGATCCTAGCAAAAATTCATGTTGATGTGAAATCCAAGATGGCCGCCAAAGCTAAAAATAGATTTTTTAAATTCAAGTTTGTAGCGACTACTTCTTGAAAACTATAAGTGATATTGATATGGGACTTTTTCTAAAATGATCAGCATGACATGATGTTGGTCCTTGTCGAAAATCGTTTTGATTTGACGTTAAACATGGCTACCAGCGGCCATCTTTGTTTACATAGAGTTATATAATGAAAACTTGTAGCGACTACTCCTCTGAAACTACTTGACGGATTTTCATGAAACTTCACAGGAATGTTGCTCTTGATGTCTAATTGATCCTAGCAAAATTTCAGGTCGGCCGGAAATTCAAGATGGCCGCCACGGCTAAAAATAGATTTTTAAAAAATAAGTTTGTAGCGACTACTTCTTGAAAACTATAAGAGATATTGATATGGGACTTTTTCTAAAATGATCAGCATGACATGATGTTGGTCCTTGTCTAAAATCGTTTTGATTCGACGTTAAACATGGCTGCCAGCGGCCATCTTTGTTTACATAGAGTTATATAATGAAAACTTGTAGCGACTACTCCTCTGAAACTACTCGACGGATTTTCATGAAACTTCACAGGAATGTTGCTCTTGATGTCTAATTGATCCTAGCAAAATTTCAGGTTGGCCGGAAATTCAAGATGGCCGCCACGGCTAAAAATAGATTTTTAAAAAATAAGTTTGTAGCGACTACTTCTTGAAAACTATAAGAGATATTGATATGGGACTTTTTCTAAAATGATCAGCATGACATGATGTTGGTCCTTGTCGAAAATCGTTTTGATTCGACGTTAAAAATGGCTGCCAGCGGCCATCTTTGTTTACATAGAGTTATATAATGAAAACTTGTAGCGACTACTCCTCTGAAACTACTTGACGGATTTTCATGAAACTTCACAGGAATGTTGCTCTTGATGTCTAATTGATCCTAGCAAAATTTCAGGTTGGCCGGAAATTCAAGATGGCCGCCACGGCTAAAAATAGATTTTTAAAAAATAAGTTTGTAGCGACTACTTCTTGAAAACTATATTAAGAGATATTGATATGGGACTTTTTCTAAAATTATCAGCATGACATGATGGTTATCCGAGTCGAACATTATTTTGATTCGACGTTAAACGTGGCTGCCAGTGGCCATCTTTGTTTACATAGAGTTATATAATGATAACTTGTAGCGACTACTCCTCTGAAAATACTAGACGGATTTTCATGAAACTTCACACGAATGTTGCTCTTGATGTCTAATTGATCCTTGCAAAATTTCAGGTCGGCCGGAAATTCAAGATGGCCGCCATGGCTAAAAATAGATTTTCAAAATACAAGTTTGTAGCGACTACTTCTTGAAAACTATAAGTGATATTGATATGGGACTTTTTCTAAAATGATCAGCATGACATGATGGTTATTCAAGTCGAACATTATTTTCATTCGACGTTAAACATGGCTGCCAGTGGCCATGTATGTTTACATAAGAGTTATATAATGATAACTTGTAGCGACTACTCCTCTGAAACTACTTGACGGATTTTCATGAAACTTCACACGAATGTTGCTCTTGATGTCTAATTGATCTTAGCAAAATTTCAGGTCGGCCGGAAATTCAAGATGGCCACCATGGCTAAAAATAGATTTTTAAAAAATAAGTTTGTAGCGACTACTTCTTGAAAACTATAAGAGATATTGATATGGGACTTTTTCTAAAATTATCAACATGACATGATGGTTATCCGAGTCGAACATTATTTTGATTCAATGTTAAACATGGCTGTCAGTGGCCATCTTTGTTTACATAGAGTTATATAATTAAAACTTGTAGCGACTACTCCTCTGAAACTACTTGACGGATTTTCATGAAACTTCACAGGAATGTTGCTCTTGATGTCTAATTGATCCTAGCAAAATTTCAGGTCGGCCGGAAATTCAAGATGGCCACCAAGGCTAAAAATAGATTTTCAAAAAAACAGTTTGTAGCGACTACTTCCTGAAATCAAAATCAATCAGTAGAGCTTCAAGGTCATTGACCTCTTGTTAAAAAACAAGTTTGTAGCGACTACTTCTTGAAAACTCTAAGGGATATTGCTATGGGACTTTTTCTCAAATGATCAGCATGACATGATGTTGGTCCTTGTCGAAAATCGTTTTGATTCGACGTTAAACATGGCTGCCAGCGGCCATCTTTGTTTACATAGAGTTATATAATCAAAACTTGTAGCGACTACTTCTCTGAAACTACTTGACGGATTTTCATGAAACTTCACAGGAATGTTGCTCTTGATGTCTTAATTGATCCTAGCAAAATTTCAGGTCGGCCGGAAATTCAAGATGGCCACCACGGCTAAAAATAGATTTTTAAAAAATAAGTTTGTAGCGACTACTTCTTGAAAACTATAACAGATATTGATATGGGACTTTTTCTAAAATGATCAGCATGACATGATGTTGGTCCTTGTCGAAAATCGTTTTGATTCGACGTTAAACATGGCTGCCAGCGGCCATCTTTGTTTACATAGAGTTATATAATGAAAACTTGTAGCGACTACTCCTCTGAAACTACTTGACGGATTTTCATGAAACTTCACAGGAATGTTGCTCTTGATGTCTAATTGATCCTAGCAAAATTTCAGGTCGGCCGGAAATTCAAGATGGCAGCCACGGCTAAAAATAGATTTTTAAAAAATAAGTTTGTAGCGACTTCTTCCTGAAATTCAAGATGGCCGCCACGGCTAAAAATAGATTTTTAAAAAATAAGTTTGTAGCGACTACTTCTTGAAAACTATAAGAGATATTGATATGGGACTTTTTCTAAATTTATCAGCATGACATGATGGTTATCCGAGTCGAACATTATTTTTATTCGACGTTAAACATGGCTGCCAGTGGCCATCTTTGTTTACATAGAGTTATATAATGAAAACTTGTAGCGACTACTCCTCTGAAAATACTTGACGGATTTTCATGAAACTTCACAGGAATGTTGCTCTTGATGTCTTATTGATCCTGGCAAAATTTCAGGTCGGCCGCAAATTCAAGATGGCCGCCATGGCTAAAAATAGATTTTCAAAATACAAGTTTGTAGCGACTACTTCTTGAAAACTATAAGTGATATTGATATGGGACTTTTTCTAAAATGATCAGCATGACATGATGGTTATTCAAGTCGAACATTATTTTGATTCGACGTTAAACATGGCTGCCAGTGGCCATGTTTGTTTACATAGAGTTATATAATGATAACTTGTAGCGACTACTCTTTGAAACTACTTGACGGATTTTCATGAAACTTCACACGAATGTTGCTCTTGATGTCTAATTGATCTTAGCAAAATTTCAGGTCGGCCGGAAATTCAAGATGGCCGCCATGGCTAAAAATAGTTTTTTAAAAAATAAGTTTGTAGCGACTACTTCTTGAAAACTATAAGAGATATTGATATGGGACTTTTTCTAAAATGATCAGCATGACATGATGGTTATACGAGTCGAACATTATTTTGATTCAATGTTAAACATGGCTGTCAGTGGCCATCTTTGTTTACATAGAGTTATATAATGAAAACTTGTAGCGACTACTCCTCTGAAACTACTTGACGGATTTTCATGAAACTTCACAGGAATGTTGCTCTTGATGTCTAATTGATCCTGGCAAAATTTCAGGTCGGCCGGAAATTCAAGATGGCCACTACAGCTAAAAATAGATTTTCAAAAAAACAGTTTGTAGCGACTACTTCCTGAAATCAAAATCAATCAGTAGAGCTTCAAGGTCATTGACCTCTTGTTTGTTTGTTTTATGACGTCAGGCAACGTTACGTGGATGACGTCAGATAACGTTACGTACAATAAACGCCGAGGGATTCCGCATTAATTTGCTCTATTGGTCAGTGCCTAATAAAGCAAAATTTAATAGGTCACCCCTTTATTAGGCAGAAAAGTGCACATCTGCATGATAAATGTGTTTTGTAGACAACTAAGTAATGTCATTATGTATTAAAATCAAATGTGAGAGTGTGAATCACATTGTTCAGGTGATAAAACTAGTATTTTGTAGATACCAACTTGCAGGCAAACATTGCTCTTTCATTTGTGAATCTCCACTCCTCAGATGTTCCGAGTCCGTCTTGGGAGAATATGGAAGGTGTGATGAAGGCCGTGAAGACGGTTGTCGAGGGACTCGTCTACTTCCTGCAGAACTCTGGCACCAAGAAACACGACTTTCTCACCCCGTTCAATGTACGCTACAAGACGAGTCTGTGTCGGGATTACGCTGACAGGGGGATTTGCCCTCGTGGGACAAGTTGTACATTCGCTCACTCGGAGGATGAACTAGAGAGGTAAGTAGGTCAACATGTTTTGTTAGTACGCATTTCACTAAAAACAACATTGAACTATCGTCTAGAGTCAATCTGGCTTATTTTATATAGGTGGCTAATTCTATACACTTCAGTAAATATCTCTGTTTTCGTAATTGTGCTTTTTCTTTACTTCAGGGACAGTTAGGTCGACTTAATGTTAAGTTGATTGATCTGTGATAGTTCAGTCGGTCGACTGTTTCTTCAGTTGTTCAAATATTTAGAAAAGTCTTCAGCACGATAGTGTAGGGGTTTTATATAGTGTTGTTCTAGTCTGTATGTACGTTCACACCCACCTAGGTAAAATATACAGTACTGGTTCCACTTGGGAAAAATGGGGTAGTGCCACCCTTAAAAATATTTAGGTTTGCTCTTTCCCGACCCAAATTTCAAATTTTGGGTAGCTCGGTAAGCAAATATTTTTTTATTTTATTTTAAAAAGCAAAAGTTAACAAAATAAAAGAAATGGCATTGATCTTTCAAATTGGTGATATTAACCAAAAAAAAAAGATGTTCTAAAACTAGGAAAAATAATTGGGGTCCAGCTCCTTTTTTAGTGGGTCGGTCGGGAAAGGGCAAACAAAATATTTTTAAGTGTGGCCTGGTCTTTCTCCACCACAACAAAATTATGGCCTAACCATTTAAACAAAAACACAAATCACCTATATGACTACAACACATTGCAGCCTTAGTTGGTCACTATGACTGACCTTGTCTACTTTTTACATTCCATGGATTCTGTTAAGCTTGTCATTACTTCCCATTCTATGGCAACTTCATCCTTTGTCTCATCTCCTTCTAAGGTTGCAGTCCCAATATAACCTATTATGAAGTGTTAACCCTTAACCCGCTAAGCACGACTATAATAGCCTTTGTGTCCATTGCAAACCCAGATCAGCCTGCGAGTAACTCGCTTTGAAAATGGAATGGTCTTAACACTTTCAACGCCAAATAATTTTTGGAATTTTCTCCCAGCGCCAGCTAAATTAAATAGTGTGGTTGTTGAAATGGCTATAACTTGAGAAATAATAAAGATATCAGCTTGAAATTGTCAGTGATAATAGATTTTATAATATTGTAATGGTAAAAGTACAACAAATACTTACCGGTATTATACTTCATAAAGACTTGTCAGGTGTCACCAAATGTTATGTAATTATGTAAACAAACATGAACTCGAAGTTGAGGATGCGTCTGTATCACCTGTAGAATTATTATTTTGGGATTCTCCATCTTCCAAAATATCATCTGAGTCACCTTCACTATCCCTGTCATTTAGGACGATATCCAACACTTCTCTGCTCGTATACTTTCTCCTTTTTCGAGCGGACGCCATTTTAGAATCGAACATTTTCAGCAACATATTATATAATTTTTGGGGGAAAGTTTGTGTATTTTCATTCATAAACCTTGTTCTGATATTGGAAAATCCCCGGACGGTGTTGCAGTAATATTTACACTATTAAAACGTTCCAACCATACTATACGATGTCGACTGGAGTCGCCTATGGCGCTCTGCCGAGATGTCGACTGGAGTTGCCTGCGGTGACAAAAGGGTTAATTCAAAAAAAGAACAGTCCATTATATATATATATATTCATATATGTATAGTCTTTCAAAAGGAAAGTTAATTCAATATTAAATAAATAGTTTAAATTTTTTAAGTAAATTCCATCTCCTTGTTTAAACAGAAATGTTGTTTATCATAACGTCAACCATTTAAACATTTCTGTGATTTTTCTTGAAAAAGAACAAGTTCGAAAATTTGAAGAAGAGTTACTATTTATTTAACATTATATATATATGTAGCGGGTTGAGGGTTAAAGGGATGTTAACCCCATTTCATTCATTCACCAATAGTCCTACACTCTTCACACTGTTCAATCATTGCTTACTGTTACTTAAAAAATAACAAAAACAAGGCCTTTTTCAATGATGCTGCTATCTTTTTAAAATGTAGAGCAGGGCATCCATGTCTCAAGGACACATTTTTATGCCCCTTTCAGGGTTTCGGGGGCATATCCGTCCGTCAGTCCGCAGTTCGTGTCCGGACCATAACGTCACAACCCCTGCAGGGATTTTTAAATAACTTGGCACAAGTGATCACCATTACAAGACAATGTGTCGCGCGCAATACCCTGGTCCGTACCTCAAAGGTCAAGGTCACACTTGCAGTTCATAGGTCAAAAACAGATACGCAATTTCGTGTCCGGACTGTAACGTCACAACCCCTGCAGGGATTTTTAAATAACTTGTCACAAGTGATCACCATAACAAGACGATATGTCGCGCGCAAAACCCAGGTCCGTACCTCAAACGTCAAGGTCACACTTGCAGTTCATAGGTCAAAAACAGGTACGCAATTTCGTAACAGAAAGGGGAAGTAACCACTGCGGGGAGTTTGGGCAATGAGAGGAAGTGCAGAGTACAAGAACCGCAGGTCAAGGTCATACTTAAGGTCAATGGGGGCATTTGTCTCTTACAGTGATATTTCTTGTCTAGTTTATTGTTTTCCTTTGTTATGTATATCATTCAAGTTATTGCCCTTAAGTGAAGTTGCATTCTCTTTTATTTCCCATCAGGTATCGACAAAGGAACAAACGAGCTGCAAAGGGTCTATCTCACAACAAAGGGGACGATTGGTGTGACGGTGGCCTCAGGTTAGTAGGGCTCTGTTATTATTTCATATTATATGAAACGTGAAAGAAACAAAAATAAAAAACGGTTGTTTTTGGGGAAAACTTGAGCTTTTGCAATAGGGCCACAGAGCTTTTTGACCTTATGTAACTCGTATTTTGGCTCCACCTGCTGGAGGCCCCTAGGGGGTAATCCGTTAAAAATAAAAGAAGGCATATCTTGTCCAAATGTGAATGCATTTGATTCTAATTTGGTATGGTCATTTAAGGACTCGAGGAACATATATAAAAAGGGTTTTGACTTCCTGCATAAAGGGGTACAACTTTGTTAAAACTAATTTAAGTAATTAATAAGTTGAACTGCCATTTTGCTCGGCAAAGGGTTTTGTCATAAGTGCATCAATGACAAACTCTCCTGGGTCTCTTGTTGTTTTTACCTTAAGTTATTTTTCCATGCTGTTATAGTGAAAGCTAAACTTTGTATTAAAAAGTTCTTTAAATACTTTTTTATACTTCCCGAAATTTTCGGGGGAGCATATAGTCGCTTTGTCCTTCCGTCCATCCGTCCGTCCCACTTTTATCCAGAGCATATCTTCAAAACTACTGATGGGACTACAATGAAACTTCACACAATGATAGAGGGCAATGAGTGGAAGTGCAGAGTGCAAGAACCGTAACTCTGTCTTCTTTCAAGTTATTGCCCTTTGTAATTTTATACTTAGAATTTTTGTCTGGAGCATAACTTTAAAAATACTGATGGGACTACAATGAAACTTTACACAATGATGGAGGGCAATGAGAGGAAGTGCAGAATACAAGAATCGTAATTCTGTCTTCATTAAAATTAGAGTTATTGTCCTTTGTAATTTTATACTTAGAATATTGTCCGGAGCATAACTTCAAAACTACTAACGGGACTGCAATGCAACTTCAAACAATGATAGAGGGCAATGAGAGGAAGTGCAGAGTGCAAGAACCGTAACTCTGTATTCATGCAAATTAGAGTTATTGCCCTTTGTAATTTTATACTTAGAATATTGTCCGGAGCATAACTTCAAAACTACTGATGGGACTGCAATGAAACTTCATACAATGATAGAGGGCACTGAGCAACCTCAGCGCAGTGATATTGTAGCCAATAATCCCTGCCACAACACAAATCACGTGACGATAGCTGAGGCCTTATGATTACAAAAAATGGCGATACACTAGGTAATGCTTGGTACAGCAAACTCTTGCCGTAACCAGCAGGTTTGCAATAACATCATCACCTAAGAGAAGATGTTGAAAACATTCAACCTGTTTTGGATTGGGTCATAGATTTAAATATATATGTAGGTCTATACTTGGGTGTAATCTCTTTATTAAATTTACGCACAGCTTCTGTAATGTTCTCAATGGAATACATGTTTGTTTACAAGTAACCAAGTAAACCAGTGTTCATATTTGCTACAATTGATTTTTTGGAATAAATAAATTATTTTTGTAACCATTTTTCACACTATTTTCCTATATTATGAACAAAGCAAGTTGAAATATTGACCTAAAAAACATTTAACCAAAATATTAAACTTAGCTGGATTTCAGCTGTAAATTTGTGTGGTGGCAGTGGTTACTGTAACAGAAAGGGGAAGTAACCACTGCCGGGAATTTGGGCAATGAGAGGAAGTGCAGAGTACAAGAACCGTAATTCTGTCTTCATTCAAAGTAGAGTTATTGCCCTTTGTAATTTTATACTTGTAGTTCTTGTCCAAAGCATAACTCAAAGACCACTAATGTGACTGCAATGAAACTTCACACGATGATAAAAGACAGTAAGAAGAAGTGCAGAGCACAAGAACTGTAACTCTTACTTCATTCAAATTAGAGTTATTGCCCTTTTTTACAATTCTTGTCCGTAGCATTATTCAAAAACCACTCATGGGACTTCAATGAAATTTCACACAGTGGTAAAAGGCAATGAGAGGAAGTGTCGAGCACAACACCATAACTCTATCTAATTCAAAATAGAATTATTGCCCTTTGGAATTTTATACTTCTAATTCATGTCTGTAGCATAACCCAGAATCTACTAATGGGACTGCAGTGAAACTTTACACAGTGATAAAGGGCAACCAATCTTTGTTAAAATTAGAATTATTGCCCATTGTAATTATAGCTCCCCCACACAAAGTGTGGTAGGGGAGCCATATTGATTTTGTGCTTTCTGTCTGTCTGTTTCTCTGCGTGTCTGTCTGTCTGCGTGTCTGTGTCACAAACGATGTCCGATCAATAACTAGAGAATGGTTGGACTAGGGTCCTCAAACTTGGAAGGATGGTTGGTCATGACAAGTAGATGACCCCTATTGATTTTGGGGTCACTAGGTCAAAGGTCAAGGTTGCGGTGACATTGACTATCAAAACGATGTCCGATCAATAACTAGAGAATGGTTGGACTTAGGGTCCTCAAACTTGGAAGGATGGTTGGTCATGACAAGTAGATGACCCCTATTGATTTTGGGGTCACTAGGTCAAAGGTCAAGGTTGCGGTGACATTGACTATCAAAACGATGTCCGATTATAACTAGAGAATGGTTGGACCTAGAGTCCTCAATCTTGGAAGGATGGTTGGTCGTGACCAGTAGATGACCCCTATTGATTTTGGGGTCACAAGGTCAAGGTCACGGTGACCTTCACTATCAAAACGATGTCCGATCAATAACTAGAGAATGGTTGGACCTGGGGTCCGCAATCTTGGAAGGATGGTTGGTCGTGACCAGTAGATGACCCCTATTGATTTTGGGTCACTAGGTCAAAGGTCAAGGTCGCGCTGACCTTCACTATCAAAACGATGTCCGATCAATAACTAGAGAAT
Organism: Cyrtodaria siliqua; assembly: GCA_037043455.1. Classification (NCBI taxonomy): domain Eukaryota; kingdom Metazoa; phylum Mollusca; class Bivalvia; order Adapedonta; family Hiatellidae; genus Cyrtodaria; species Cyrtodaria siliqua. The sequence continues at coordinate 150,446 of JAWPHD010001347.1, forward strand.
GGTTGGACCTAGGGTCCTCAATCTTGGAAGGATGGTTGGTCGTGACCAGTAGATGACCCCTATTGATTTTGGGTCACTAGGTCAAAGGTCAAGGTCGCGGTGACCTTCACTATCAAAATGATGTCCGATCAATAACTACAGAATGGTTGGACCTAGGGTCCTCAAACTTGGAAGGATGGTTGGTCATAACCAGTAGATGACACCTATTGATTTTTTTTGATTTTTTGATTATTTTTTTTTATATTTTATTGATTTTTTTAATTTTTGCATAAAAAGTTTTAGGGTCGGCCCCTTAAAAAAATAGAGTCGGTCGGGTTACCTGAACCACACATATTTTTTTATGTGGCCTTACTGATACAGATAGTAGATACAGTTACAGGGATACGATCTCGGTTCAATAGAGAACGGTTGGACCTAGAGTTGTCAATTATGCCTGTTTGGGCGAGTGGGGGAGCCATACGTTTTTGTCCCATGGACAATAACAATTTCTAGTTTTATACTTGTAATCCTTGTCCGAAGCCAGTGTTTTTTTATGCCTAATTTGGGGCCGTTATTCGGCCCCATTCACAATGCCAAAAAGTATACTTTTTTCACAATTATTATCCAAAAAATTCACAATCTGAAAAAAAAAAAAATATATATATATATATATTCTTAATATAAGCTGGTGTCAAAACTAGTCTGTATTTACCAAAAACAAAACTTAAAATAAGCTGGTGTCAAAACTAGTCTGTATTTACCAAAAACAAAACTGAAAACCAAGGGATATTAAACTGTGAAAATAAAAGTGAAAAAAGTTTCTTTTTCTTTTGTTATAATATTTCACAGTTTTCTCGCTATTTTTCACAATGACACAGGCACAGGCTGCATTCACTAAACACATAAAAAAAACACTGGAAGCCTAAGTCAAAAACTACTAATGGTCCATTGGAACTGCAAATTAAAAACTGCTGCGTGATACAAGGCCATATGATAAGTTGAGGATACATTTCGGGGAGCATCCATCGGTTCTACTGATTTTTAGCTTGACTGATCGGAGATCAGCAGAGCTTATGCCGTGGTGCGGCATCCGGCGTCCGGCGTCCGTCTGTCAGTAAACTTTTATTTGTAGCGACTACTCCTCTGAAACTACTGGATGGATATTCATGAAACTTTACAGAAATGTTGCCCATAAAGTCTAGTTGATCCTAGCAAAAATTCATGTTGATGTGAAATCCAAGATGGCTGCCAAAGCTAAAAATAGAGTTTTAAAATACAAGTTTGAAGCGACTACTTCTTGAAAACTTTAAGTGATATTGATATGGGACTTTTTCTAAAATGATCAGCATGACATGATGTTGGTCCTTGTCAAAAATCGGCCATCTTTGTTTACATAGAGTTATATAGTAAAAACTTGTAGCGACTACTCCTCTGAAACTACTTGACGGATGTTCATGAAACTTCACAGGAATGTTGCTCTTGAAGTCTTGTTGATCCTAGCAAAATTTTAGGTCGGCCAGAAATTCAAGATGGCCGCCATGGCTAAAAATAGATTTTCAGAATACAAGTTTGTAGCGACTACTTCTTGAAAACTATAAGAGATATTGATATGGGACTTTTTCTAAAATGATCAGCATGACATGATGGTTGTCCGAGTCGAACATTATTTTGATTCGACATTAAACATGGCTGCCAGTGGCCATCTTTGTTTACATAGAGTTACATAATGAAAACTTGTAGCGACTACTCCTCTGAAATTACTCGACGGATTTTCATGAAACTTCACACGAATGTTGCTCTCGATGTCTAATTGATCCTAGCAAAATTTTAGGTCGGCCAGAAATTCAAGATGGCCGCCATGGCTAAAAATAGATTTTCAGAATACAAGTTTGTAGCGACTACTTCTTGAAAACTATAAGTGATATTGATATGGGACTTTTTCTAAAATAATCAGCATGACATGACGTTGGTCCTTGTCAAACAATTTTTTGATTCAATGTTAAACATGGCTGTCAGCGGCCATCTTTGTTTACATACGAGTTATATAATGAAAACTTGTAGCGACTACTCCTCTGACACTACTTGACGGATTTTCATGAAACTCCACAAGAATGTTGCTCTTGATGTCTAATTGATCCTAGCAAAATTTCAGATCGGCCAGAAATTCAAGATGGCCGCCACAGCTAAAAATAGATTTTTAAAAAATAAGTTTGTAACGACTACTTCTTGAAAACTATAAGTGATATTGATATGGGACTTTTTCTAAAATGATCAGCATGACATGATGGTTATTCGAGTCATACATTATTTTGATTCGACGTTAAACATGGCTGCCAGTGGCCATCTTTGTGTACATAGAGTTATATAATGAAAACTTGTAGCGACTACTCCTGTGAAACTACTTGATGGATTTTTATGAAACTTCACACGAATGTTGCTCTTGATGTCTCATTGATCTTAGCAAAATTTCAGGTCGGCCGGAAATTCAAGATGGCCGCCATGGCTAAAAATAGATTTTTAAAACAAAGTTTGTAGCGACTACTTCTTGAAAACTATATGAGATATTGATATGGGACTTTTTCTAAAATGATCAGCATGACATGTTGGTTATTCGAGTCGAACATTATTTTGATTCGACGTTAAACATGGCTGCCAGTGGCCATCTTTGTTTACATAGAGTCATATAATGAAAACTTGTAGCGACTACTCCTGTGAAACTACTTGATGGATTTTCATGAAACTTCACACGAATGTTGCTCTTGATATCTAATTGATCTTAGCAAAATTTCAGGTCGGCCGGAAATTCAAGATGGCCGCCATGGCTAAAAATAGATTTTCAAAAAAAAGTTTGTAGCGGCTACTTCTTGAAAACTATAAGAGATATTGATATGGGACTTTTTCTAAAATGATCAGCATGACATGATGGTTATCCAAGTCGAACATTATTTTGATTCAATGTTAAACATGGCTGTCAGTGGCCATCTTTGTTTACATAGAGTTATATAATGAAAACTTGTAGCGACTACTTCTCTGAAACTACGTGACGGATTTTCATGAAACTTCACAGCAATGTTGCTCTGGATGTCTTATTGATCCTAGCAAAATTTCAGGTCAGCCGGAAATTCAAGATGGCCACCACGGCTAAAAATAGATTTTCAAAAAACAAGTTTGTAGCGACTACTTCCTGAAATCAAAATCAATCAGTAGAGCTTCAAGGTCATTGACCTCTTGTCTTGTTTAATTTCTAAAATCGGATTTACATAAGGGGACATAACTCTAGCCAAAATCTAAATATTGCTCTTGACTTTCATTGTTGTCTACATGTCCATTCTAGAGATGTATGTGACAGACCAGATTTTAGCAGGGACATAAAGTCAGTTCCAATCAGTACCAAGAAGAGCTCAACATACAGCCAGCTAATGATGGCCGTACCCCCACATCAACGCAACCAAGTGGTCCCACATGTTGATGGCATGAATCAGCCACCAGCAAATGTTAACATGTTAGTTCCGCCCCCGGGTAACGTAGGTCCACCATCTAGGAACGTGTTGCCCAACAATGGTGAGATGAATGTGCTCACACAGGGTATGGTTCCGCCTCCTATAAACATGGCACCTCCCATTGGCAATGCTGGTCATCCAATTGGTGGATATGTTGTGGAAACACTCCTTTCAGTGTCTCCTCAAGGAAACGTAGAAGAGTTACCTAATGGTGATACAGCTATTCTACAGGTAGGAAATGTGGTTCCGCCATCAGGAATGATGGGTCAGTCTACAGTCAATATGGCTCCCCCTACAGGAATTATGGGTCAGCCTACAGGCAATATGGCTCCCCCTACAGTAATTATGGGTCAACCTACTGGCAATATGGCTCCCCCTACAGGTATTATGGGTCAACCTACAGACAATATGGCTCCACCTAGAGGAATTATGGGTCAACCTACAGGCAATATGGCTCCCCCTACAGGAATTATGGGTCAACCGACTGGCAATATGGCTCCACCTACAGGAAATATGGTCCCACCTACAGGAAATATGGGCCTGCCTACAGGAAATATGGCCCCGCCTACAGGAAATATGGCCCTGCCTACAGGAAATATGATGGCCCAACCTACAGGAAATATGGTAATGACACCTGTCATGTCGCAATCTGGTGTGCCTGCCCAGGGAGGAATTAGTATGTGCGGGCCTCCAGGGCTGCCACCACCTGGTTCTGCTCAAGGGATGGCACCTAACATGGCACCAATACAAGGAATGATCCCACCTTATGGAACAGCAGGTGAGATATATTGCAGATTTACAAAACATTCAATTTTGATTATTGAATAGGTACTTCTGTAAAATGTTATAAGCAGGCATTAAAAAAACGACCCAATTTTTGTCGAGCCTGCGTGCATAGAGCTCGACTTAGTGGTCACTTTTAGGTTTGGTGTAAGTGTTTGTGTCCGAGCATCGGTGCGTCAAAGTGAAATTGTAGACTGAAGTCACCGAACATTAAACAGTTTCCTACAATAAATTATAAATGTCTTGTCAAGCCATGGCTAAAAATAGATTTTCAGAATACAAGTTTGTAACGACTACTTCTTGAAAACTTTCAGTAATATTGATATGGGAATTTTTCTAAAATGATCAGCATGACATGATGTTGGTCCTTGGCGAAAATTATTTTGATTCAACATTAAACGACTGCCGGCGACCATCTTTGTTTAGTTATATAGTAAAAACGTGTAGTGACTACTCCTCTGACTATTTGACAGATTTTCATGAAACTTCACAGGAGTGTTGCTCTTGATGTCTAGTTGGACCTAGCAAATGTTCAGGACTGCCAGAAATTCAAGATTGCCACCATGGCTAAAAATAGATTGTTAAACAAGAGACCCAAAAGGGCCTGTGGATGCTGTACTGGCTAAAATGGCTCTTATATCAAGGGTTATCGACATAAAATTCCCATCAGTACTTCTTTTAAAACATTGAAAAAACAACAGGGATAGGCTGGCCTTAGATCGCTCACCTGGTATTCATGGGCAATGAGTCTGCTGTGTCTAGTCTAGCCTGGGTATTTTTAATTTGTCCCACTTTCTTCTATGAATGAAATTTCATAAAAATGGGTGCGGGTTTTATATTAACATTCGAAAAACAAATATGTTAAAGATAAGATAAAAAATGAAGTAACTACAGATTAAACAAAGGAAAATACAATATAGCATTTTACAACAAATCAAGGGCCATAACTCTGTCGTTACTAACAAGATCCAGCTGGTTTTCGAAGATTTCATTCATATATCGCGCTTTGCACAACTAGACATTCCTGCCAAATTTCGTAGAAATCCAACAAGCCGTTTAGGAGAAGCGCCGACAATAAATATAAAGTAAAAACGTCAAAGTGCCATAACTCCGTCAAAAATCAGCAAACTGGAACAAAGGCGCGACACGCACAACTAGACATCTTACCGATGCTTCCTGCCAAGTTTTGTCAAAATCCAACAAGGTGTTTAGGAGGAGTAGCGCCGACAAGAAATTTAAATTAAAAATCAAAAATCAACGAAACGGAAAAAAACACAATAGGCACAACTAGAAATCATAGCAATGCTTCCTGCTAAGATTCGTCAAATCCAACATGGCATTGATCAACAAAAAAATAAAGACAAAAAAAATGAAAGGAAAAAAAACAACAGAAAAAATGATATAAATTTTTAAAAACAATTTAAGAAATAAAAATCAATCACATGAAAAATAATAATAATTAAAAAGAAAAATTTAAAAAAAGGAAAAAAAGGAAGAAAAAAAAGCATTTAAACAAAAAAAAACATACTGGTACTAATTAAAAAAAAAGGAAAAAAATCTGGTAAAGTTTCGTAAAGTTCGGGTGAGAAATGAAGGCCCTATTGTCTTAACGAAGCAAAATATAGCATTTTTAACTAAATCAAGGGCCATAACTCCGCTGGTACTGGTCCGATCTGGCAGGTTTTCAAACTTTTCCGAGCTTTCATTGACATTAACAATCTAGTAAAGTTTGGTAAAGATCGGATGAAAAATGAAGGCCCTATCATCTTAACGAGGCAAAATATAGCATTTGCAACTAAATCAAGGGCTATAACTCCGATGTTATTGGCCCGATTTGGCTGGTTTTCGAACTTGCCCGAGCTTTCATTGATATTAACAATCTGTTAAAGTTTGGTAAAGATCGGATGAAAAATGAAGGCCCTATCGTCTTGAGGCAAAATATAGCATTTTCAACTAAATCAAGGGCCATAACTCTGCTGTTACTGGTCCGATCTAGCTGGTTTTCGAACTTGTCCGAGCTTTCATTGATATTAACAAACTGTTAAAGTTTGATAAAGATCGGATGAGAAGTGAAGGCCCTGTTGGTAAAAGTTAACGGACGGACGGACGGACAGACGACGGACGGACGACCGACAACTCGCCATCCCATAAGCTCTGCTGGCCCTTGGCCAGTAAAGCTAGAAACAGGTTTTAGCGACTACTACTGAAAAATTGTTAGTGATATTGATAGGGACTTTTTCTAAAATTATCAGCATGACATGATGTTGATCCTTGTCAAAAATCATTTTGATTTGACATTAAACATGGCTGCCGGCATCTTTGTTTACATAGAGTTATATAGTAAATACTTGTAGCGACTACTCTTCTGAAACTACATTAAGGATTTTCATGAAACTTAATAGAAATGTTGCTCTTGATGTGTAGTAGATCTTAACAAAATTTCAGGTCTGCCGGAAATTCAAGACGGCCGCCATGGCTAAAAATAAATTTGTTGGTTCTTGTTCTAGATCTGTTCTCCATATTTTATCTCGATGTACATGGAGAATGAGCCTGCCATGTTCATTCCTGTTAGGCACCAGTCCATATAACCTTTCATTTGTTGGTGCGCCTTAAAAGCCCAATACAATTCAATTGTTGAAAAATATTTTGATTCGACATAAAACATGGTTGCCAGCGGCCATCTTTGTTTACATAGAGTTATATATAAAAACTTGTAACGACTACTCTGAAACTACTGGACAGATTTTCATGAAACTTCACAGGAATTCTTATCTAGCTTTCAGAACCTGCCAGTAGAGCTTCAAGGTTATTGACCTCTTGTTTTATCAATTTAATAAAGAAATAATGTTTTCAAACAATTCTAAATTGCATACCAATCCTGATGTACTCGCTTTAACTGCATATTATGTATTTCTTATTTGACATTTAATTTTATCATTTGAATACCTGTATGTTATTCTTTTTGCAGGTACTGGTATGCCTGGGCCTTGTTTTCCAATGCATCCTACAATGATGTATGGGCAGTATCCCTACCCACACATGCACCCATGCATGCCCCCTTACGGGTACCCTCAGGGTTACATGGCCCCGGACAATTCCCGTATGCAGTATGACAATTATTACACATCCCTTAACCCTTATGCCGAACCATGGAACCCCACATCGGGCCATGCAATGCCTTATCAGGAGCAGTACCGTGGGATGCAGAATGACAACTGTTCCGTCTGTAACCAACGGCAACAGGAGGAGCAGCGTCAGCAGCATTTCCAGCAGCATCAAAACTTACCACAAGTTCATCAGCAGTGTCAACATCATAATGATATTCAGCAGCAGCAAGGTGGTATAGGTCAGGTACAGCAGGGTCAAGGTCAGCAGCAAGGTCACCAGCAGCAAGGTCAGCAGCAGGGTCAAATTAGACCGCCACAGCAACAACATCAAACAGGTGAAAAGAAGCCATATACACAGCAGGCGACACCACCACAACAACCGACACATCAAAAGCAACAACAAGGACCGACTCCCATAGCGACACATAGCGAGTCAAAACAACTGGAGCAAAACTATCGCCAGCTAAATTACGAACAACAGGTGGGTAACAAACCAAACCCTCCACAGCAGCAACAACGACAACAACAAAAACAAGCACAAATTTTGCAGGAGAAGCACAACGTAAAAGATCAGAATGAGCCACGTGCAGTACAGAAACAACAACCAATGAAGTATCCAACCAACCAGGATGTACAGGTATGATTTATAAATAAAATTCATAACTTTGACATCATCAAAATAATTCAGTTGACCAATCAGTAGCCGATAAAAGGACACACCTCCACATTTGGATAGGTTATCCCCTCGGTATTCAATATAAAATATTTGAAGTGAGAATTTTATTTAAAGTTGGATTTTTTTTGCGTACAGCTATATGTATCGTCTATTTCAAAACACCGGTATGGATACAGTTAATTTAAATCAAATTGTAATATTGTGTTTACAAACTGGAAATATAATTCTATCTACAGAAGAAAGAGTTGTAAGATTAAATGTTATTAATGTTATATCATTTATCTTATAAAAAATAATCATTTCAGAGTAAAACGCGAGAAGTGGAGTCACCCAGGGCTGAGTCTGATTTACCTGGGTTAAAAGTGATTACAGAGCCTGCTGTCAAGTTGCATGTAAGTAAGAATTAGTGTAGAGTACATGTAAGAATTAGTGTACTGCACATGTTAGTAAGAATTAGTGTACTGCACATGTAAGTAAGAATTAGTGTACAGCACATGTAAGTAAGAATTAGTGTACAGTACATGTAAGTAAATGTAAGTAAGAATTAGTGTACACTACATGAAAGTAAGAATTAGTGTACAGTACATGTAAGTAAATGTAAGTAAGAATTAGTGTACACTACATGTAAGTAAATGTAAGTAAGAATTAGTGTACACTACATGTAAGTAAATTTAAGTAAGAATTAGTGTACAGTACATGTAAGTAAATGTAAGTAAGAATTAGTGTACAGTACATGTAAGTAAATGTAAGTAAGAATTAGTGTACACTACATGAAAGTAAGAATTAGTGTACACTACATGTAAGTAAATGTAAGTAAGAATTAGTGTACACTACATGTAAGTAAATGTAAGTAAGAATTAGTGTACACTACATGTAAGTAAATGTAAGTAAGAATTAGTGTAAACTACATGTAAGTAAATGTAAGTAAGAATTAGTGTACACTACATGTAAGTAAGAATTAGTGTACAGTACATGTAAGTAAATGTAAGTAAGAATTAGTGTACAGTACATGTAAGTAAATGTAAGTAAGAATTAGTGTACACTACATGAAAGTAAGAATTAGTGTACACTACATGTAAGTAAATGTAAGTAAGAATTAGTGTAAACTACATGTAAGTAAATGTAAGTAAGACTTAGTGTACACTACATGTAAGTAAATGTAAGTAAGAATTAGTGTACAGTACATGTAAGTAAATGTAAGTAAGAATTAGTGTACAGTACATGTAAGTAAATGTAAGTAAGAATTAGTGTACACTACATGAAAGTAAGAATTAGTGTACACTACATGTAAGTAAATGTAAGTAAGAATTAGTGTAAACTACATGTAAGTAAATGTAAGTAAGAATTAGTGTACACTACATGTAAGTAAATGTAAGTAAGAATTAGTGTACAGTAAATGTAAGTAAGAATTAGTGTACAGTACATGTAAGTAAATGTAAGTAAGAATTAGTGTACACTACATGAAAGTAAGAATTAGTGTACACTACATGTAAGTAAATGTAAGTAAGAATTAGTGTACACTACATGAAAGTAAGAATTAGTGTACACTACATGTAAGTAAATGTAAGTAAGAATTAGTGTACAGTACATGTAAGTAAATGTAAGTAAGAATTAGTGTACACTACATGAAAGTAAGAATTAGTGTACACTACATGTAAGTAAATGTAAGTAAGAATTAGTGTACACTACATGAAAGTAAGAATTAGTGTACACTACATGTAAGTAAATGTAAGTAAGAATTAGTGTACAGTACATGTAAGTAAATGTAAGTAAGAATTAGTGTACACTACATGAAAGTAAATGTAAGTAAGAATTAGTGTACAGTACATGTAAGTAAATGTAAGTAAGAATTAGTGTACACTACATGAAAGTAAGAATTAGTGTACACTACATGTAAGTAAATGTAAGTAAGAATTAGTGTACAGTACATGTAAGTAAATGTAAGTAAGAATTAGTGTACACTACATGAAAGTAAGAATTAGTGTACAGTACATGTAAGTAAATGTAAGTAAGAATTAGTGTACAGTACATGTAAGTAAGAATTAGTGTACACTACATGAAAGTAAGAATTAGTGTACACTACATGTAAGTAAATGTAAGTAAGAATTAGTGTACAGTACATGAAAGTAAGAATTAGTGTACACTACATGTAAGTAAATGTAAGTAAGAATTAGTGTACAGTACATGTAAGTAAATGTAAGTAAGAATTAGTGTACACTACATGAAAGTAAGAATTAGTGTACACTACATGTAAGTAAATTAAAGTAAGAATTAGTGTACAGTACATGAAAGTAAGAATTAGTGTACACTACATGTAAGTAAATGTAAGTAAGAATTAGTGTACAGTACATGTAAGTAAATGTAAGTAAGAATTAGTGTACACTACATGAAAGTAAGAATTAGTGTACACTACATGTAAGTAAATGTATGTAAGAATTAGTGTACAGTACATGTAAGTAAATGTAAGTAAGAATTAGTGTACACTACATGAAAGTAAATGTAAGTAGGAATTAGTGTACAGTACATGTAAGTAAATGTAAGTAAGAATTAGTGTACACTACATGAAAGTAAGAATTAGTGTACACTACATGTAAGTAAATGTAAGTAAGAATTAGTGTACAGTACATGTAAGTAAATGTAAGTAAGAATTAGTGTACACTACATGAAAGTAAGAATTAGTGTACACTACATGTAAGTAAATGTAAGTAAGAATTAGTGTACAGTACATGTAAGTAAATGTAAGTAAGAATTAGTGTACACTACATGAAAGTAAGAATTAGTGTACACTACATGTAAGTAAATGTAAGTAAGAATTAGTGTACAGTACATGTAAGTAAATGTAAGTAAGAATTAGTGTACACTACATGTAAGTAAATGTAAGTAAGAATTAGTGTAAACTACATGTAAGTAAATGTAAGTAAGAATTAGTGTACACTACATGAAAGTAAGAATTAGTGTACACTACATGTAAGTAAATGTAAGTAAGAATTAGTGTACACTACATGAAAGTAAGAATTAGTGTACACTACATGTAAGTAAATGTAAGTAAGAATTAGTGTACACTACATGAAAGTAAGAATTAGTGTACACTACATGTAAGTAAATGTAAGTAAGAATTAGTGTACAGTACATGTAAGTAAATGTAAGTAAGAATTAGTGTACACTACATGAAAGTAAGAATTAGTGTACACTACATGAAAGTAAGAATTAGTGTACACTACATGTAAGTAAATGTAAGTAAGAATTAGTGTACAGTACATGTAAGTTAATGTAAGTAAGAATTAGTGTACACTACATGTAAGTAAATGTAAGTAAGAATTAGTGTAAACTACATGTAAGTAAATGTAAGTAAGAATTAGTGTACACTACATGAAAGTAAGAATTAGTGTACAGTACATGTAAGTAAATGTAAGTAAGAATTAGTGTACTGTACATGTAAGTAAATGTAAGTAAGTATTAGTGTACACTACATGTAAGTAAATGTAAGTAAGAATTAGTGTACAGTACATGTAAGTAAATGTAAGTAAGAATTAGTGTACACTACATGTAAGTAAATGTAAGTAAGAATTAGTGTACAGTACATGTAAGTAAATGTAAGTAAGAGTTAGTGTACACTACATGAAAGTAAGAATTAGTGTACACTACATGTAAGTAAATGTAAGTAAGAATTAGTGTACAGTACATGTAAGTAAATGTAAGTAAGTATTAGTGTACACTACATGTAAGTAAATGTAAGTAAGAATTAGTGTACAGTACATGTAAGTAAATGTAAGTAAGAATTAGTGTACACTACATGTAAGTAAATGTAAGTAAGAATTAGTGTACAGTACATGTAAGTAAATGTAAGTAAGAATTAGTGTACAGTACATGTAAGTAAGAATTAGTGTACACTACATGTAAGTAAATGTAAGTAAGAATTAGTGTACAGTACATGTAAGTAAATGTAAGTAAGAATTAGTGTACACTACATGTAAGTAAATGTAAGTAAGTATTAGTGTACACTACATGTAAGTAAGAATTAGTGTACACTACATGTAAGTAAATGTAAGTAAGAATTAGTGTACAGTACATGTAAGTAAATGTAAGTAAGAATTAGTGTACACTACATGTAAGTAAATGTAAGTAAGTATTAGTGTACAGTACATGTAAGTAAGAATTAGTGTACACTACATGTAAGTAAATGTAAGTAAGTATTAGTGTACAGTACATGTAAGTAAGAATTAGTGTACACTACATGTAAGTAAATGTAAGTAAGTATTAGTGTACACTACATGTAAGTAAATGTAAGTAAGAATAAGTGTACACTACATGTAAGTAAGAATTAGTGTACACTACATGTAAGTAAATGTAAGTAAGAATTAGTGTACAGTACTTGTAAGTAAATGTAAGTAAGAATTAGTGTACACTACATGTAATTAAATGTAAGTAAGTATTAGTGTACACTACATGTAAGTAAGAATTAGTGTACACTACATGTAAGTAAATGTAAGTAAGAATTAGTGTACAGTACATGTAAGTAAATGTAAGTAAGAATTAGTGTACACTACATGTAAGTAAATGTAAGTAAGTATTAGTGTACAGTACATGTAAGTAAGAATTAGTGTACACTACATGTAAGTAAATGTAAGTAAGTATTAGTGTACAGTACATGTAAGTAAGAATTAGTGTACACTACATGTAAGTAAATGTAAGTAAGTATTAGTGTTCACTACATGTAAGTAAATGTAAGTAAGAATTAGTGTACAGTACATGTAAGTAAATGTAAGTAAGAATTAGTGTACAGTACATGTAAGTAAGAATTTGTGTACACTACATGTAAGTAAATGTAAGTAAGAATTAGTGTACAGTACATGTAAGTAAATGTAAGTAAGAATAAGTGTACACTACATGTAAGTAAGAATTAGTGTACACTACATGTAAGTAAATGTAAGTAAGAATTAGTATACAGTACTTGTAAGTAAATGTAAGTAAGAATTAGTGTACACTACATGTAAGTAAATGTAAGTAAGAATTAGTGTACACTACATGAAAGTAAGAATTAGTGTACAGTACATGTAAGTAAATGTAAGTAAGTATTAGTGTACAGTACATGTAAGTAAATGTAAGTAAGAATTAGTGTACACTACATGAAAGTAAGAATTAGTGTACAGTACATGTAAGTAAATGTAAGTAAGTATTAGTGTACAGTACATGTAAGTAAATGTAAGTAAGAATTATTGTACAGTACATGCAAGTAAGAATTAGTGAACATTACTTGTAAGTAAGAATTAGTGTACAGTACATGTAAGTAAGAATTAGTGTACAGTGCATGTAAGTAAGAATTAGTGTACAGTACATGTGTGTTCCGGTACAAGTATGTAAGTATGTAAATATCCCATCCTCTTGAGGGTGCCAGTGGATATTATCAACCCGAGAATGTTATGTCGACCGAGGCGATAGCCGAACAAATTATTATATACCGGACAAACTAATATACTCGATAATGAAGAAAAAAGTGTTAGTTATTGTTGAAAAAATCTATTTTTAGAACTAGGCTTTTCAAAAAGCTAGCGGGATGATATTTTGCGCTATCACCCGCTATGATAGTGCGAAATATCGACCCGGCAGGGTATGGGGATTTTACATGGAGTGTTTACAGTGAGGTATAATCAATCAAAATATTGTATATTCCATGGCTAGTACAATTATGTTGTATATTCTATGGGCAGTACAAGTGTATTCACAGAGTATTGACTTTTCCAGGTCCAGTAGAAGTTTTGTATTTTCTATGGCTAGTACAGTTGTGTTGTATATTCTATGGGCAGTACAAATGTATTCACAAAGTATTGACTTTTCCATGTCCAGTAGAAGTTTTGTATATTCCATGGCTAGTACAATTATGTTGTATATTCTATGGGCAGTACAAGTGTATTCACAAAGTATTGACTTTTCCAGGTCCAGTAGAAGTTTTGTATATTCCGTGGCTAGTACAGTTGTGTTGTATATTCTATGGGCAGTACAAATGTATTCACAAAGTATTGACTTTTCCATGTCCAGTAGAAGTTTTGTATATTCCATGGCTAGTACAATTATGTTGTATATTCTATGGGCAGTACAAGTGTATTCACAAAGTATTGACTTTTCCAGGTCCAGTAGAAGTTTTGTATATTCCGTGACTAGTACAGTTGTGTTGTATATTCTATGGGCAGTACAAGTGTATTCACAAAGTATTGACTTTTCCATGTCCAGTAGAAGTTTTGTATATTCCGTGGCTAGTACAGTTGTGTTGTATATTCTATGGGCAGTACAAATGTATTCACAAAGTATTGACTTTTCCATGTCCAGTAGAAGTTTTGTATATTCCATGGCTAGTACAATTATGTTGTATATTCTATGGGCAGTACAAGTGTATTCACAAAGTATTGACCTTTCCAGGTCCAGTAGAAGTTTTGTATATTCCATGGCTAGTACAATTATGTTGTATATTCTATGGGCAGTACAAGTGTATTCACAAAGTATTGACCTTTCCATGTCCAGTAGAAGTTTTGTATATTCCATGGCTAGTACAATTATGTTGTATAATCTATGGGCAGTGTAGTTATATGATATCAAAATGTTGTATATTCCACGGGCAGTATAGTTATATGATATCAAAATGTTGTATATTCCATGGGCAGTATAGTTATATGATATCAAAATGTTGTATATTCCATGGGCAGTATAGTTATATGATATCAAAATGTTGTATATTCCATTGGCAGTATAGTTATTGATATCAAAATGTTGTATATTCCATGGGCAGTATAGTTATATGATATCAAAATGTTGTATATTCCATGGGCAGTATAGTTATATGATATCAAAATGTTGTATATTCCATGGGCAGTATAGTTATAAGATATATTCCATGGGCAGTATAGTTATATGATATCAAAATGTTGTATATTCTATGGGCAGTATAGTTATATGATATCAAAATGTTGTATATACCATGGGCAGTATAGTTATATGATATCAAAATGTTGTATATTCCATGGGCAGTATAGTTATATGATATCAAAATGTTGTATATTCCATGGGCAGTATAGTTATATGATATCAAAATGTTGTATATTCCATGGGCAGTATAGTTACATGATATCAAAATGTTGTATATTCTATATGCAGTATAGTTATATGATATCAAAATGTTGTATATTCCATGGGCAGTATAGTTATATGATATCAAAATGTTGTATATTCCATGGGCAGTATAGTTATATGATATCAGAATGTTGTATATTCTATGGGCAGTATAGTTATATGATATCAGAATGTTGTATATTCTATGGGCAGTATAGTTATATGATATCAAAATGTTGTATATTCTATGGGCAGTATAGTTATATGATATCAAAATGTTGTATATTCTATGGGCAGTATAGTTATATGATATCAAAATGTTGTATATTCCATGGGCAGTATAGTTATATGATATCAAAATGTTGTATATTCCATGGCCACTGCAAGTTTGAATCCCACTGAGAACTCAACTTCTAAGGGAGAAAGTGTCGATTCTTACGGATGTCGGGAGGTATACAGTACTGGTTTTACCCAGGAATAAGTTGGTGGTCTGCCTCCACCACAAAAAAAAGACCGTCGTTTATGGCCTCACATGTTGTAAAAATGACGTAAAACACTTTCAAACAAACAAATCCATGGCCAGTACAAATTATAAGCAAACTATTGTTTACATTCCAGAATAAGTATGTGTTAGTAGAACAAGTTGTGTAATAGCCCAAAATATTATAAATGGAATGTAGGCATATATTCAAACATGTTTTTAGCTTGACTGTTCAGAGATCAGCAGAGCTTATGCCGTGGTGTGGCGTCCGTCGTCCGTCTGTCCGTCCGTCTGTCCGTCCGTCTGTCCGTAAACTTTTATTTGTAGCGACTACTCCTTTGAAACTACTGGATGGATATTCATGAAACTTTACAGAAATGTTGCCCATGAAGTCTAGTTGATCCTAGCAAAAATTCATGTTGATGCGAAATCCAAGATGGCCACCACAGCTAAAAAATAAGTTTGTAGCGACTACTTCTTGAAAACTATAAGTGATATTGATATGGGACTTTTTCTAAAATGATCAGCAAGACATGATGTTGGTCCTTGTCAAAAATCGTTTTGATTTGACGTTAAACATGGCTGCCAGTGGCCATCTTTGTTTACATAGAGTTATATAGTAAAAACTTGTAGCGACTACTCCTCTGAAACTACTGGATGGATATTCATGAAACTATACAGAAATGTTGCCCATGAAGTCTAGTTGATCCTAGCCAAAATTCATGTTGATGCGAATCCCAAGATGGCCGCCAAAGCTAAAAATAGATTTTTAAAATACAAGTTTGTAGCGACTACTTCTTGAAAACTATAAGTGATATTGATATAGGGCTTTTTCTAAAATGATCAGCATGACATGTTATTGGTCCTTGTCAAAAATCATTTTGATTCGACGTTAAACATGACTGCCAGTGGCCATCTTTGTTTACATAGAGTTATATAATGAAAACTTGTAGCGACTACTCCTCTGAAACTACCTGACGGATTTTTGTGAAACTTCACACGAATGTTGCTCATGATGTCTAATTGATCCTAGCAAAACTTCAGATCGGCCGGAAATTCAAGATGGCCGCCACGGCTAAAAATAGATTTTCAAAAAACAAGTTTGTAGCAACTACTTCTTGAAAACTATAAGTGATATTGATATGGGACTTTTTCTAAAATGATCAACACGACATGATGTTGATCATAGTCGAACATTATTTTGATTCGACGTTAAACATGGCTGCCAGCAGCCATCTTTGTTTACATAGAGTTATATAGTAATAACTTGTAGCAACTACTCCTCTGAAACTACTTGCCGGATGTTCATGAAACTTCACAGGAATGTTGCTCTTGATGTCTAGTTGATCCTAGAAAAATTTCAGGCTGTCCGGAAATTCAAGATGGCCACCACGGCTAAAAATAGATTTAAAATAAATAAATTTGTAGCGACTACTTCTTGAAAACTGTAAGTGATATTGATATGGGACATTTTCTAAAATGATCAGCATTACATTATGTTGATCCTTGTCGAAATTTATTTCAATGCGACGTTAAACATGGCTGCCAGCGGCCATCTTTGTTTACATAGATTTATATAGTACAAACTTGTAGCGACTGCTCCTCTGAAGCTACTTGACAAATTTTTATGAAACTTCACAGGAGTGTTGCTCTTGATGTCTTATTGATCCCAGATTTTTTTTAGGTCGGCCGGAAATTCAAGATGGCCGCCATGGCTAAAAACAGATTTTTATAAAAAAAGTTTGTAGCGACTACTTCTTGAAAACTGTAAGTGATATTGATATGGGTCTTTTTCTAAAATGATCAGTATGACATGATCTTGATCCTTGTCGAAAATTATTTTGATTCAACATTAAACATGGGCGCCAGTGGCCATCTTTGTTAGAGTTTGTACAGTAAAAATTTGTAGCGACTACTCCTCTGAAACTACTTGACGGATTTTCGTGAAACTTCACAGGAATGTTGCTCTTGATGTCTAGTTGATCCTAGCACAATTTCAGGTCTGCCGGAAATTCAAGATGGCCACCATAGCTAAACATAGATTTTTTAAAACAAGTTTGTAGCGACTACTACTTGAAAACTGTAAGTGATATTGATATGGGACTTTTTCGGAAATGATCAGCATGACAAGATGTTGATCCTTGTCGAAAATATTTTGATTCGACATTAAACATGGCTGCCAGTGGCCATCTTTGTTTACCTAGAGTTATATAATAAAAACTTCAACTTGTAGCGACTACTCCTATGAAACTACTTGACAGATTTTTATGAAACTTCACAGGAATGCTGAGATAGCTATCTAAATATATCAGTAGAGCTTCAAGGTCATTGACCTCTTGTTTTATTGAAAGTTCTGAAAAACTCGGAAAAGGGTGAAAGACTTGATCAAGATATGATCATATAATATTTTATATAAACCAGTATGGAAGCCACCATTTTGAAAACTATGGCTATGATCTGGAAGGATTAAATATAATGTTGTTAGAGCTTGTTACCTGACATAATTTGCGATTATATTATATCTATCGTATTTGTATTTACAGCGACAGTTCCTGAGCAACCTTAAGGAGAGACGAAAGTCACTGCTGGCCCAGCTGCAGGAATTACATAATGAGGTAGAGGCTCAGGAGTTGGAAAAGTGTGAGCCCATCATAGAGGACTTGCCTAACCTGTTTAGGTAACTGACTGTCATTTTAGAATTGATTCTCATTTTTCGGCATTTATGTGGTTTTAAACGCTGGTAATAAACAGCAAATTCCGTGAAGCGTGTTGGCAATTTGTGGTAAATTTACCATTCGCTACCGGCGTTTAAAATGCGGATCAGTTCTTATATTTACATTAATGGCCATCACTATTGTACTATTGTTTGGGGCGCTTGTTTCAGCCAAAGTTTTTTTGGACTTTAAAGATAAAATTAATCTACTACCTAAATAAGTTGTATATCAGTGAAACAGACATTTTTAGTGGTAAATAAAAATACCTTATTTTTCAAAATCGGTCGAGAAATAAAAGTTTCATGTGCGAAACCTGTTTTTGAGGGGTCATTTTCAATGAAAAATTTGAAAAATATATTTTTTTTGAAATTTTATCCAAAAATGGTTTTAAATTGTTGGATATCAGTAATTTAAGACACCCTGAAAGTTTTATAGCAAAATATGAAGGATTACTGAAGTTATTTGAAATTGTATAATTTTCTGCTGTAACACCAACAAGGAATTTACATAGGAAAAGCCCCATCAAAAAATCATTTTGGCTGTAAAATATTTATTTCTCAACTGATTTTCAAAAGTAAAGTAGTTTTAGTTACCACTAAAAATTACAGTTCTAATGATATATAACCGATGTACGTTTTATTTAAATTGCTTAAGTTACTTCAGAAAAACCTTTGGCTGAAACAAGCGCCCCAAACAATAAACAATAAAGTGCCTCAAGAGAATGAAGTGCAAGAGAAACAACTGTGTATTTACAAACAGTGGAATAGCCATTTCATTTTAAAAACAAAGTCAATCACATTACGTGGTCCGAGTATTATTTTCATACCCTATCCAACCCCTTCTCCATGAAGTGAAAATGGGGTTGGCTGGGATATGAAATAAAACCTTAATTTTGGTTTAAAAAGTTGGTAAAATTAATTATTGTCGAAATATCCGTTATAAAATGCTGTTAGTCCTGCTTTCCCATTGCTTAACTGAATTAAGGCGGGACCCGGTAATGAAGTGTATATAAATATTTACTAGTAGTGTAGATTTTCAGATCTGTATTAATGAGGAATTAATGCCACCTTGATGCCCAACTGCATTATTTTGTATAAGCCATTTAAAATTACTTAAACTCCATGGCCCGTATTCATAAAGCAACTTAACATGCTTAAGTAGAAAATATTACTAAGTCAGAATTTAAGATTTTTACATATTTTCAAGTGTCCTTGGCGACACTAAACGGTGTCTATTTTAAGATATATTTATAGCTGTGGTTTTATTAATCCATAGCAATATTAAAACTATAAAGGAGTTCTTAAAACAATAGAAAAAGGTTTTTAAAAAATAGATAAGTTTTGACTTAAAGGGAGTACATCAGGATTTTCATGGGGGTCTAGGTGTCCGACTAAAAATTGACAAATATTAATATTTTCTATTCTACATGGCCAAAACATAATGAATGAGCCTAAAAATTATCCATTATTTGCCAAAAAACTTATTCTGCACAGTAATACGTGCTATCCTAGGTGACGCACCAGGGTCAATTTCGGCATTTAATGTACGATTCCGTCCTAGCTATGTGGTGTTTTCAAAGTTTAGATAGTAACACAATGGATCTAACATCATATTTTGATTGATATAAGTGTTTTATCATGAACTTGAACAATTTTATAATTTAAGATGTTTCTAAAAAAATCCTGATGTACCCCCTTTAAGTTACGATATTGCTGCTTAGAAGCTTTATGAATATGGGCCCAGGGCTTTGTCAAATAAATAGTGATCTGTATCGTCCCATTTACTCATCTATCTACTTAGGTTTACTTAGGTTGTGATCTGGGAGATGCAATCAGTAGTTTAAGGTGGTTGTGACCAGGAAAGAACCCCCTAGATTTTAAATAATTAACCAGAATTGCATTTATTTTCTTGAAGATATGATGCTTTGGACGCCATTGACTCTGGTGTTCAGCCCAGTACGGTGAAGACTTCCAAGGCACTGGAAACAATCCCTGCTCTACTCGAGTCTAGCATGCCACCAACGGGGATGATATTTGAGAGACTCGGCGCCATCTCGGGGATACCTCCTCTGGGGATACCTCCTCAGTCCGTCACTGACAGTCTCTTAGCGTCATGGACGACGTCAGCATTCAGCAATTCAAACAAGAATGCAGGTTTGTGTCTGTTGTGTTGAATGACTTCTAGGTTTGAATTGCGGCTTAATATATACGCATGGCGATATTTCTTGGATGAAGACCAGATTCAGGCTATCCGCTTACAGCAGTCTATTAATTAAATCATTTTAGAATTATTTTATTTTAAAATTTTGTGATTCTTTGTTCCAAGAATCTTAATTCTCATTGAGAGATACAAACAGTCTTAATCAGGTCTGAAATTCACCAACAATTTTGCAAACTATTCTTAAGAGTTTAGTACCCAATTTTCGTTCACAAATATTCCTAAGACCTTTAAAGATAAACAATCGTATGAAGTTGCTATCTGTTAGTATTAATCATATTTATGCATAGCAGCTTCTCATGAACATTTATCCTTTAAACTTTTAGAAATAGTTGTGATTGAAATTTGCATACTTGGGCTTCAGTCTAAAAATATTCTCAAGAATGATTGGTGAATTTAAGGCCATATGTTTCTCACAGCAATTTAAAGGCTCAGTCAGTTCTCATAACTCACTGAGTTTCATCATAATGGCATGACGTGATGTCATACTACAAGGTTATGATGTCATAATACCAGAAAGTGATGTCATGACAGAAACAACCAAATGAAAATATGAATGAAGCATTCTGATTGAGTTTTAACTTGACATTGAGACTTGAAATCCAGAACCACAAAATTTTGATAAAAAAAAAAAGGTTCTAAAATGATTTAAAAGACTCAAATTATCAGACTCAGACTCAAAATCTCATTTTTAGCTAGACTGATCAGAGATCAGCAGAGCTTATGCCGTGGTGCGGCGTCCGTCGTCCACACGTCCGCCCGAGTTTACAGGAAGGCCTTGTGTGTCTTTTTTTGTGTATAAAGTATAGTTGTGTGACTTTTTTTTCTTGTGTGGCTGACACACAAGCAAGTATGTCTCTATGCGCCGGAAATAGTCTAATTCTTCATTTAAAGCAATAAAAAAATGCAGTCACACAAGGGGAGAGAAGCTTGTGTGACTAAAATTTGTCCAAATGGTAAAAACGACACACAAGATGTAAAAAACAATCACACAAGATACAAACGTACACACAAAAAACCGACACATGTTTTGAGTCACACAAAGCCTGATTTTGTGTATGTCCGTCTGTCTGTCCGTAAACTTTTATTTGTAGCGACTACTCCTCCGAAACTACTAGATGGATATTCATGAAACTTTACAGAAATGTTGCCCATGAAGTCTAGTTGATCTTAGCAAAAATTCATGTTGATATGAAATCCAAGATGGCCGCGAAAGCTAAAAATAGATTATTAAAATAAAAGTTTGTAGCGACTACTTCTTGAAAACTATTAATGATATTGATATGGGATTTTTTCAAAAATGATCAGCATGACATGATGTTGGTCCTTGCCAAAAATCGTTACGATTCGACGTTAAGCATGGCTGCCAGTGGCCATCTTTGTTTACATAGAGTTATATAGTAAAAACTTGTAGCGACTACTCCTCTGAAACTACCTGGCGGATTTTCATGAAACTTTCCAGGAATGTTGCTCTTGATGTGCAATTGATCCTAGCAAAATTTCAGGTCGGCCAGAAATTCAAGATGGCCGCCACGGCTAAAAATCAATTGTCAAAAAACAAGTATGTAGCGACTACTTCTTGAAAACTATAAGTGATATTGATATGCGTCTTTTCCTAAAATCTATGATATGATGTTGATCCTTGTCGAAAATTATTTTGATTCGACGTTAAACATGGCTGCCATCGGCCATCTTTGTTTACATAGTGTTATATAATGAAAACTTGTAGCGACTACTCCTCTGAAACTACTCGACGGATTTTCATGAAACTTCACAGGAATGTTGCTCCTAATGTCTAATTGATCTTAGCAAAATTTCAGGTCGGCCGGAAATTCAAGATGGCCACCATGGCTAAAAATAGATTTTCAAAATACAAGTTTGTAGCGACTACTTCTTGAAAACTATAAGTGATATTGATATGGGACGTTTTCTAAAATGACCAGTATGACATCTTTGTTTACTTAGAGTTATATAATGAAAACTTGTAGCGACTACTCCTCTGAAACTACTTGACGGACTTTCATGAAACTTCACAGGAATGCTGATCTAGCTATCAAAAAACCTATCAGTAGAGCTTCAAGGTCATTGACCTCTTGTTTTTTTACAGATTATGTCAAAGACCAGCAGGTAGTATGGATGAAGGACACGCATGTGTCATCTAGTCCAGCTTCCAGGAGGGAGATGCAGTATGGCCGCAACACTAAGGTAATATAATGTCTTAAATCCTTTAGATCTTCTTGGGCTGTGTAGAAAATGCTTCGAGACCTTTGTACAAGTTACTAACCCTCAACTCACTGCCTGTTGTCTTGAGGGGGTATTAACAAGGTGGGTTCTTGGACTGGTACCCCATGGCTTCATTGTCTGGAGGAGACAGTAACCAGGTGGTCCCATGGACTGGTACCCCATGGCTTCATTGTCTGGAGGAGACAGTAACCAGGTGGTCCCATGGACTGGTACCCCATGGCTTCATTGTCTGAAGGAGACAGTAACCAGGTGGTCCCATGGACTGGTACCCCATGGCTTCATTGTCTGGAGGAGACAGTAACCAGGTGGTCCCATGAACTGGTACCCCATGGCTTCATTCTCTGGAGGAGATGGTCATCAGGCAGTTCCATGGACTGGTACCCCATGGCTTCATTGTCTGGAGGAGACAGTAACCAGGTGGTCCCATGAACTGGTACCCCATGGCTTCATTCTCTGGAGGAGATGGTCATCAGGCAGTTCCATGGACTGGTACCCCATGGCTTCATTGTCTGGAGGAGACAGTAACCAGGTGGTCCCATGAACTGGTACCCCATGGCTTCATTCTCTGGAGGAGATGGTCATCAGGTGGTCCCATGAACTGGTACCCCATGGCTTCATTGTCTGGAGGAGACAGTAACCAGGTGGTCCCATGAACTGGTACCCCATGGCTTCATTCTCTGGAGGAGACAGTAACCAGGTGGTCCCATGAACTGGTACCCCATGGCTTCATTGTCTGGAGGAGACAGTAACCAGGTGGTCCCATGAACTGGTACCCCATGGCTTCATTGTCTGGAGGAGACAGTAACCAGGTGGTCCCATGAACTGGTACCCCATGGCTTCATTGTCTGGAGGAGACAGTAACCAGGTGGTCCCATGAACTGGTACCCCATGGCTTCATTGTCTGGAGGAGACAGTAACCAGGTGGTCCCATGAACTGGTACCCCATGGCTTCATTCTCTGGAGGAGATGGTCATCAGGCAGTTCCATGAACTGGTACCCCATGGCTTCATTGTCTAGAGGAGACAGTCAACCGGCAGTCCCATGAACTGGTACCCCATGGCTTTATTGTCTGTAGGAGACAGTTAACAAGCAGTCCCATGAGCTGGTACTCCCCCTCAACAGTCAGCTGCAAGAGAACACAAAGGGATCTATTTGATAGTAATTGATTATATTGGATTGTATAGTCGCACCAACAGCTAAGGTAATATGGCGACTTTCCAGCTTCCATTAGGGGAAGATCCCAGGTAAGGGACAAGTGATCTCAAGTCAGAGACTCTAACCACTCGGCCACGGACGCCCCATTTGGTAGTAAGAGTACCGTGATTCCTCTGTAGTCTCTCTTTCTATGGGAATGGTGTTGTATAAACCTAAATAAAGGGTTGATGAAATGTTAAAGGGGTTGATGCACTATTTTCAGAAAAGGTTTATTTAAAAGGGCTCTGAAAAACTTGGAAAAAAACCTGAAAGAATTATTAAAATACCATGATAAGTAAAGGAGATGTGACGTTTGAATATTTGCAAAGAAACATAAATGGCCATCTTGGAACGATGATGCCATCGCGACTTTTTTACCATATATGGCATATTGACAAAATATCTTTTAAAGCAAAGAAAATCACTGCACATTGATTAAAAATAAATATACAACATTAAAAATAAATATACAAATGTAAAATGTATACATTGTAGGGCTATTGTTCATAAATTTTGCATTGATTTTCTTTGCTTTAAAAGATATTTTGTCAATATGCCATATATGGTAAAAGGGCACGATGACGTCATTATTCGAAGACAGCCGCTTCATTTATGTTTCTTTTCAAATTTTTAGTAGGTCATATCATTTATTTTTCATGGCAATTTGATAATTCAGCTTTTTTCAAAGTTTTCAGAGCCATTTTAAATAAACATTGTTTGAAAATAGCGCATCAACCCCTTTAAACAACAAACCATTCATTTGTTACATTTTAAATGGTTACATGTAATGCCTAGTTGCAGTAGATATACATGTTACTGGTATATAATGTTTTCTTAAACACACCATCAATATCGGTGTATATTATATTTCCCCTAATAGAAGCGCCTGAGCGTTATGCAAAATACAAAGGGAGCGCTCTTTTAAAATAAAATTATTAGGGTTGTACAAAAGATCAAATTTGAATTTTGAAGTTGTTCTTTTTAGCTTACATTGAGCTTTTGCGATCGCCTGGTGTTTGTTGTCCGTCCGTCGTAAAGTTTTTTATTCAAGCGACATCTCTTCCTTAACGACTGGGCCAATTTTGATGAAATTTCACTGGAAGCATCCTTGGATGGTCCTTTATCAACATAGGTAAAACCAGGCTGATCCAACTGAAAATGTGGTTGCTATGAATTATTTTGCAAAACTTTAAAAATCATCTCTGAAAGTACTACCTAGTCAGAATTCCAAATAATTTCACAGTAATGATCCTCTATCAAGATTGTTTAAGCTGACCAGATTTGTTGAAAAACATGGCTGCCAGCTGGGCAGGGCCATTTTCCCCATCTAGCTTTATCGAAAACTTCTAACGACATCTCCTCTTAAACGACTTGGCTAATTTTGATGAAACTTCACAGGAAGCATCCTTGGGTAGCCCTTTATCAAAATAGCTAAAATCGGGCCGGTCCACCAAAAAAACCTGGTTGCTATGGCAGCGAGAAGATTTTTTTTTTTTAAATCTCCAGTTTAACTATCAATCCGAATTCAAAATAATTCACTGATACGATAATAAGGTGATTCCCTATCAAGATTGATAAATATGGCCTGATTTGTTGAAAACATGACTGTCAGAGGATGGGGCTATTTTCCCTATATAGCTATTTAGAAAATTCAAACGACATCTCCTCCTATTAAAACGACTTTGCCAATTTTGATGAAACTTCTATCCTTGAGTGGCCATTTATCAAAATAACTAAAATCAGGCCAGTCCACAAAAAGCCTGGTTGCCTTGGCATTGAGAAGGAAAAATTTGGAAAGATTTAAAAATCTATTCCTCTGAAATTATTGTCAGATCGGAATTTAAAACAAGTTCACAGAAATGATTATTAGGTGATCTTCTATCAAGATTGCTAAAACCGACCTGATTCATTGTAAAACATGGCTGCCAGGTTGTGTGTATATCTTTATAGAAAACTTCAAACAACAAAGCCTCCTAAATGGCTTGTCCAATTTTGATGAAATTTCACAGGATGCATCCACGGGTGGCACTTCATCAAAATAGCTGAAATTGGGCTGGTCCGTCCACAAATCACGAGGTTCGTCTTCGCGTTTTCACGTTTTTCAATATAGAAATGTTACAAGGACAGGGGAACACAACAGATTCTAATTTAAATATATTTTTTTGCATGGTGTAAAATGTACATCATCACCAGGTGAAAGACGGGAGATTCATTCGTGTTTTTGTATTTTCACGCTACCTAAAATGCGATGAAACAGAACAGATTTCGTACTCAGGCCCTCTTGTAAAATTTTCATATCCTAGATGCATATGTAGAGCTTTATCTCATACTGTAGGTGAAGAATTGTTTGTTTTTTCCTTTTGTACAGGCAAAGGAAAAGAAAACCTCCGATAATTCCTGGGCAAATATGACCGAAGAAGATTTTCCATATTGGAAAGACGTGACTGAGTCTCTGGACTCCCCACCAGCTACACCGACAATGAGTACATCCAGCCCCATGCCTAGTAACTCATACCTAACCAGACATAAATCTACATCTGGCAATTTTGTGTCCAAGTCGTCGACAGGCAGCGAGGTTTGCCACGTTTCTGACAGTTACGAGGGAAGTAGGTCAAGCAGTTATTCCACCAGTTACTCGCCGAACCACTCACCTGTCCTATCATCCAAATATCCGAAGTCATCCAATTATGTGGATTTAGCTTCGGAATTAAGGTCTACCTCATCAAGCTATGGGACAAACGCATCGTCCTCAAGTTTCAGTGCACCAAGCTATAGCGCTGCACTCTGCACTGCGCCGAGCAACAAAGCATCACGAAGTTACGGAGCTTCGTCCAGCTATAACGATACAATGACTTACACCAACACACCAAGCTACAGTGCACAGAGCAGTAATGGGACATCTTCAATCTTAAACGATTCAACAAGTTATACCATTACCTCAAGCCCCAGTGCACCTTCATCGTATAAAGCACCTAAATCAAGTTACGATGCTTCCAGCTACACTCCACCAGCGACCTACTGGGCGGGTTCCAGCTACAACTCCCTGACATCATCGTCATCGGAGTTTCAGACATCAAGCTATTCACCACCGTCATTCTTTGGTATGTGGCAATGAGGTTCTTGAAATAATACATTGAGGATATTCAGATATGTGTGTGAATATGTCTTGAATATGAAATGTGTTTGATTGAGTGATGTTAAAATATGTGAATATTTTATGAGCGGGAAATCAAGGCAGCAAGTGAAATATTCATATTTTCACATCTCGAGAAGAAACTGAATTTTCTTTTTTTCCCTATCCGGATTACAATGTTTAATTAATCAGTAAAACACACAAAGACAAAAAGAAAACAAAATTATTTATTCCGTGTAACTACGTTGTATTTACATTTGAAGGTTGTAACCCAAGATATTAAGTTAAAATCATATGTATCTGGTGTAAGTAGTTTATGATTTCCTTTCATTTAAACCATAGTTTCGTAAACCTTCAAATAGAACTAGGCTTGATTTTATTGTTCTTTTGTAGTTTTAATGGATTCTTGATTTTATTTATAGATAGATAAATAGAGACTCTTGAGTGAGTGCCTGTTTAATATTGAATGGCCTGTTTATTATTGAATTAATAAGTTAGATAAAATTATATGATGCGAGGTGTGCTGAGCATCAAATTAATTTTATCCAACAAGTTAAACGTATTCAATATTAAATGCTAGGCACAAATGTGAGATTCTATTTATCACATTACTCCAAAAATTCATCATAAAGAACATTATTATTGTAGCTGCCTGTATATAACATTGTCTTATGTTGATGCCATATGTTGACTCAGTCGTCTCTGTACGGCACCAAACAACGGAACTACTTTGTCAATGAGGCAATTCAGATGCACATGGAGCTGAATGGAAAAACTGAACGATGATTCGGCCTTCATTTGCATATTTATTACACTAGTGTATTATGGTACATAATTTATCATGGCTTTATTACACTTCCACACCATAAGTTATGTGGTAAAAAGTCACATAATGACCTGTATCTCTTTTACTATAGAAATTTCTATGACCCTTCAAAGCAACAACAACAAAACATTTTTTTCTTTTATATCTACCAAAACCATTCAGAATCTAGATAACGAAACAGTTTTAAATCATACACCGAAATATAGATGTAAAATTTACCAAACAAATCTGAGACCTTGTTTTGACGAAATTCAAATAAAGCTTTTTATGGTTGAATAGAATACCCATTTTGGTATGTTGTTTCTTTATGTTTTGACTTAAACCCATAGGATAGAATGACTTTGGTGTTTTTGGCGGAGATAAACCATTCTAAATAAAATTCAAAAAATTGTAAACTCTCAGTAGCTTCGTGAGTCTACTTTTAAGGATTTTTTCCGAAGATAATATTTTTCTGAAATAACAACTTAGAGGCATGATTACCTGTTTGTTTTACAGAATTTTGTACCATGTTATCTGTTATAGAATATACAAACAATTCCTGTACAGGTGAGGACCATATCCCTTTTGTAGAGGGTTCACCTACGATCTCAAAATTCGGGCCTATATCTCGCTGGCTACGGACAAATGGCAAGAACGTCGAATTGATTAAGGCTACAGCTGATGAGGTTTGTTCCATCATTAATAAATATGAAAGTTGCGTAAATAAATATCAAAATTGATTATTATGTAAATGCTCTTCTCTATGTATGAGAAGGGGCCAAGGAGGGAGAACATTATCCCTTGCCTGGCGGTCAGTACCTCTGTCCTTCTTTCGCTTAGTTCAGTTTAACGAAAACCAGTTGCTCTATTTCAGTACTTTTTCAAACAGACTTTCTGCCCTTGTTTATTTGTTTATTTATCATTAAAATGAAATTATCTCTCTTAAATGTGTGTGTGTGTGTGGGGGGGTGGGTTGGCTATTGGGGGGTGGGGGTGGGGTAGGAGTGAGAAGGTGAAGGTGGGTTGGCTATTGGGGGTGGGGGGGGGGGGGGGGGGGGTGGTGGTGAATGAGAAGGTGGGTTGGCTATTGAAATATTGTAGTTATTTGAATGGGGTAGGAGTGAGAAGGGGGGTTGGCTATTGAAATATTGTAGTTATTTGAATATGATGAAGTATTCATTTTATATTGCCTAGGCCACATAAAAAAAATATGTGTGGTTCAGGTAACCCGACCGACCCTATTTAAATGGGGCCAACCCTAAAACTCTTTATGCGAAAAATTAAAAAAAATATATAATTTTTTTTTTTTGGTTGATAATGCAAAAAAATCGAACTCAAGGTATAGTAATTCAACACATATTAAATTCATTATCAGAAATGAATACATTTAATATTGAGAAGAAAAAAAAAAAAAAAAAAAAAGCCTACCTACCTACCCATTTCTTTTGCCAGTGTTACCTGAACCACACATATTATTTTGTTTGGCCCTATTTAATACTGATAATGAGCTCACAAGCTTAAACTTTAAAGCCACTTACTACCTTCCAACCTGCCATTTTACATACATGTACACAGCATGTTGTATAATGCACTGTTTATGCATTATGTCAGATGCTCTTTTGACTTGTAGATGTAGCGAATTAGCTAGCTCAGTGGAAAAGCCTTTATAGCTGGCAAACTCTATCCCGCATGGGTTAAAGTCCAAGCAGTGGTATGTCTGATGGGGATCCTTCTCCATCTCAACTCCCTTAGAGATTGCTGTATGACCTTTAAACTGTTAACGAAATGTAAATCTACCGTGTTCTCCGCAGGCTATTAAGGCATGTCATATTTAACATGCCGTCAGAGCCAAAATGCTGTTGCTACATGCCTTAATTTCAAAAAGACATGTAACACATTTTAATTTTTGTTTGGCTTAAATAAGTAAAAAACACAATATATGGAACCACCAGCCTATTAAGTGTTTATCTAACAAACTACCTATACATATAGGGGTCAGGAATAAGGATACATTCTGAAGCATATTTTCTATGATAGAAGCGACATGCCTTGAGAAATTCCTGGGGAGAACACTGATCTAACCTCCTTTTCCTTTCCATTCCCATTGTAGATGATGAAGACAGACTCTGTGACGGCAGTGACACCACTGCAGGGCTCACCCCTACCCAACGCCCAGACGGTGCCCAGCAGGTTCACTCAGTCCGAGGATGGGCTGTTCACCATCCCTAAATCAATGGCACCTCCAACAGAAATGTTCGAGAGATCTTATTCAATGTGGTAAGTATGTTTGGATCTACAGTATGTTTCAAGAAATGTTATGTTCGGTATTAAATATTACCCAGCGCTTTATATAAAATAACAATTTGTTTAGGGCAATAGTTTGATCTGTTCCCTGGCATGTGAATTTCATGACGTCATCCAGTGTAATTCGAAAGGATATACAAATGGAAAAATGGAAAGATGTAGTAATGCCATACCTTTATAATCATGCATGCTAGAAAAGCAATTATGTTAAAACTATACCATTAAAACAGTTGGGGACAATAATAGTTCATCAGATTGCCTATAAAAGCATCGAGAGGAAAAGTCTGTGTCTTACCCACTTTGAAACATAGGATATGTCTGGTTTCCAGTACAAATCCTATATCTCAACTTCCTTGTGCAGGATATCCAGGGGCGTAGCATACCGGGAGTAACATGGAAAATTAAAACAAATAAAAATCCTAAAAAGTTGAAAAATGCAATAAAAATCAGTTGGTGGGTGGAGGGGGAGTGGGGTGAACAAGGGCCAGCAGAGCTTATGAGATGGCGAGTTGTCCGTCGTCCGTCCGTCCGTCGTCCGTTATTAACTTTTGTCTTGTTACCACGATAGTGCCTTCATTTTTCATCCGAACTTTACCAAACTTTAACGGGTTGTTAATATCAATGAAAGCTCGGACAAGTTTGAAAACCAGCCAGATGGGAATAATTTCACCGAAGTTATGGCCCTTGTTTTGCTGAAAAATGCCATAATAAGCCTTGTAAACACTCTAGCACCTTCATTTATTGTTTGGGGCGTCCGTGGCCGAGTGGTTAACGTCTCTGACTTGAAATCACTTGCCCCTCACCACTGTAGGTTCGATTCCTCAGGGGCCTAGGAATCTTTATTTGAGGAAGCTCTCCAGCTGGCTTGCAGAACGTCGGTTCTACCCAGGTGTCCGCCTGTCCACGAAAATTGCCCGGAGGGGCACCTGGGGTCTTCCTCCACCAATGGAAGCTGGAAAGTCGCCATAGGACCTTAGCTGTTGGTGCGACTATAAAATCTAATTCAATCATTTATCGTTTGATCTTTACCAAACTTGCACAGATTGTTAATATCAATGAAAGCTCGGACAAGTTCGAAAACCAGCCAAATTGGATCAGTAACACCGGAGTTGTGGCCCTTTTTTTCCTGAAAATTGCTATTTTCTGCCTTGTGAACGCTCCAGCACCTTAATTTATTATTTGATCGTTACCAAACTTGCACAGATTTTTAATACCAATTATAGCTTGGACAAGTTCGAAAATCAGCTGAATTGGGTCAGTAACACCAGAGTTATGGCCCTTGTTTTTTCTGAAAAATGCCATTTTCTGCTTTGTGAACACTCTAGCACCTTCATTTATTATTTGATCTTTACCAAACTTGCACAGATTGTTAATATCAATGAAAGCTCGAACAAGTTCGAAAACCAGCTCAGGGCTCCAGAAATATGGTTGCCCGACGCCCCGGGCAAGTGGATTTTTGGTGCGGGCAGGTGACCTTCTTAAAGCTGGTTGTCCTTCACTTGCCCGATGGGCGTTTCATTATTTGATAAAAATCAAGGGAAAGTTTGCCTGGACTGTGAAGTTTGCCGATAATTGTGTAGTAATTAACCAACTGTGTTTTCGCCGCGAGCAATTACTGATAAGTGTCATAAAACTGACCTGCTAAAACTGACCTGTGTTGTTCGTTATTGTTTAATCCCTCCCACTTGACAGTTTGTCAGAATTTGATTGGCCGAGTAACGCTTGGGGTGGCAATCTTCAATTGAAGACGCGCTTTCTTTAGAATTCGTATACCGTGTGAAATATACCCCCGTAACGAGCCCCTCTATGCAGGAACTTGAGGAAGTAAGTCACGCGTCAGATTAGTGTGAAATACACATCAGTGTGTAAATCAGTTATTGAGATGGTGTTGTCGCTTTGTATGTCGGTCTGTGTGTCGTAGGTAATATTCTGTTCAATAATTAAAAATCATGACGCAACACTTGACCTAGTACTGTATCCATATTATCCAATCAAATAACCGATGTATTTTTATCAGCCAATGAAACAACTCCCGTTCACTACCACGTGGTAAAGTGAAACAATGGCGATTCAATCAAACCAATTTGTAAACAAGTAGGGCAATTAAACGATAATGGCAATTTGACGGCATTGTTTGATGAGCAAAGATACTATCGACGCATGTCGCTATCGACGCATGTCGTAATGAATAGGTGTGCATCTATTTTTATTTCAAAATGCCATGTTTTTTTTAATGAATCCGAGACCAATGGCGGAATGGCGTGTTTTTGTTTTGAACTTCAAGTTTGCCATTGTATCCAAGATGTGCTTCGACCTTGGCTAATTTTGATAATTATTCGAAGAATTGCAATTTGGCATCTCAAAAGATATTAACAGAAAAACAACTACAGTACCAGTCAGATTTAGGCATAGACCGTGCTAATAATTTCCAACACATAAGATTTATCTACATGCATTATATGATATAACGAAAGTGAAAGTAGGAAAAAAATTCTGTTTGACCTAATGCATCATTCTTTTTATCTGGTGTAGTCTATAACAAAAGTAAAAGTAGAAAAAAGTTTTGGTCGACCTAATGCATCTTTTTTTTTTCGTTATCTGCCTGCCCTTTTGTAATTTCTGCACTTTGTACATCTTAATTCCATAGGCATTAGAATCTACCAATTTGGTACCAGGTTCATTAGTGGTTATATCCTAATGGTATCCCCACTGACACCCCACTCCCCCTTTCCCACCGATGGAGGAAAACACCGATATGTGCATAATGGTAACAACCTATAGCTCTGATCCTTCATAATTTAAGTCTTAAATTTTACAATGAAATTATGTAAAAAATTATGACAAAAAAACAGTGACAGAAAAGGAGCGGTCTCGACGTAGCTTAATTTTGGGGCAAGTGACTTTTGAAATTGGGGCTAGTGACATTTTGGGCAGGGCAGGTGGATTTTGAAAATCAACTTGCCCTGGGCAAGTGGATTTTCAACATATTTCCAGACCCCTGCAGCTAAATCGGATCAGTAACACCGGAGTTATGGCCTTTTTTTTTCCTGAAAAATGCTATTTTCTGCCTTGTGAACACTCTAGGGCCTTCAATATTAATCGGATCTTTACTTAACTTTGCCAGTGTCTTTATATCAATAAAAGCTCGAACAAGTTCGAAAACCGGCAAGATCGAAATAATTTCAACGGAGTTATGGCCCTTGTTTTGCTGAAAAATGCCATATTAAGCCTTGTGAGCTGTCTAGCACCTTCATTGATTATATGATCTTTACCAGACATGCACAGAACGTTAATATCAATGAAAGCTCGGACAAGTTCGAAAACCAGCTAGATCGGACCATTAACAGCGGAGTTATTGCCCTTGATTTAGTTAAAAATGCCATATTTTGCCTCGTTAAGATGATAGGGGCTTCATTGTTCATCCGATCTTTACCAAACTTAATCAGATTGTTAATATCAATGAAAGCTCAGACAAGTTCGAAAACCATTCATATCGGACCAGTAACAGCGGAGTTATGACCCTTGATTTAGTTCAAAATGCTATATTTTGCCTCATTAAGACTTTATTTTTTATCCGATCTTTACCGAACTTTATCAGATTGTTAATGTCAATAAAAGCTCGGTCAAGTTTGAAAACCAGACAGATCGGACCAGTAACAGCGGAGTTATGGCCCTTGATTTTGTTAAAAATGCTATATTTTGCCTCGTTAATACGGTAGGGCCTTCATTTTTCATCTGATCTTTACCAAACTTTACTAGATTGGTGGAATGGTCACCTGTAAGGGAGTGTGGAGGCCGATAAAATTGCGTCATATTGGTCAGTGAAAAATTACATTTGGTCAGGGAAAAGTCGGGGATTTTTATTTGACCCAGGTGCTGGCAACCCTGATTATGTAAAGGCCCTTCAGAATAGAGAATATCATTATTTGTCAATTTTAAATAAATCGGACCTAGATCCCCACGACAAGTGTGATGTATATTTAATGAGGTCGGGGTAGTTTTGAACGGGAAAAAATGTGGGGAAAATGGAAAAAAAGGTAAATTAAATGATTTTAAACAATCAACATGATAAATAGAATACAGTGCCGTAGCCAGCCCTGAAATTTAACCGAGGCAAATCCCTTTCTATGATGAAAGGGTCTGGGGGCATGCCCTGATTTTGTTTTGATTTCTACATGCAATTTGTTTTGCGTTTTAGTTCATTTCCTGTAACACTATTTCAATCATGACATTGTGTGTCAGTGGTTAATTACATATCAATATTAAGGTTATTTTTATGTGAACTATTTATCTTCCAAAAAGTCAACCTCAGTGTAGCTACGGTCCTGGAATATCATGTTAGTGCCTGATCGTATCCAGTTTATCAGGTTAGGCACGAAAAAAATGAAGCCCTCGGCACTGCCTCAGACTTCATTTTTTTCTCAGCCTCACCTAATAAACTGGATAGGATCAGGCACTAACATGATATTCTCTATATACCTGCTTTAGATGATACAAACTTTCAGAACAAGATGCTCTAGTAATACTCTCTAGTAATACTCTCTAGTAATACTCCTATTTTATTACCCTTACAGGAAATCAGAGGTGAACCTGCTGGAACAGAAGGCCAAGGATGCCAATACCGAAGACCAGAAACTCAACATCAAACTTCAGGCAGTCGAGATGCAGATTACCTTGGTATGCACGTTTCATTTTCATTTGTATCAATTCTTTAAAACATTTTAAAACTTCTTAGAGTTATTAACTTTGAGCTATTGCAGTGGTACTTTGTGCTATTGCAATGATGCTTTGAGTTATTGCAGTGGTACTTTGAGGTATTGCAATGGTGCCTTTAGCTATTGCAATGGTACTTTTAGCTATTGCAATGATACTTTAAGGTATTGCAATGGACTTTGATGTATTGCAATGGTACTTTGGGGTATTGCAATGGTAGATTTCTGGTTACAATAATAGAATTAGTAAATTAAAATAACGTGGAACAAAAAAAACGTGCGAGACTCAAACATCTTATTAGCTTTTTTTGTAGATGCAATTTTGCATTTTTATGAGATTCAAAAATTTCTAATGGCATGAACAAAATACAGAATAAATATTGAATTCCTCTTGACCTGTGTTTTTTCCCCCTGTATTATTCCATAGTGGTCTTCAAGAATTCTGAAATCAGCTAAAATTTATTGCGCTCTGCCATGAAAATAAGCAATGGTGCCTTTAGCTATTGCAATGGTACTTTTAGATATTTCAATGGTATTTTTAGCTATTGCAGTGGTACTTTTAGATATTGCAATGATACTTTAAGGTATTGCAGTGGTACTTTGGGGTATTGCAATGGTAGTTTTAGCTATTACAGTGGTACTTTGAGCTGTTGCAATGGTACTTTGAGATATTTATTTTGGTACTTTGAGATATTTCTGTGGTACTTTGAGATATTGCAATGGTATGTTGATGTATTGCAATGGTACTTTGGGATATTGCAGTGGTACTTTGAGTTATTTCAGTGGTACTTTGGGATATTGCAATGTACTTTGAGATATTGCAGTGGTACTTTGGGATATTGCAGTGGTACTTTGAAATATTGAAATGGTACTTTGGGGTATTGCAATGGTACTTTGAGATATTGTAATTTCTATTGCCGTCATACGTTGAACTATTGCAAGACTATTGCAATCCCATGTTACTAAGCAATGGTGCATTAAGCTGTTGGAAGACTGGTATTTTGAGCTATTGCTAGACTATTGCAATGCTGCTTTTAACTATTACAATGGTACTTTGGGATATTGCAATTGTACTTTGGGATATTGCAATGGTACTCTTTGAGGTTATGCAATGGTACTTTTAGCTATTGCAGTGATACTTTGAGATATTGCATTGGTACTTTGATGTATTGCAGTGGTACTTTGAGATATTGCAGTGGTACTTTGGGGTATTGCAATGGTACGTTTAGCTATTACAATGGTACTTAGAGATGTTACAATGGTACTTTGAGCTATTTCAATGGTACTTTGAGGTAATGCAATAGTACTTTGGGATATTGCAATGGTACTTTGGGATATTGCAGTGGTACTTCGTGATATTACAATGAAACTTTGAGATATTGCACTGGTACTTTGAGATATCGCAATTGCTATTGCCATCATACGTTAAACTATTGCAAGACTATTGCAATCCCATGTTACTAAGCAATGGTGCATTAAGCTGTTGGAAGACTGGTATTTTGAGCTATTGCTATGGTACTTTGAGCTATAACAGATTTATTGCAGTTTCAATTACTTAGATTTATTTACAGAAACAACAACAGTTGCAGCAAGCCAGTGTTGTGGAGCAGGCTCTGAGTCAGGCCTCCGAGTATATGAAACGTCACCATCAGGAGGACGTGAAGAAATCTGAAGAATCCAAAACTAACCCGACCCGTTAAAGTGGAAATAGAGCTCACTCAACCAGACCCGACCCCCTTAAAGTGGAAATAAATTAGAACTCACCCATTCTAACCCGACTCCCTTTCAGTGGAAATAGAATGCACCCAACATAATAACCCACACCCCTCACAGTGGAAATTTATTAGACTACACCCAACCTCTCCTATACCCCCAAAACAATGGAAGTAGAATGCATCCATTAGAGAGAAAGCGTGAATGACAGATTTAACTGTATGCTTCATGTAGTTGGAAAGATATTATTTTCAGTGTGTGCCTATATAAATTAAAGTATTATTGAACTAAAATGACTAAGAATTGATTGCAAGCATTTTAGCTTAAAATAGTTGAAGAATATTTGGATTGATATACATGATATAAGAGTGTCAACTTTTTGTTAACATGTATATGGCCACAATGAGTGTTGGAAAAAACATTTTTTATATAATCTGAAATTTGGTGAAGGTATCAACGAGTGATGTATAAATGTATCATGGATGGGCAGTTATATGTCTATGTAACACATGATATTGTTGGGCATTGATTTGCTGTTAACGCCTGCTAAGGGCGACTACAATAGCCTTTGCAGACAGTGTAAACCCAGATCAGGCTGATCAGGGTTTACACTGTCTGGCTGCTCATCAGTAATTTAATCAAAACACCCCTTTGTCAGTTTTATGTCAAAATAGCATAATGACACATAGATTCCATCTGGATTGTAATGTTTTTGTGGCAGTTTTGTGTCATAATGACATATGGAAGCGAAGCGAATTTCCCATCTCACTATGGCATGTTTGATAACGTATGTCATAATGTTATATGTAAATAAATACCTTGGAAGCAACAAACACAAACAAGAGAGAAAAGTGGCAGACTCGGTTTTATTGAGTCTTGTAATTTTCATTTCTGCCTGTAGGTTGTTTTTTTCATGAACTAGAACACTTGCAAATAAACCCCAATCCAAGGTTTTCAGTTATCTGTAGCAGAAAAAATTGTAAAAAAACTAAAATACATTTACAATGAACAAATAATATTTCATTCTTCAACTTTTATATATGTACCAATTTGTATTACATATATCATCATAACATGTCATATTGACAGATATTTGAACAATATCATGATTGAAATATTAGCTAAATAAGTCATTTATTTTACCAACAAAAATGTCCTGTGGAAAGTTTGAATGACACCAGGCCATGAATTCACTAACCATTCTTTAGAATATTCTTAGACTTAAGCCCAAGTATGCAAATTTTCATCACCAATAGTTGTAAAACTTAAAAGTATTAACGTTCATAACAAGCTGCTTTGTATAAACATGATAAATATTAATAAATAGCATCTTCATATGATCGTTTATCTTTGAAGGTCATGGGAATATTTGCGAACGAAATTTGAGTACTCGAGTCTTAAGGAAAATTTGAAGAATCGTTGGTGATTTCCAGATCTGTAATTGTATATATCGTATAATCCCTAATAAACACCCCTGGGGCGTAAACATTTTTTAAAAGTGGGGCATTTATTTGAGACCAAAAAATACATAATTAACTTTTAAATCAGACATTATTTAATGATTTTCATTCCCAAGAAAACCAGACAGCATGTCATCACATTTTAAGTTTTCTGGTTATTTTGTGTGTTCCATTGTGAATGAAACAGATTAACTTGCATCTTTTGGTGGTGTTTTAAAAAATGTATTTCTGAAAAAATGGTGCGTGGAGTGGGGAGGGTGTTTATTAGCGGAGGTGCGTTTATTAGGGATTATACGGTACTCTAATGTGTACTGATATAATAGAAGTGATTCTATGTTGTTACCAGTAATTTTATGTATTAATGTTACATCATGGACGACATTTTGTAATATTTGCTGATTGCAGTATATTACCTGTCATATTATTGACCACGTTTTACTGTTCAATGGAATATTTTGTTAGTCTTTTTACATGCTCATTTAAGTTTAGCCCTTTATAAAACTTATTGTAGTGATAATTTATAATATATTTTTTTCTGTGTGGTTCCGATGCAAAGAATAGGGCCACTGCAGATCTTGTTGGAGGGGTAGGCAGAGGGGTAGAATCCCCCCAAATTCATGTTCATTTTATCATTTTTGTTCATGCTCATTAAAGTTCTTCATCATGACCCCTGCATTGTTTCAGGTGCCATCTCGCTTAGATCACTAGAGCAGTGGCAGAAATTCAATAAACGTGGCTCCAGCTTAAATGGAGTGTCTACAGTATAATCTGCAGTAACTATGCAGTTCTGCAGGTGAGAAGGTTCTAGGCCCATTCTCCATATTTTATCTCGATGTACATGGAGGATGAGCCTGGCATGTTCATTCCTGTCAGGCACCATATAACCTTTCATGTGTTGGTGTGCTTTAAAACACCAATTCAGTTCAATTAAAAAAAAAAATTGTGTACAGCTAAGTATCTTCTTTTGCTCCTCCGGATTTCAAGTCCACTGTGCTCTACACTGGGCCATGCCAACCTCTTATCATGTAATTGAATAGAATTGATGTAAATAATTATTGTGTATATAGTCATTTGTTGTCATGGATGCTTTTTAAAATAGATTATTCATACTGTAGGGGCTTTACCTGGATTTTTTAGACTGCATTCACAAGCGTATAGGTGTACCGGAAGTAAAAAAAAATCCCCTTTCTGTATTCAATATACCAAATTTCCTAATTTGTGATATCTCAAAATATAGTAGGTAATAAGATTCTCTGACACATTCTTGGAGATATTCACTTCCTCTCTAGAAAACTGCTTTAAAAAAGAGGTATTTGGCATTTAAGAAAATAATATTTTGATCTTTATTGACACCCTGACCAAATTGCATTCATTCAGAACCTCTCATGAGTATTCTACTTTCACTGTTGGTTAAATTAAACCTTCATACAACCATGCAAATGATTTTCGACTCTGGCGAGCAAGTGGATAAAGTCATTTAAACAACAAAAAAACAGACCCAAAACCACCTTTTATCACAAGAAAAAGTTAGAATTAAATAAATGGGAACTTCTTCGAAAACCAAAGCATGAATTACCAAAGAGATCAATTTTCTATTCTTGCATACCGGATAAAGTTATCCGCATTTTACATTGGTGATGGAAAGCCTGATCTTACACATGGGGGAAGATAAAAGTTGCGCGTTGATATCAACGATTATAGTTGCATGACATCATTGTGTAAATAAACATTCAAAATGTTAGTAGTTGGCAACGTCAATGCTCAGAATGTAACTGATATATATATGCAAGAAAAAGATTCAATCATGGGTATCCGGTTCAGATAGGGAAATTCCAACCCTCGGTATAATTGTTTTAATCGGAACCTCGGTTTGGAATTCTCTATCTTCACCTGATACCAATGAAAGATTCTTATATTCTTTTGCCAGTATACCGTTCACAAGCGATGTAGACACAAGCTTATTAGGTTTGTCAGAAATGGTTTGTGTATTTCACAAGCTTGCGCATGTTTTTTAAACCATTCATGTCTAGTTCATCATTTATAGATGGACATTCATGTCAATTCATTATAGATGGACATTCATGACTAGTTCATCATTATAGATGGACATTCATGTCTAGTTCTTCATTATAGATGGACATTCATGTCTAGTTCTTCTTTATAGATGGACATTCATGTCTAGTTCGACATTGTAGATGGACATTCATGTCTAGTTGTTCAATAAAGATGGACATCCATGTCTAGTTCTTCATTATAGATGGACATTCATGGCGAGTTCTTCATTAAAGATGGATATTCATGTTGAGTTCTTCATTATAGATGGGCATTCATGTCTAGTTCTTCATTATAGATTGACATTCATGTTGAGTTCTTCATTATAGATGGACATTCATGTCTAGTTCATCTTTATAGATAGACATTCATGTCTAGTTCATCATTATAGATGGACATTCATGTCTAGTTCATTATAGATGGACATTCATGTCTAGATCATCATTATAGATGGACATTCATGTCTAGTTCATCATTATAGATGGACATTCATGTCTAGTTCAACATTATAGATGGACATTCATGTCTAGTTCTTCATTGTAGATGAACATTCATGTCTAATTCTTCTTTATAGATGAACTTCCGTGTCCAGTTCTTCATTATAGATGAACATTTATGTCTAGTTCCTCATTATAGATGAACATTCATGTCTAGTTCTTCAATATATATGGACATTCATGTGTAGTTCATCATTATTGATGGACATTCATGTCTAGTTAAACATTATAAATGGACATTCATGTCTAGTTCCTCATTATAGATGGACATTCATGTCTTGTCCATCATTGTAGATGGACATTCATGTCTAGTTCCTCATTCTAAATGAACATTGATTTGGAGTTATTCATTATAGATGAACATTCATGTCTAGTTCTTCATTATAGATGGACATTAATGTCTAGTTAATTATTATAGATGGACATTTATGTCTAGTTCATCAGTATAGATGGGCATTCATGTCTAGTTCCTCATTATAGATGAACATTCATGTCTAATTCTCCATTATAGATGGACATTCATGTCTAGTTCATCATTATAGATTGACATTCATGTCTAGTTCATCATTATAGATGGACATTCATGTCTGGTTTCTCATTGTAGATGAACAGTCATGTCTACTCTTCATTATAGATGGACATTCATGTCTAGTTTCTCATTATAGATGAACATTCATGTCTACTTCTTCATTATAGATGGACATTCATGTCTAGTTCCTCATTATAGATGAACATTCATATTGGAGTCCTTCATTATAGATGAACATTCATGTCTAGTTCTTCTTTATAGATGAACATTCATGTCTAGTTCTTCATTATAGATGGACATTCATTTAAGCAGCATTCATGTCTAGTTCATCATTATAGATGACTTTTCATTATTTGCTTATTTTCTCCCATTTTACTTGTAGTGCAAGTGTTTGTTTAATACAGTGTATGATTGAATGTCCAAGAGTTGGAAATGTGTCGACCTTACAGTTCCTTTATTTTTCAACCAATAAACCTGAACGATTTACTTGTTATAAAGTGATATGTTTGGTCTACAATGAATATTAATTTGCTTACATGTATACATAAAATATATTTACTTGTTAAAATAATTGTGGTAGTTACTTATGTAATGTTTCACAGAGCAGCGTAAACCTAATATTTCTGGATCATCCCTTGTATTTAGGTGTTGCCTCCTTCACACACACTAAACTTGTCTAAAGAGTGAGACTTTCTCTTGACAATGTTGAAGTGCTAATATCCTCTGACCTAACAAAGACAGAAAATGCTCTTGTTTCATGCAACCTTTCTCTTTTTGTATCAAGATGTCCTGAACATTTTGCATAAGTCAATAATGTACACTATGCACACATGATGCAGGTATCTTTTGTTCTTGACACAAAAAAGGAGTTAAATATTATCAGTTACCCTTCAGTCGCTATGTTGTCTTGGAGGGGAGGGGGCCAGAGAGGCCATGTGGTGCTAAGCGATCAAGAGCACCAATTAGAAATGGGGTTACAGTCAGACCCTTGCATGGTCGAAGGCAACTGAAGTGTCTGAACTGTTGTGGTTGCGGCAAACTCTAGTGATTGTTGTTAAGTTTCTCTGAAGCCATGCCTAATATGTTTATCTTCATGAGGCTTGGATCTAGAATGATCATATCTGTCTTCAGGTCTTGGCACAAAACTACTTACTGGTATAATTTGTTTCGGTGAAGTAAAAAATAATAATTTAAAATCTGTCTCGAAACTCCAAATCAGTAAAAGGCCTCCATGACAAAATGATACAACCACTGCAAATCCCGCTATAGGCAGAGGGGTAGGACTCCCCTTTCATGTTCATTTTATCATTTTTTATCGTGCTCATTTAATGTCTTCATCATGACACCGCATATGCCAAAGTGAAAACGTGGCTCCATCATAAATGGAGTGTCTACAAT
Source organism: Cyrtodaria siliqua (assembly GCA_037043455.1). Classification (NCBI taxonomy): domain Eukaryota; kingdom Metazoa; phylum Mollusca; class Bivalvia; order Adapedonta; family Hiatellidae; genus Cyrtodaria; species Cyrtodaria siliqua. The sequence goes on from JAWPHD010001347.1 coordinate 193,045, forward strand.
AGAATTTGCAGCAACTCTGCAGTTCTGCAGGTTAGAAGGTTCTAGGCCCATTCTCCATATTTTATCTTGATGTAAATGGAGGATGAGCCTGGCATGTTCATGCCTGTTAGGCGCCATATAACCTTCATGTGTTGGTGCGCCGTAAAACCCAATTCAATTCAATTCCATGAAAAAATGAAAGCAAAATGTTTACAATAGTGATAGTCTTCGTTAGCATGTGATTTGTGAATTATAACATGAAATGTGGGAATTAATGGCAACCAGGTATGGTTAATGTTTATTATAATAGCTACAAATGGTGGTGGTATCTATTATTTATTTGCCCCGTGTGGTTCCCGGGGGCCCTGTTTGGTCACGGGGCAAAGAATAGGGCCACTGCAGATCCCTTTGGAGGGGTAGGCAGAGGGGTAGAACCCCTCAAAATTCATGTTTATTTTATCATTTTTTGTTCATGTTCATTAAAGCTCTTCATCATGATCCCTGCATTGTTTCAGGTGCCATCTCGCTCACATCAAAAGAGCAGTGGCAGAAAAACAATGAATGTGGCTCCAGCGTAAATGGAGTTTCTACGATAGAATTTGCAGCAACTCGGCAGTTCAGGGTGAGAAGGTTCTAGGCCCATTTTCCATATTTTATCTCGATGTACATGGAGGATGAGCCTGGCATGTTCATGCCTGTTAGGCGCCATATAACCGTTCATGTGTTGGTGCGCCTTAAAACCCAATTCAGTTCAATTCTATTATTTATTTCTCCTTACAAGGTGTTTTCTCAAATCCTGGTGCAATTTCATGCTCTTACACTAGTTTCAATACCACACAGATTTGTTATAATTTGATAGTGTTTTAACTTGCAAATATTCTGCTGCTTGATTGTCAGCCTTTAAGTTGGTGTTTAAAGTAGCTGTCCCGCCAGCAACAGCCAAATTTTACAACATAATGTACACCGTTTCTAAACCTACTGACGACAAGGTATATATATAACTTAGGGGCGTCCGTGGCCGAGTGGTTAGAGTCTCTGACTTGCAATCACTTGCCCCTCACCGCTGTAGGTTCGATCCCTCAGGGGCCTAGGAATCTTTGTGAGGAAGCTATCCAGCTGGCTTGCGGAACGTCGGTGGTTCTAACCAGGTGCCCGCCCGTGCACGAAAATTGCCCGGAGGGGCACCTGGAGTCTTCCTCCACCAGTGGAAGCTGGAAAGTCGCCATATGACCTTAGCTGTTGGTGCGACTATAAAATCCAATTCAATTCAATTCAATATATATAACTTACATATTTTGAAATATCAAACTCTATAGACGCAGAGTAAACTGCTTTAACCAGCCAGAAACATAATGTACACCGGTTCTAAACCTATGGATGACAAGGTATATATAACTTACATATTTTGAGAATTCAAACTCTATAGACACAGAATAAACGGCTTAAACCAGCCAGGCCAAACCCCAGAACTGGAGTGTTGAATTAATTGTTACCAACCCATAATTCATTTTACACATACTCAATCACAGGTATTTTAAGAACTCGTTAAAAAATAAACCTAAAGTTTTAATAGGCTCATATACATTATTATACGACCCAAACACCTGGATAGAGTTTTGATCTACGGTTTTGTACTTCAATTTTGTTGATATTTGGCGGGTTAGTTTCTTTAATAGATGTTGGTTTAATACTATTTCATAATTGCTGTAGTTGTCATGGTTTTCCATCGATTCTCCATAAAAATGACAGTTATCACATGATAGTAGAATACTACATGTTCTCTAAATTGTGATTGCCAAATATTTTTTGTAAGAGTGTTTGTAAATAGATTTATAAGCACATTATTACTTGCTCATCATAGAACTAGCTTTTATGGTCATGAAGTAGAAAGTTTGCCTCGCATTGTTGTGATCCGAGTTTTTCTCATAATTTTCCAATCCTGTTATAATTAACTAATAAGTAATTAATTACAGAATAATCTATTACAGCGTTGGTTCTAATTCAGACGTACCTCAACATTTGATTGCACAAAAGTGGAAAGTTTTAGAGAGAGAGAAATATATTTCGTATTTCGCACATAATGAGTATGACTTTTCAACGTCCAACCTCAAATTCACGATTTCACTGTGCCGTTGTTCAGTCATCTCTTGACTTACATCAATGAAAGGCTCAAAACATTTTTGAATAGCAGCCCAATGTGTAAAAACAACTCTATGCATTTCTGAATCTTATATGTAATAAAGAAATTTAGGGTGCATTATTGTATCTTAAATAGAAATTAGGGTAATTAACAGAAACTGTTGTCTCTTTCACTTTTTATGTGATTGACTCGGCAGATTTGCCCATGTTCATGTTTTCATGAAGGCGCGGTGAGAACAATTACACAGACATGGTATATACATTGCAGTTGTATATTGTGAACATTGTACTCACATGCTTTCATTATTTGTGGTGGTTTTTATAGCAGTTGTAAGTATCTTTTGTGTTGTCTAGCACAAGTATAAATTACACATTGTGTGTGTTATTAATGTGCATTAACTTTATGATTGACATTGTGTAAGTGTTAACCGTTGAATATTCACATTGTGTGTGTAATTAAGGACATGTTAACTGTTGAATATTCACATTGTGTTTGTAATAGCTACATGTTATCTTTTGAATTCACATTGTGTGTGTAATTAAGGACATGTTAACTGTTGAATATTCACATTGTGTGTGTAATTAAGGACATGTTAACTGTTGAATATTCACATTGTGTGTGTAATTAAGGACATGTTAACTGTTGAATATTCACATTGTGTGTGTAATTAAGGACATGTTAACTGTTGAATATTCACATTGTGTGTGTAATTAAGGACATGTTAACTGTTGAATATTCACATTGTGTGTGTAATTAAGGACTTGTTAACCGTTGAATATTCACATTGTGTGTGTAATTAAGGACATGTTAACTGTTGAATATTCACATTGTGTTTGTAATAGCTACATGTTATCTTTTGAATTCACATTGTGTGTGTAATTAAGGACATGTTAACTGTTGAATATTCACATTGTGTGTGTAATTAAGGACATGTTAACTGTTGAATATTCACATTGTGTGTGTAATTAAGGATATGTTAACTGTTGAATATTCACATTGTGTGTGTAATTAAGGACATGTTAACTGTTGAATATTCACATTGTGTGTGTAATTAAGGACTTGTTAACTGTTGAATATTCACATTGTGTGTGTAATTAAGGACTTGTTAACTGTTGAATATTCACATTGTGTTTGTAATAGCTACATGTTATCTTTTGAATTCACATTGTGTGTGTAATTAAGGACATGTTAACTGTTGAATATTCACATTGTGTGTGTAATTAAGGACTTGTTAACTGTTGAATATTCACATTGTGTGTGTAATTAAGGACTTGTTAACTGTTGAATATTCACATTGTGTGTGTAATTAAGGACATGTTAACTGTTGAATATTCACATTGTGTTTGTAATTAAGGACATGTTAACTGTTGAATATTCACATTGTGTGTGTAATTAAATGTTAACTTTGAATTCACAGTGTGTGTGTAATTAAATACATGTTAACTGTTGAATATTCACATTATGTGTGTAATTAAATACATTTTAACTGTTAAATATTCACATTGTGTGTGTAATAGCTACATGTTATCTTTTGGATATTCATGTTGTTTGTGTAATTAACGACCTGTTGTATGTGTAGTTAAGTACATGCTAACATTTTTATATTCACATTGTGTGTGTAATTAAGGACATATTGGTAAAACCCAATTCAATTTGATGTTTATTATGTAAACATTATTTTTCTCTTTTAAGGTCATCAATCTCATTTATGGCTTTAAATAATAATGTTATTGTACTTGGCAAAAAAAAGAAAGTGTACACTTTGTTTAATTTTTTGAATAATTGTTATTTAAAAACAATGACAACTCTTTCATTTTTACCTTGTAAAGCATATTGAACAGTATATTAAATCATTTTATTATTAGAATTTTGTGTTTCTGGACTTCAAAAACCTCATTACCCAATGTCATGTAAAACCTCAATGCGTTCTGAGAATGTAATGAGTTTTAAATTAACTGGTTTCACTGGTCCAATTTTTATCACTGAACCAATCAGAATGCTTCATATTTTCATTTGGTTGTTTCTATCATGACATCACTTTCTGGTATTATGACCACATCCTGGTATTATGACATCACATCATGTCATTATGATGCAATTCAGTGTGTTCTGAGAACTGACTGAGCATTTAAATTGCTGTGAGAAACAGATTAAGACTGTTTGTATCTCTCAGTGGGTAATGAGTTTCTCGAAACCAAGAATCATAAAATTCTAAATATAGAATAATTCTAAAATGATTTAATAGACTGTTATTGATGTAATTGTTAAGAACTGTTTTCACTTGGTGGAAGATTATTCTAATACTAACGATATGAATGACTAATTTCTTAAATTCATGAAAATCATATGGATATCCCTCTAGTTTTTTAATGCAACAACAGTTACCAAAGGTTGATGGAAAACATGCACTGTTCAGGCATTGAGTATTGCAAAGATAGTATTTCTTGAATGCAACTAACAATATAAGATAGTGCTAGGAATTGAATTTTAAATGATAATTCTTGCTGCATTGATGGACATATTTTTGGATTTCATACTTTTTTGTTGTCAGAATTTGATTTTAGGAAGTTTTGATTGTGCATGTATTTTGCTTGCATTTCAGATACTTTTTGTGTCACCTACATAGCATGGCAGACACTTAGGGATCACTTTGTCTGTCGTCCTTCCTCGTCACCGTCCGTTGTCCATCACACTTTGACCTGCAACCTATCCTTGGCCATAACTTCAGAAGTATTTCACCTATGTTCATAAAACTAAGGACTCGCACCACTATTATCTCCCTTGAATATTCGTGCCCTACAGATGAAGGAGGTAGATAAAAAAAACAAGTTCGCTTTTCTACATTTTACGGGATACATTGATTTATCTTTACCAGGTTCTAAATCTACAGCATTTTAGGAAGAGATCACAGAAAAATGCATGTTGATATAAGATTTCTAGCTAATTCTGCATCATTTTACACATCATGGGTCTAATCACCACGGGGTTGTATTTTTGTCTAAATTTTGATAGGTGTCACGCAAACATGAAATTAAAAAAAGTTCAATCTGGTAAATATTTGTTAAATATGTTTTAAATTACATATATTGGATCAATGAAGAATTTAAGCATAAGTACATGTTGCAAAATCTTTTTTATCTCTATGCCACGAACAAAAACATTACAATGGGACCCTATGGAAAATCAATTGTGGTGTGAGACGTTAAGCATGTCCAATAACTCTGACTGTCATTTTGGCAGAGTTATGCCCCTTTTCATAAAACTTTAACCTGCAACCTAACCTGGTTCATAATTGATTGTACTTGCTCAAATAAGCAGATGGCAGGCGACCCAAGTGTTCCATGGAACACCCTTCTAGTTTAGCCAGATTGTGCAGCTAATCCAGGCTTATAGTTTGGCGATTGCTGTCCGTCTATCTGTATTTGGTTAAAGTTTGTTTTTTTCCTCATTTTTCAAGAACACATTTTCGGAAAGCTTTGAAGCTTGGAACACATGTTCATTATCATTACACAATGTTATATGTCAAGAACCATAACTCTGTCATGTATTTTACCTGAATTATCCCTCGTTTTTACGTAGATTTTTCAGTTCAAATGTTGAATTCGCAGTCCGGTGTTTGCACCACTGTTGGTGCTTCACTTGTTTTGCATTTGATTCAGAATATGTACATATTATTTTAGATTTCACTTGTCTCATGCATTTAAAAGAGGCTTTACCTATATATTTTTGTCCACCAATTGATATAAACTTTACTTAATCATAAAGAGGACTATGAAAAAGGTAAATGGCAATAATTTCACCCCATGTAATATGCGTTTTGCTGGGAAAAAAACAGGATTGAAAAGATCGATTTTTGAAATTGTATTCGTAATTGTTTTAGACAAGCCGATTGCGCAGATTTTCCGATCTTATTCGTTAACAATCGGAACTTCCTCGTCGGATTGGCGAAGAGTTCCGATCGATTCGTTTTTTATCGGATCTGCCCCGAATAGTTTGTTTTCGCACTGCGCATGTCCGAGAAAATCGTAAAAACACGTTCTCCGGCAGGAATAAACGGCAGGGCAGCATTTTATTCAAGATATTGTTTTGATCATAATTAATAACTTACAGAACAGGAATACGAACCATGTTTCTTCTTATAATACTCATAAAATAGCTTTGTATACATATAAATGCAGTAATAGTGAGTATTTAATATTTTACATTAAAAGTCGCGTAGATATAGGTAGTGCCTCTTTAAAATGTACTAAACTGAAGTATTGGAATAATTACTTTTTAAAAAACGTGTAAACTTTCTAATTTTGCCAAGTATACAAATACTCATGGCTTGATAAGACCACTTTATTTGGCGTTTGTATAGCAACACTTGAAACCTCCCATGAAGGCAGTCAAGTATTTAGTAACTCATAATATGGTCATTTTTGAAGACAGACCAGCTAGTTCTTGAATATTATATATTCGTTTCGATTAATTTTGGTAATAACATAAATTGTGTTTTTAAAATTATTAAAATCATGTTTTTAATTGATAATACCTTAAAGAGACACATGGCAATCTTGAACTACTTAACAAGCATTAAAATAAGCACCTATTGACCCAGAATTTTGACTTGGAGTCTGCTTGCGTATAATTAAATAAAAGGTGACTTAGAATTTTCCTTCAGTATTCTTTCATGGGTTTATATATGTTACTGGTGCAATATAATCAGCAGTTAGATACATGTATACACTATACACACAGATAGTGTATACACTATACACACGTATACACTATACAAATGTATACACTATACACACAGATAGTGTATACACTATACACACGTATACACTATACACACAGATAGTGTATACACTATACACACAGATAGTGTATAGACTATACACACATATACACTATACACACAGATAGTGTATACACTATACACATGTATACACTATACACACAGATAGTGTATACACTATACACTATACATGTATACACTATACACACAGATAGTGTATACACTATACACACAGATAGTTTGCCTTGAACTATTCGGATAATTATTAACAATGATTTGCAGACATACAGGTTATGTAGAAAAACTAACGGGACACCACAAGTTAAAAACACACAAGATTGCCATGTGTCCCTTTTAACTATTGTAACTGGTGAAAATCTAGTACTGAGTACTGGTTGTGTATTCTTAAGGTCCACATGGTGACATTGATTGTCTTTCTGTATTACTAAGGAAAATCATATCTCCATGCATTTGAGAAAAAGAATATATCTCGACAATTTCCCAAGTTTGCTTATTTATTTATTTATACCATGAAGGCCTTCAGAATCAAGCCTCGGCTTATATGTCGGGCATATATGTAATTTTGAGTGTATATGTAATTTTGGTGTACAGGGGCATAGCTAGGCGTACTCCTGTACCACCGGGCGTACTCTAGAAAATTAAATGTGAAAAATAAAAGTGCTTATTTTTTAAAATCAGCAATAAAAATTGAAGTGGGTAGGGAGTGAGGCACTATTTTTAAAAACACACTTAATGAATGGAGAAAAGCCTCCAAAATCTCGCTCAAATGAAGCCACAAACCTCCGAAATTGCACTCAAATTTCAAAAAAAATCCTGACCCAGGACCCCCACCAGCAGGAGGGGGGAACCCCCTCCCGCATCCTCCTCCAGGGCGTATTCTCCAAAAGACTCTGGCTACGCCCCTGGTGTATATGTAATTTTGAGTGTATATGTAAATTTGAGTATGTGTAAATTTGAGTATGTGTAATTGGGGGTGTAAGTGTAATTTTGGGTGTAACAATGAGAAAGTGTGTTGTGTGCAAGAATCAGGTCCGGTACAAAGATCAAGGGCACACTTGCAGTGCTCAAAGAAAATTATTTTAAGATACAGGCCCAGGGCTTGTTGCTTCTGAAAATGGACAGGCCCCGATTTGAAATGGACAGGCCCTGATTTAAAATGGAAACGTCCAATATTTTTTTCTTATTGGAAATGTGTCTTTATTCACTTTTATAGCACACATTAATTTTGTTACGTATGTATTAATCAAGCTCAGAACCTCCTCTGACTATATTTTTCTCTTTGCTACCACTTTATGCTTCCTGGTCAGCGGACTTATTTACCATTTCGTTTAAAATATGTTAGAATAGAATATTACATAGTAATTTATAACCAATACAATGGAGAGTACTAGCACTTTTGCCAAACGATAATAATCAGAGCTGACTTGGTGAAACTGGAGCTAAACTTGGAGCCAATTTTTAATCAGGTTTTATGAGACTATCAGAGCTTCCTCTGGCTATATTTTTTCTTTTTGTCACCACTTTCTCCAAGTAAAGAATTAGGAGCCTAGACTAGAATTCATTTAAAAGTAGGATTCCAGGAACTCCTTACACCTTAAATAATGAATAGATATATATCTTATATCTGTATTTATACATATACAGTATATATATTTTTCTTTCCGCCAACATGTATTTGTAAAGGACAGTTTTTCTTATTTGATTATGTAAAAAAAAAAAAAAAAAAAAAAAAAAAATCCGAAATTATGTACCATCCGAACTACTATGACACCACATTTTTACGGCCCGAACATTTCACAAACATTCAATCGAAATACCATCAAAAAAGTTTTTTTTTCATGCATTAGTGTGTTTTTAATGACAAAAACGGTATTTCTTATCACAAAGGAAAGAAAACACAGCCTTAATAGCAGAATAATGAGTTTTATGTCAACAATTGTCGACCTCAAAGTTATGACAAACTGCCGACACGAAGCCAGGCAAAATATTCAAACTTCTTATTGTTTCAATGTGTGTATAACACGTTTTAATTACTTTATTGCAAGTGTTTTCACAGTTCACAATACACATGGGAGTATTTTGTCTTGAGGAACTTGAGCTTGAGATCCAGTAAAACCGATTTTTTGGGGGATTTTTTTTTTTTTTTTTTAGACAGGCCCGACGGGCTCCTCGTCTGCGAAATGAGACAGGCCCGGAATGGATTTCGAGGAGCCCCGGGCGTCGGGCTATCCTATTTCTTGAGCACTGACTTGGAGGTCAAATGAGTCAAAATGTGTGTCTCGGCCATGACTTTGAAAGAACTGATAGGGAATTTAGTGAAACATAACACAAATGTTAATCACAATGTGAAGGTATGTCGCGCGCACGAATCTGGTCCATACACCAAAGGTTAAGGTCACACTTGTAAAAAGAACTTTTCAGGGGCATTTGTCACTTAATACCGTGACATTTCTTGTGCCGTACACTTCAAGTTTTGTTCTTGGAAACTACACCACATACTTTACATGAGCCGAAACTCTCGAAAACGACCCTTCAGACAAAATTTTGACATTTTATATTTTTTGATGTTTATGAAACATGGTGATTTTCTCTTTAAAAATCTCTTTATTTTATGTTGATATCTTAATTAAAAATGATTTTATCTCATTTTGAAAATAAAAGATTGTACTCTTCATTAATTTTGACATTGACGTCGGCATCTTGGACGATGTCGCAGATTAAATAACAACAAAAAGCATAAACAATTATCATTTTCTATAGCATCAACTAAATTTATATTAAGAAAAGACATAATAATTATGATATAATAATTAGGTAAAACACGGAGGTGATTAGAAATTTGATTAGTAATTAATTGATTACCGGCTGACGTCATAAATTGTAACTTTATGACGTTGTCGTCTAAACGTCCGAAGGGAGGACGTTTTCGTGTCGCGGCTCATATGTATTTGGCATCATCAGGCAACCTCACAGCCAGCTTCTATAACTTCTGTATGCTTTTATTTTCACAAAATTATGACTCCTTTTATACTTAAAAACAATTATGTTTTTAACCCAGTATATCTTGGAAACAACATAGTGGATTGAAACTTCACTCATGTTGACAATGTTGGCATTCCACGCTCCAGTTTTGTGTTTGGCATGGCTGGTTAAAGCCATTTACGTTGTGTATATAGAGTTTGTAAGTTATATATATACCTCATCATCAGTCGGTTTAGAAACCGTGTACATATTTGATCAAATTTGGCTGTTGTTGGCGGGATAGCTACTTTAAATGTACAATCTCCAGATTTTCTAGCAGATCTTACTTTTGGTCAACCTAATTGAATTGAATTGAATTGGGGTTTTAAGGCGCACCAACACATTACAGGTTATATGGCGCCTAACAGGCATGAACATGCCAGGCTCATCTTCCATGTACATCGAGATAAAATATGGAAAATGGGCCTAGAACCTTCTCACCCTGAACTGCAGAGTTGCTGCAAATTCTATCGTAAAAACTCCATTTTACGCTAATTGAAATAGTATGTGAGGAGTTAGTAGAATAATGCACAAATTAAACCAAGTCTTTCTAATCTAATTACTAAGTCCTGCCTAAAATGAACTAGCTCATCAGTTATTTTCTACAACTATCAAACAATGCATAAGTTCTAATTGCATAAATAATTTAAATTTGCGCTTAAAAAATAAAGTGAAATCAAGTCGCGACCTCAAATTTTCATTTAAAAATGTTCTTTTAATACACGCTTTAAATTAAAAAAAAAAATCTCAGGATTTTGTGTTCAAAAGTTTTGGCAGGCCCGTGACCTACTCCAGGAAAAAGGCATGTTAGTTGCAGACGGATTTCAGAAAGGGGCCTATAGACTACAGTCCAGATGACTACACAGAATATGGTGGATTAGGCTACCACTATTCTATTCACATATTGCTTTTAACAGGAATACGACAGATATTCAACAATACACCTTGTCACAATAAATATTTATTTTATTTTTAATATATAAATATATATTTGGATGATCAGACATAAAATCATGTAAACGTCCATTCATAAACACATGGTCACTATTTACATAAAGGTCCATAAACATTTGAGTTTAAACTCACACTGCATATAAAAGGTGAAATATTGAATGTTTTCTTACTAAAACAATTCACAATAACCAATAAGCACCTTGCCACAAATGTGCCAATAAAAAAAATGCATCGTAAAAAATGCACGGAGCCCTAATACTAATGTAGTAGAATGATTAAGGCCAAATACGGGTCAGAAGTATAATGTTTTGGCTTTCTAGTTCCAAAAATGACAATATTTATTAAAAAAGATATAAAACTAGATGGGGGTTCTGCGGAACATGTGTGTCGCCTGTCAGCACTTTATCAGTATAACAAGGTTTTGGACCCAGGTAAATGAAAACAAAAAAGTGAGTATTTAATGACCTTCAGTGTGACCTTGATCTTATATTTTCGTATGGTCATGTCAATGTTGTCATGATGAGTATATATTGATCGTTTGATGAAGAAATATCAAGAAAAGAGAAAGTTATAGCAAAGTTAAGTTTTCGTGAAGAAAAAAATGAGTATATTTTGAAAATTTAATGAAGAAACATGAAGACATGATAAAGTTATAGCCAACATTAAGTTTTCGTGACGGACGGACTGACAGACGGACAATAAAGGGATCCCTATGTATTCGAAAAGGCCACACAAAGGCAATGAAACCCTACACTACTTTCATTGGTATCGCGAATCCACTGAATATTGTGTTATACATCAATATGCCATATCTAAGCACAACTCTCATGTATTCTTATCCTACTGAGAATAGGGAAATTTGAATGTTTTCAAAAAGAAATTCAACTGACCAGTCTACCAATGTAACTTTTCATTTTATTGCTGTTTTATAAAGTTACTTATCTACTCAAGTTCCCCAAAAAATAGAAAACCTAACTCTTACAACATCCACATGGGGTTCTAAATAATAACGTGCTATATATTACAATGATAAACATAAACTTGCGGTAGATCGTGTAAAACCCAATTTCAAACCAGTTTTATGCAGGAGCATTTCTATATACATGTAAACCTATTAAAACATGAAAGATGGTAAGAATTATTCTATGAAGTCAGGCACAACAATAAATACAAATATGCGTCATTAGTCGTGCTGGGAAGCCACTTGCTCAACAACTCGTACACATATACACGGTGAATTGAATTGGGTTTTAAGGTGCACCGACACATGAAAGGTTAAATGGCAGAGTTGCTGCAAATTCTGTCGTAGAAACTCCATTTACGCTGGAGCCATGTTTATTGATTTCTGCCACTGCTCCTTTGATGTGAGCAAGATGGCACCTGAAACAATGCAGGGATCATGATGAAGACCTTTCATGAACATGAACAAAAAATTATAAAATGAACATGAATTTGGGGGGATTCTAACCCTCTGCCTACTCCAAAAGGATCTGCAGTGGCCCTATTCTTTGCCCCGTGACCAAACGGGACCCCCGGGAACCACACGGGGGCCATATCTACGGTGAAGTTGAGGAGTAGTGTAAAATAGTTGACCGATCTCTGACAGACTTTGGAATTGACCGGAACATTTTTTTTTTAGCTGAGGGAAATGTTGAGCAATGTGTTGGAGAATTTAGTTTTAATATTTAAAAAGTCCCTTCAACCATAAAGGTAAACAAGATGGCAGTTTGCAACAAGTTATAGGTGTAACCCCGATATCGCTCAGTCGCAATTTATCACATAGTTACAGAAATAGTCCCAAAAACAAGAGAGCTAAAACACTACATTTGTGATCAATCCAAACTTTCTATTAAATGTTGTGTGTTTCTCCTACTAAATTGTGGGTATTTCTCCTACAATTTTTTTAATTTGAAAGCCAGATGAATTATCAAAATGTAAAAAAACAAAACGCTTTGAACACATCAAAGAAGGCTCAAATTAATTTAAGATGTGATCCCAGACACAAGGGGTGGGGTTGCATTATAACCGGCAAATATTTCCACAAACAAGATGGCTCCACAATTGGGGTTTTACGGCGCACCAATACGAAAAGGTTAGACGGCGAATTTGCAGAATGGGCCTAGAACCTTATCATCTGTAGAACTGCAGAGCTGCTGCATATTCTGTTGTGAACACTCCATTTTTCGCTGGAGCCATGATCATTGTTTTCTGCCACCACTTGAGTATCACCTGAATCAATACAGGGATCAAGAAAATTAAAGAACATGACAAAAGTGAACATGAATTCTGTGGGACTTTACCCCTCTGCCTGGATAAGCAGTGGCTCTAGTCTTGCCCAGGAACAACACGGGGAAACAAGATGGCTACATCCACAAACAAGATGGCTACATCCACATACAAGATGGCTACCACAATGCATCTGAGATTTGATCCCGGATACAGAGTAAATGCCAACAAAACTCTTCATGTCAGTCATGAAACATGACATTTATACATGATCAGGCAGAAGAAATAGGAAAATTAACAAACAGGATTTCTATTTCTATCGACCAATATTACCACGTTAGTTTCTCTCATAATTTTAACTTAGATTGTGACATGTGATGTTTTTCAATGATATCTGTTCTGTATTATGTCTATAAACTCCAATTTACAATTCAAATAAAAACACGATCTTTTATGCAACATAAAATGTTGACTTACAATAAAATAACCATACTACACATTTCTGCAAATACCGTCAATCACTGTTTGACAATTCTATAGAGTGCTAATTCATAGGAAAAAAAGAAAAAATATACATGTATTCAAGTAAAAAAAATGAAATTTACACTATAATCCAAATAAATTCATTTTAAACTAGCTCCTGAGTTTCTCCATCTTTCCAAACATGCTTTTAAAAATGAAAAATCTAGTTACATACAAAATTAAAATAGTACCTACAACAAACAAAAACATGCTCTCTTACGCACATAGGCCCGTGCCCAAAAGCACTCTCACACACCCAAATATGGGCATTCAAACAATTTACATCTGAAAAAAGTCAAGTTAACCAAGACATACCTTTCAAATCTTTACCGCCCAACTGATACACCTAACGCATGTCCACCTAACTTGAAATACCTATTAGGTGTAAAGTTTATTAAATAATTTAAGAATTGTTTTTGTTTAGAATTTGCCATATCAAAAAGTCAAAAAACTCATTACTCAACAAGTAATGCCAACGAGTAATGCAAACACTCAAAATATCTGTTTTTATGCAAAAAAAGAACTCACTGTGTTCACAGAACACGGAGTTTCTCCTAAATAGGACTCGCTGTGTTCTCAGAACACATTGAGTTTCTCTGAGAACACATGAGTTTCTCCTAAATAGGACTCACTGTGTTCTGAGAACACACTGAGCTTCTCCCAAATAGGACTCACTGTGTTGTGAGAACACATAGACTTTCTCCTAAAAAGGACTCGCTGTGTTCTGAGAACATATTGAGTTTCTCCTAAATAGGACTCGCTGTGTTCTGAGAACACATTGAGTTTCTCCTAAATAGGACTCACTGTGTTCTGAGAACACATAGAGTTTCTCCTAAATAGGACTCACTCTCACTGTGTTCTGAGAACACATTGAGTTTCTCCTAAATAGAACTCACTGTGTTCTGAGAACACATAGAGTTTCTCCTAAATAGGACTAACTGTGTTCTGAGAACATACTGAGTTTTCCTAAATAGGACTCGGTGTTCTGAGAACACATAGTTTCTCCTAAATAGGACTCACTGTGTTCTGAGAACACATAGAGTTTCTCCTAAATATGACTCACTGTGTTCTGAGAACACATAGAGTTTCTCCTAAATAGGACTCACTGTGTTCTGAGAACACATAGAGTTCCATGTTTGGAAATAAATGCATAGTTTAAGTGTTTGCATTACTCATTGAGTAATGAGTTTCTTGACTTTATAATATTGCATACTCTAAACAAAAAATAATTCTAAAATGATTTTATAGACTGTTGTATTATCGTACATATTCATACCTGGGTCAACACAGTGACAAGTATGCATGCAAGAACGCATGAAAAGTGCTTTCCGACCCAACCTCATCCCACTCCACCCCACACCTCAGAGAAGAGTTTAAAATGGACAAAGTTGTGTTTTTTGCTTATTCCTTTTTTCTCTTGATCACGTCCTGCAGTCTCCCACCACACCCCGCCCCCGTAAGTCCAGGATCTGCCACTAAGAGTATTTAGCAGAGCGGCACCTGATAACATTTTGTATGAGGGCTATTACAACATACCTAGGACCCCAGGAAGGCAATTTAATAAACATCTACACTGCAAATTTTGCATCTATGTGTGGGTGTTCCAATTTCAAAAGTGCCTTCCTGTGGTACCATGTTACGTTTTAATGGAATAGCCTTGATCAATGATCATATGGATGAAATATGATAATTCCTAGCACATCACATACTCTCCTATGAGTTAACCAGATAATTTATTCTAAAAAATGTGATCAATGACGGATGAAAACATATATTCCTAGCACATTTTCTCCGAGTGAAAACCAGACAATTTATTACAAATTATCAATGATGGATGACAAAATATATCCCTAGAGTTTGCTATACTGCATTTTTTCTTCAGAAAATAACATTTTAACTGAACAGTAATCAAGCGTGTGTTTCCCCCCAGTGGATTTACTCTGGAATAAGCCTGCCCTCTTGTGGGTTTTACCAGTCACAGGTCATGTAGGTTCAAACAACTTTTACTGCTACAATGTTAAGCACGTGAAACGTGAACAATGAAAATTAGTGTTCCTACCATACCTGTACCTACAGAGAAAACCCATTCAGTATTCGGACCAATTCCGGATAAGGACTTTTATAAAACTGGAATAGATTCCTACTCTGCGCCGATTAAATACACGATTCATTAAATTACGGTCGTATAGTAGTCTAAACTAATGACCGGTCATTTACATTCGAGATCATGTAATAAATCTAAGGGTCAACCCATCACAATCATAAATGACTGAGTCCAACAGTTAACCTGGTCCATTCATTAAGTTTCTATGACAACACAGTTAATGAGGGAATGATGTTCCAGAAGGTAGGCTTATTCTCATCTTGCAGGCGGCGAGTCTTCCTTCTTTTGTTTCTTTTCTGGAGAGCCATTCTCGGAAGATTCTGTAACAAAGCGAACAATCATGAATTTTAAATATCGTTTTAAGTTTCAGACTTACACAAGATTTTGTAAATGTGGGTTTAATTGTGTATATCTTATTATATATTCGTTGTTAACAGGGGCGTCCATGGAATTCCATGCCCCTCACCACTGTAGGTTCGATCCCTCAGGGGCATAGGAATCTTTATGAGAGGAAGCTATCCAGCTGGCTTGCGGAACATCGGTGGTTCTACCCAGGTGCCCGCCCGTGAACGAAAATTGCCCGGAGGGGCACCTGGGGTCTTCGTCCACCAGTGGAAGCTGGAAAGTAGCCATATGACCTTAGCTGTCGGTGCGACTATAAAATCCAATTCATTTCAATTCAATGTGCTGTTAACAGTTAACAGTTGAATCAATTTGAAATAAATCCTGGCAAGATGGTTATGAAGTCAATAAAGAACAAAAAGCCTCGAAAAATGATATTTACGACTACATAATGATTCTTACTAGTAAACCAGTTTGCAAACACAACTACACAGCTGATCTATAAATAGACTATTCTACATGGTAGCACATGCTACAAAATGTACCTAACCACTGAAGAGTAGTTACCACAACTTATATAACTTACTTTTATTTGAAATAAGAGATTTTTTGTAAAATATTCAATACTGAAGAGAATCTCTTATAATTTTGTTAAAAAACAATGTTTCTTGCACTTTCCTTTGTTTAATAGACAATAAAAAGAATCTCTTGTGAATTAGCGTTTGCAATTATTTGTTTACATTACTGTTTATGGGCATTTGTTGATCATCATAATACATAATATTTTACCTTATCTTTCCTTATTTGTTATTAGATTTACCAATACCAATATATTTTAGCGTAGTATTTTAATAATTGAACATTTGATTGTTCATTTTCTTCAGTTTTCGCGCACACAATGAACTGTTTGTTTTGACGTGCTGTGAGACATCATGCATACCTTTGCGTGGATCATATGTTTCATTCGATATTTAATGGTCGAATTCAGACTCAACAATTCATGTCAAGACACCACTTACCATTTGATTCGTCTTCATTTACTTCATGTCGGACTAATTTTAAAGCTTCTCGCATGCTGTTTGCATCGTTACTGTCGGTATCGTTAATCATGTCACGCTTTATATCCCCAGGGAATGACATGTTGGAATCCTCGTTAATGTTACCAGACCCGCTGTCCGAGTCCTGGGACTGCCGTGTACCCTCGTCGACATCTAGACTGCCTGAAACATCCACAGGATATCATATTAGCCATATTGTGACATGATGCAATATTATATTATACAATTATGGACTTTTCAGCTGTTATACATGATGTGATATGCACCAAAAAAATCATTATTGACCGAGGCGATAGCCGAGGTCAATAATGATTTTTTGGTACATATCAACATCATGTATAACAGCTGAAAAGTCCATAACTGTTTTATTATATAACCCTCAATTTATCATATTGTTGAAAACAGGTCAATATCAGAAAAAAACTGAAAACTGGTCAATATCAGAAAACTGGTCAATATCAGAAAACAAGAGGTCAATGACCTTGAAGCTCTACTGATTTATTTTGATTTCAGGAAGTAGTGACTACAAACTTGATTTTTGAAAATCTATTTTTAGCCGTGGCGGCCATCTTGAATTTCCAGCTGACCTGAAATTTTGCTAGGATCAATTAGACATCAAGAGCAACATTTCTGTGAAGTTTCATGAAAATCCGTCAAGTAGTTTCAGAGGAGTAGTCGCTACAAATTTTCATTATATAACTCTATGTAAACAAAGATGGCCACTGGCAGCCATGTTTAACGTCGAATCAAAACAATGTTCAACTCGGATAACCATCATGTCATGCTGATCATTTTAGAAAAAGTCCCATATCAATATCTCTTGAAGTTTTCAAGAAGTCGTCGCTACAATCTTATATTTTTTTAAATCTATTTTTAGCCGTGGCGGCCATCTTGATTTTCCGGCCGACCTGAAATTTTGCTAGGATCAATAAGACATCAAGAGCAACATTCCTGTGAAGTTTTATGAAAATCCGTAAATTAGTTTCAGAGGAGTAGTCGCTACAAGTTTTCATTATATAACTCTATGTAAACAAAGATGGCCACTGGCAGCCATGTTTAACGTCGAATCAAAACGATTTTCGACAAGGACCAACATCATGTCATGCTGATCATTTTAGAAAAAGTCCCATATCAATATCTCTTATAGTTTTCAAGAAGTAGTCGCTACAAATTTATTTTTTAAAAATCTATTTTTAGCAGTGGCGGCCATCTTGAATTTCCGGCCGACCTGAAATTTTGCTAGGATCAATAAGACATCAAGAGCAACATTCGTGTGAAGTTTCATGAAAATCCGTCAAGTAGTTTCAGAGAAGTAGTCGCTACAAGTTTTCATTATATAACTTTATGTAAACAAAGATGGCCGCTGGCAGCCATGTTTAACGTCGAATCAAAACGATTTTCGACAAGGACCAACATCATGTCTTTAGAAAAAGTCCCATATCAATATCACTTATAGTTTTCAAGAAGTAGTCGCTACAAACTTGTATTTTGAAAATCTATTTTTAGCCATGGCGGCCATCTTGAATTTCCGGCCGACCTGAAATTTTGCTAGGATCAATTAGACATCAAGAGCAACATTTCTGTGGATTTTCATGAAAATCCGTCAAGTAGTTTCAGAGGAGTAGTCGCTACAAGTTTTCATTATATAACTCTATGTAAACAAAGATGGCCACTGGCAGCCATGTTTAATGTTGAATCAAAATAATGTTCGACTCGGATAACCATCATGTCATGCTGATCATTTTAGAAAAATTCCCATATCAATATCACTTATAGTTTTCAAGAAGTAGTCGCTACAAACTTGTATTTTGAAAAATTATTTTTAGCCGTGGCGGCCATCTTGAATTTCCGGCCGACCTGAAATTTTGCTAGGATCATTGAGACATCAAGAGCAACATTCCTGTGAAGTTTCATGAAAATCCGTCAAGTAGTTTCAGAGGAGTAGTCGCTACAAGTTTTCATTATATAACTCTATGTAAACAAAGATGGCCGCTGGCAGCCATGTTTAACGTCAAATCAAAACGATTTTCGACAAGGACCAACATCATGTCATGCTGATCATTTTAGAAAAAGTCCCATATCAATATCACTTATAGTTTTCAAGAAGTAGTCGCTACAAACTTGAATTTAAAAAATCTATTTTTAGCTTTGGCGGCCATCTTGGATTTCACATCAACATGAATTTTTGCTAGGATCAACTAGACCTCATGGGCAACATTTCTGTAAAGTTTTATGAATATCCATCCAGTAGTTTCAGAGGAGTAGTCGCTACAAATAAAAGTTAACGGACGGACGGACGGACAGACAGACGGACGGACGGACAGACGGACGGACGACGGACACCGCACCACGGCATAAGCTCTGCTGATCTCTGATCAGTAGAGCTAAAAACAGGTCAATATCGCTAGATATTTTTTCTAAAAAATTACTTTTTAGCCAATGAAAACGCGTCTATTTATAGGTTATATAATAATAGGTATTGCAGACTTTTAAAACGAGCCAAAAATCTATAAAATGGAGACTTCCTAATAGGTATAATTTTTCATAAAACAATTTTACAACGTTTATGAGGTTTCTTGTGGATCTTGTATGGCCGGGTTAATTTTGAGATAACAAGTCCCAAATAAAGCAGAGGTTGCTATTATTTCAGGTCATCTCTACATGTTTACTTTTTTTATATCTGTCTGCTAGCAAACAAAAATTAACAAGAGGTCAATGACCTTGAAGCTCCACTGATAGATTTTTGATAGCTTGATCAGCATTCCTGTGAAGTTTCATTTGAAGCTCTACTGATAGGTTTTTGATAGCTAGATCAGCATTCCTGTGAAGTTTCCTGAAAATTTGTCATGTAGTTTCAGAGGAGTAGTCGCTACAAGTTTTCACTATATGTAAACAAGATGGCCATCGCAGCCTTGTTTATGTTGAATCAAAAAACAAAAAAATCAACAAGGAGGAACATCAGGTCATGCTGACCATTTTAGAAAAAGTCCCATATCAATATCACTATAGTTTTCAAGAAGTAGTCGCTACAAACTTGTTTTTTAAAAATCTAATTTTAGCCGTGGCGACCATCTTGAATTTCCGGCCGTCCTGAAATTTTGCTAGGATCATTTAGACATCAAGAGCAACATTTCTGTGAAGTTTCATGAAAAAGATGGCCGCTGGCAGCCATGATTGATGTTGATCGACAACGACCAACCATGTCATGCTGATCATTTTAGAAAAAGTCTGTTTTTACTTACTTACTACGCCTTGCACAACAGGTTAGTTTTCCCATTTTGTGACAAGCGAAGTCGGTAGCGACATCAGACATTTCCGCACCCACTGACCTCGATCGACGGTTCATCTAGTGAGACGCTGTTAACAATTATGACACGGCTGAGGAAAAACTGCGTGTAACTACCTACATGCAGTGTATAAAATCCCTGGATGTAACATGAAGCTGCATCTTTTTAATTTCCAAGTAAAAATTATTTTATCAGAAGTTTCATTTATATAAATTGTCAATTAAGTTACCTGAACATAAATTAAAATTATATGATGTACATTACCTTGGTTACTGTCTTCGCCATTAGACTGGCCTGCAGTGAGCGCGAGTCTTCTTACTCTGTTTTTCGATGTATGTGACACACGTTTGCCAAACATCTTCTGAGATGGCTGGGAACTCGACACTTAAACGATGGTAAATAAAATTGATTTTCAATGACGAAAATAAACCCAAACTAAAATGATGGGAAATTAAAAGAACTCTTCAATAACGAGAAATAATCATGAACTTCAATAATGGGGGAAATAAACCCAACACTAAAATGCCAGGAAATAAACCGGATACTTCAACGATGGCAAATAAACTTGACACTAAAACAACAGAATGAATCTTGACCCTAGAATGATAGACAGTAACTCGACACTTAAATACTGGAAAAAACAACTTAAATGTCAAATGGGACACTTAAATGATGGGATATCTAACTATAATTTTTTCCCCCAAAAAACAATAAATGAATCTATTCAAAAATAACCAATTTATTTTATAATAAGAATATATATAAGGCTAAATAAAAATAAGATGTTTGGTTTTTACATCCTAAAAAAAATAAGGGCAGGTAGGAAGGGAAAATGTTTTTATTTTATGTTTTGTAGTCTTTTATTTTTTACTCCATATTTTAAAAACTTTATAAATTGGAAATTATTAATTTGTACCCTTTTTTTAGCATTAAATGTTTAGGGTCGGCCCTTAAAAAACGGGGTTGTCGGAAAACCGAAACCACACATAATTTTATTTGGCCTAAATGACATTGCAACCTACCAGGCATCCATTTGAAAACTTTCATTGATGTGTCTCCTATTGTCACCCATTTCTTTTCCCTGTAAAAAACAACCACATCAAATTACATATAGTGCTACCAGGCACGTCATGCAACTTTCTACTGAAAGTTTAATACGGAGTTCAATAAGTTTTCAAAGACATTTTACATTTGAGATAACTATGTACATGATGTGTAACATTGTATGTAATATATATGTGATACACCTCTGGGGTTTTATTAAAACAGGAAGCCCCAATTAGCCTGAAGCATTAAGTCACCTGATAATTCGGCATGTTCGATAAGAGAAACGTACTGATGCAGTTTGATCAACAACCCACCAAAAAGAGATACAGAACTTAATGTACCAGAAACTAGCCTAACTCAGTCCTTAACCAGCTACATATATATACTGAACCAAACAGCTAACGCACTAGAAGACAATAGCTTTAATGTATGAACTTATTACATGTATATGATAATGCCGACTGGTAATGAAATATATTCTGAGTTATAGACTGTTATTTTTATTGACATATTAAAGGTATTGTCTAAGCTGTTTGGTTCAGTATATAATGGAGTGTTCTTTCGTTGAATTAAGACCATCCATTTATGTGACAAAGAGATGTTTTGAAGAAAATGACTGATCAGCAAACAGACATTGTAAACCCTGATCAGCTAGGATGCAAAGGCTATTATAATCGTGCTTAGCGGGTTTAGGGTTAATGTACCATAAACTAGACTAACTCACTCCTTAATTTATTTTTTCAATGCTGATTTCCAAAATGGATGCTGTCACATAACCGGATAAATACTAGAGGTGTATAATGATACAAATGAATCGAAAATGTCCCACATATTCGAATCGTATTCGATATTCAATGCACTGTTATTCGAATATTTTCAAATACAATTAATAAAGCATAAAAAGAAGTGTAACCAATAGTCCAATACTAACCATATTTCAAAATACAACCAACCTTTCATGGATTTAAAGAATAGTTTGTTGTTTCTGTCACAGTATACATGTTATAATCTATATACAGAGGCGTAGCCAGGCTAAAATCTTAAGTACGCTTCCTTAATGCCGAAGGCATTAACCTTGGCACGTAGGGGTAGGTGCGGGAGGCCCCTCCTGCTGGTGGGGTTAGGGGGGCCTCCCCCTAGAAAATTTTAAAATATAGACATCCTTTGGCAGCCTCTGGTGGGTTTGTTGGTCACATTTTATCAGCCTTCTTGGGTAAAATAATTTCTTTAAAAATGAAAAAAACGTATGTCAGGAGTTAAGTTAGCCTTCGATTTTTATGCTGTTTTTGGCCATAATTATTTTTTCACTTTTCAAATCGATGTTACGCATGTGCGTAAGTGTGTATCGCTGGCTACGCCTCTGATATATGACATTGGTTATTTGTCAATCTTCACCGTCTATAATGGCAAACCTTTATGGTCCGATATTTGTAAATGCTTTCAATAACATTTCTGACAATTCATAACTTTCACATGACATCATCAAAATAATTTGACCAATCAGTGATCAATAAAATAAAAGACCTCCACATTCTGGTACGGTGTTTATCGTTGGTGCTCAACTGACTTTAGCCCTTTATAAATCTATGTATCTTCTTTTGGTATTGTCTGATTTTAAAACACCATTATGGATACATTTAATTTAAATCATGGTCTAATATTTTCATTTTTCATATAGAGATTGAGGATAAAGTCCGATTAATCTTTATTTTCACCTACTGAATATATCAACCTAACGGAAGTTGACTGGATGTGAAAGTTATGAATAGCAACCTTAGATTATTGATTTAATTTATTAATAAGATCTGATAAAATACATTTGAAAGTATGTCACTAAAACATTGTTTTCTCTGTATTAAGTTAAATGGACATATGGCAATCTTGAGTTTTATTCAAACATTAATAAGATGATGATTTCTAAGGTTTAATGTCCCTCTACCATATGAGCCCCCGGGAAGAATCCCCCGTTGACTCGGCATTATGTCTGGACTATTGTGTGGGTGATTGTGTGTAGTGCTATGTATCTATCTACAGTCTACTTGAAGCAGATATAGTGCTGCCACACTGGAATACCACGCCGTAGTACATGATACACCACCCAGACACATTATTCTGACACCGGGTTGACCAGACGTAGTACTACCCATTATTTGCTTGTCAGGCATGGGTTACGAGTAACTACTCAATTTTTAAAGTCTTTGGTATAACGCGGTCAGGGGACTCGAACCCACGACCTCCCGAATGCAAGGCAGACACTCTAACCACTACACCACAATGCTTCGGTCAAACATTAATAGTTGCTCCAGAATTTAGTTATCATGCGTCATTTGGACTTTAAAACTGCTTGCATATGATTAAATAAAAAATTGAGATTTCAATTTTCTTCACTATAATATCACCAAATTTTTAAATATATTATTGATGTACTAGCTATTATAAGAAGTTAGTAATATGTAAAAATAATTTGCTTTGAACTATTCTAACAATTACTATTAATGATTGAACAAATGCAAGTGAAGAGAAAAACTAACTGGACGTCGAGAGTTTTTAAAAAATCAAGATTGCCGTGGGTCCCTTTAAGGGCAGCCCTCAAACCAGAGAATGTGTTGATAGATCCTGATTTGCTCGTCTTTTTCAAGAAAAATATTGTTATTTGAACTGCTTTTATGTTTATTTGTCTTTAAAATTTACTAAGACTTGAGTTTTAAAACCTCTTAGATTAAGTACTGTTCTGGTTTTGTTCCTGAATACTGAATATTCATGAATAAATACATTCGTATGTGTCACCGTTTGTGATATGTATCGTATGCGCCACCCCCTGTATTCGTTAAGAGCCCTAATAAATACACTGTAAAATGAACTTTATGTCACCAGCATTAGCAACTGCTTTATTATTTTTATATATTTTTAAGGATCAATAAAAAGTCATTCTTTTTTACGAAAATTTAAACAAGGGAAATAAACTGTGACTATACTAATTTACAATTACTGGTGTGGTTGCTCCCCTTGAGATATTTTATAGTAGTCTAGTTTACTAGATCTATGTTGTATGTGGTTTCCGTAGCAACCAGCATCAATCGAAAATTGGTAAATTGGTAGCTTACAATTAAGAAGTCATTCTTTTAAGTAAATTTAAATAAGGGAAATAAACTGTGTATATACTAATTTACAATTACTGCAGTGGTTGCTCTCCATGAGATATATTTTTCAGTAGGCTGCTTTGCTAGATATTATATGTGGTTTCGCTAGCAACCACCATCAATTGCAAACTGGACAGGATACATTTTTCAATTTGTTAAAACATTGTTAAATCTACCTTTTTTCAATTTCTTTTAATTTTCACATCTTTATGACTGGGAAAAAAACCTTTTTCTTGCCATTCTCGCCCTCAATCGATACTAGTATCATCTCTCGTGTTTGGCGCTTGGAATTATGGGGGGGAAAGTAGTCCGGACTGAAACTTTCCATTTAATTTACTCAAAAGGTTTAAGTAAGGAAAATACCCTTATTGGAAAGAGAAATATAAATTGGTGGTGGGTTTGACATAAATAAAATACATGAACCGTATAATCCCTATTAAATGCCCTGGGGCGTTACATACTGCAAAATGGCATACAGTCATGTGATATTTTCAGGACCTCAATCTGGAAGTTTAGTGATTTTTAAAGGGAGATTCATGCAAAAATGGGGGAGTTTTTTTTAATCATAAATGTTACGGTGCGCGGGGTATTTTTTTACCCAAATATTATAAATGAATGCCATAAAATACAGCTTTAAAGTATTTTTTACTAACTTCTTTTAGAAAAGGGAGATAGTCATATTTCATTAAAAAATATTATATTTTCGTGCTTTTGAAAAAAAAAAAAATTTTTTTTTATAATTATGAAATTTGAATGACAATTATGATACAAACATTTAATATCATTTAACACTATTATTTAGATACCTATTTTCATTGTCCAAAACCCCTGACGAATAGAAACTACAAATGAAAATAATTATAATCTACTTTTGTTTTCTCTATCCAATAATTTTCACTTTCCACGTCTATATAAATGATAGCAGTTTGGTTCAAGTCCTGTGTATAAGCGTTTATTTATCCTTGCACTTAGTTTCAAGTCATAATCCAATTAATTACCTATATCATTAATGACTTCAACAGCATGCTGCTAGGCTAATCCTTTGATTAGATAAACTGTCTGCCAATCAAACATTACCCCTCGGCCCCCAGGTTAAGAGGTGTGAAATAATATCAAGCATCTTAATGATTAAGACCAAGAAACAATCTTGGGCTTTTGGAATAAAAATTGCAAACTGCTTTGAGATCGTTTTTCACACAATTCCGTGGGGCCTGGAGGAGGGTTAATCCGTGAGATTCTATCTCACCCACATGATGTACGAAATGGATGCGTATATTTGAGGTTAAAAATTATGGATAAATACCATATATTAAATACTGTGTAGAATACATACATTAGGTTTATCTTTGGACTGCCAAAGTGGGGGTGGGGCCTTAAAGTGTGCCTTTTGTTTTTCTACATAACTTTCATTTGTTTAATCATTAATGGTAATTATTAGAATAGTTAAAAGCAGATTGTTTTTACATATTACTATCTTTATAGTATATTGCACTAGTAATATATTTAAAACATTTGGTAGATCTAGAAAAATTAAGACAACTGAAATCTCAAATTGTTATTCATTATATGGAAGTAGATCTAGTTTTATAGTCAGAATGATACAGGATTAATAAATTGATGTGCTAATTTTTGATACAGGATTAATAAATTGATGTGCTAATTTTTGATACAGGATTAATAAATTGATGTGCTAATTTTTGATACGATTAATAAATTGATGTGCTAATTTTTGATTCGATTAATAAATTGATGTGCTAATTTTTGATACAGGATTAATAAATTGATGCGCTAATTTTTGCAACAGGATTAATAAATTGATGTGCTAATTTTTGATACAGGATTAATATATTGATGAGCTAATTTTAAAGAAGCTATCCTGTCAACAACAGCAAATTTTACAATTCTAAACCTACTGATGACAAGGTATATTATATAACTTACATATTTTGAGAATCCATATTATATAGACAAAATAATTATAAAGACCAAACCCCAAAACTGTTGTGTTGAATTAGGAGTTACCAAGTTGAACCAACTCATAATTAATTTTAAACATATTTAATCACGGGTATTTTAAGAACCAGTGAAAAAAAACTACCTTGTAATTGGCACACATACATTATTATAAGACCTGGATATGTTTGGATAAACGATTTTGTAGCGTAATTTTACCGTTATTTGGCGGGTTAGTTTCTTTAATGCTGGATATAAAACTCAAGAATGCCATGTGTCCCTTTAAAGTAGAGCGTTTAATAGGGATTTTACGGTATGTATGCAGAGAACTCTTTGTGATGAAGTCCAGCAATATTTTGTGAAATCTCCAAACTACTGGCTGTATACCAGATATCGTCATTTTTATGTTGGTTCTTTACTATATCTAATTCAAAACTAGTCATCTCATAAATATTTTTGCCGGTAGAGAAGCTTACCCCTTTGCCGTAAATATTCTGTGTTTACAGTGTTTTTATTCTCGGTAACAAGTGTCACATGACCGTTAATTAATATTGACTGAAATGGGCCGGTCGTCCGAGCTGAATGTAGTAGTTATCGTCATCTTCAGTTTAATACCAAATAACCCATATTAGGGATGATGAAAACTTGTGTAGTTATTGAAACATAAATATACCATTGCATTTGTAACACAATTATTTTTTTTAGAAAAAAGTCATATCTACAATTTAAAACGATCTTTCAACTGTGCCATATCGGGTGTAATTTACTTCACTTCGACATTCATAATTTAAAGGGAAACAGCTGTGCGCAAATTTAATTATTTTGATTTACGTGTTCTCGTTGCTCGCTTGGTTGAAACGCTATTATTTTTTTGGTCATGTAGGTTTGACGTAACGGGTCAGATATTTTAAAAGGAAACTTTCATGCGCATTTTCATGCGCATTAGCGCGTGATTTCCAGATTGTGTTTTGTTTATAACCGTATTTATATAGGTTAACGCGTTGGTTTGAGAGAGTTTGTTAACATTTCTAAAATATTTTTTCCTCTCCAATCTTCTAATGATAGTGTGTAGTGATTTGTAAAGTGGGGTTGAATAATAATCACAACATCAAGTGTTTTATTGATAATGACGAAATCTGGCGAATGACGATAACTGGTACACAACAAGTACCGTTTCTATTGTTTGGGGCGCTTGTTTCAGCCAAAGGTTTTTCTGCAGTAAATAGAGCAATTTAAATAATACGTACATCAGATATATATCATTAGAACTGGCTTTTTTAGTGGTAAATAAAACTACTTTACTTTTGAAAATCGGTTGAGAAATAAATATTTTACAGCCAAAATGATTTTTTGATGGGCATTTTCCTATGTAAATTCCTTGTTGGTGTGACAGGAGAAAATTAAGAAATGTCAAATAACTTCAGTAATACTTCATATTTTGCTATAAAACTTTCAGGGTGTCTTAATTTACTAATATCCAACAATTTAAAACCATTTTTGGATAAAAATTCTAAAAAAAATATTTTTCAAATTTTTCATGCAGCAGAATTTTGCATTGGAAAATGACCCATCAAAAACAACTTTCGCACATAATTTTTTTATTTCTCAACCGATTTTGAAAAGTAAGGTATTTTTATTTACCACTAAAATTGTCTGTTTCACTCATATACAACTAATTTAGGTAGTAGATTAATTTTATCTTAAAAGTCCAAAAATCCTTTGGCTGAAACAAGCGCCCCAAACAATAAACCTGCTGATGACAAGGTATATTATATAACTTACATATTTTGAGAATCCATATTATATAGACAAAATAATTATAAACACCTTAAACCAGCCAGACCAAACCCCAAAACTGTTGTGTTGAATTAGGAGTTACCAAGACGAACCAACTCATAATTATTAATTTTAAACATATTTAATCACGGGTATTTTAAGAACCAGTGAAAAAAACTACCTTGTAATTGGCACACATACATTATTATAAGACCCGGATAGGTTTGGATAAACGATTTTGTAGCGTAATTTTACCGTTATTTGGCAGGTTAGTTTCTTTAATGCTGGATATAAAACTCAAGATTGCCGTGTGTCCCTTTAAAGTAGAGCGTTTAATAGGGATTTTACGGTATGTATGCATAACACTCTGTGTGAAGTCCAGCAATATTTTGTGAAATCTCCACACTAAATATATATATCTCAATTTACTTTCTATTTGTTGTTAGGTCTATGAATAAGTAATATAACTTTCAACAGCCAATTTTATACACCTATCATACTTCCGACACCTGTTGTCTGTTTGACTAAACAAACTTTATTCCTTGATTAATTAAACATTTAAGATTTAAATACAATGCACCTACCCACAGCCAGTTTTGCCTTTAATAACTGAAAGACAAAAAGTTACGCTTAACAGACTATTGTATTATTGAAAATGGACGTATACCGCAACTTATAACATTTTCTACACAGCAAGTCTGAGTGTGTTAAATGCCACTACACAACATAAACCCGACAACATATATACTACATACTTACTATAACTCATCAATAAGCATACACACCTACGCCAGAATGTAAACAAAGACACGTGGTCATTTGACACTTGGCACCCTACAGATAATCATGTCGATTTCCTCGCCGGTAAAACCGCATTATTTCAACAAAGAGTCTACAGTTGACAACAAACAAAGGCCGCTCCTTCTGACTTATCGACCGTGATAAAAGACAACAATTCTTACCAGGTTCTAACTTTATCGATAGCAGTGATAACTCTTTTGATGTCCTCCTTCGCTCTGCTGCGGGTTTCTGCGCGTATTGACCGAGATAACATAACTTCAAAATTTGCGCTTTGTAATCAAATAACTCGTTATGCAGTGTGTCGAAAATAGAAAAGATTATTAGTAAAATGCCCGGATGTGTAGTCTATCTCTATAGGTCGATTTCTGATTGGTTGAGCACAGTCACGAATTGCGTCGGCAGAGAAGCATGTTGTTAAAATGTGGAGTGGGTTTTCATTGTGGGCCTGAATACAGCAGAGCGGACGATTTTTAAATCATTTAAGAAATTCCAAAATGGTAGTTTATGGCAGTTCCATGAGTAGAGTCATTAATAATAAATAATCGTAGAAATACCAGTATCAGAGTCAATTGCAATGGAGTTGAACCAGTATCACACGTTCAACTCTACTGTATGGCAAATTACTCGAAGCCTTTCAGCTTCAGCGTGACAAATTACTTGAAGCCTTTAAAAGTGGACTGAAAATGAGCCATATATGAATTCGAAAGAGCAGAGATCGAGCACATTAGTCATTAATTAGACAAGCCAACACGGCCTGGAAGAAAAACCTTAAAACCCCTTTGGCCAGGTCCGTAGCTACTCTGAGGCACACCGAATACAAACTTCATCATGAATCGATAGTAGAGTACTTGGATTTATAAAAAGGAACCTTCTTCACTGCCCGAAACAAGTTAAGGAGAGAGCTTATCAAACATTAGCAGGGGCGTAGCTTGGCTGTATATGATGTGTAGGCCGAGTTCTAGTGGGGTCCGGGGGCATGCTCCCTCGAAAAAAAAATTTCAGCTAAACTGTCGGAGGCGCGTT
Source organism: Cyrtodaria siliqua (assembly GCA_037043455.1). NCBI lineage: Eukaryota > Metazoa > Mollusca > Bivalvia > Adapedonta > Hiatellidae > Cyrtodaria > Cyrtodaria siliqua. Next base: position 223,219 of record JAWPHD010001347.1, read on the forward strand.
TTGGCGTATATTTCGTACCGGCGAATATGTCTATAAGAGCATCAATATCCTTACTTTTTACCTAAAATTATATATCTTATAACTAAAAAGAAGCTGAAAACATTTAAAGTAATTTAATGTAATTGTTATTTATATTAACACGAAGTACTAGTATACAGCCCCTTACCCCTCTAGGCCTCCGATTTTTATTGCATTTTTGGCATTTTTATTTTTTCGATTTCTCAGAAAAATGTGTAGGCCGTTACGGCCTATTATAGGAAGCTACGCCCCTGATTAGGTGACCAAAAATTGGAGCACAGCTCTATCATACAGTCCTACGTACAAGGCACAGATCAGACCAAAAACCCAGAAATTCATTGCTATCATAAACATTACCACTACCAGTACTGTTATTCCCCCAGCAGGTTGTCCAGATAAACACTTTTTAATGATCATGATAAATTGCCTAGTCAGCATTGCCCAAGCATGTTTTATTACTGCTCACTGATTAGCATCCACAGAGTTGAGAGTGTTATGAGATGATACTGAGACTTGATTATGAAACCAGAGATCTGAGGTAACTAGTTACATCTCTGACAACAAGTTACAAATGTTATAAAGCGTACATTTGTGTTTTTCGTTCATATTTAGAGTTCACATAATGAAGAGTCTACACATACAGTCATACACATATGGGTAAGTGTTGTTTTTATTTCTACTTGTAATCAATTTTTTGTTAACCACACTGTATATTCATTACAGAATTCATTTTTATATAATCGTCATACAATTATAATTTTATAAAAGATCACAAGAAAAGAATAAGTAAGAATAAGTCACAATAACTATTGTTAGCGGAGAATCTATCGGATTAATCAATTGTCTTGCTTTTAAGATAGAAGTAAAAGACTTGTTGTACATTGATATGGTATTTTTTGTCTTTTTATTCTTACTAAATGAATGCCATTAAAGGAATACACGGCAATATTGAACTTTTACAAACTCGCGGTCTCCCGTTAAGTTTTCTACATAACAGATTAATGATTATATTGTTTGAATCGTTCAAAACAACTTTTGTTTGAATACATATCATTTTGCATATCACTTATATTTAAGGAAGACAATCATATTACTTTTTATTTAATTATATGCAAGCAGTTTAAAGGGACACATGTCAATCTTGATGTTTTTTAATCTACATCCTCATCTTCCTTAGTTTACATATTTCTCGTGGAAATATAACAAAAGTGAAACTCCAAATGTTATTACCTTTTTATTTAAATACATGCAAGCAGGTTCAAAGTCAACATAATACTCAGTCTGGATTAATAACGACAGGTGCTAATTTAAGTGATTTCATTAATTGAAGTAATTTAATTTAAATACGGCAATTGTGCCGTTTATCCCTTTAAGTCTAAATAGTATACATTTATTTACATATATAACTAATGTTTATTTCAGGTTCGGCTAGGTTATGAAGTTTTCTACGCTATTTAACATATTTAAAGGAGAGGGAGAATTCTCAGAGGAAAGATATATATCATTTGATGTATTTTTTACATTTCTTAAACATAAAGATCCACAGACCAAGACGCGTGCATTACAAAGTTACAAGGGAGGAATTAAAACAGTAAATGGCGTGCAAGCAATTCAAGTTAGATCAGTATTGAGATATTGTTTTCATAATGCAGACTCATCAGAAGCATGCGAACTTATTGTAAATAAAGTGCAACGTGAGCTTTTAACTGAACGTGAAACTGAAGATGTTTCTTCATCTTTTGAACTGTACAAGCTCTTAGCTAAAACACAGTTTTATATTATTGAATTTCATATCCAAAATTGGTATTTGATGAAGCAAACATAAAGACCTTAGTTGTTGAACACAAACCACACTTTACAAACGATGAATGGAAAAAGATATGCTGGTTTGAGAATCATTTTTCCAAGTCCGATGACTATCTGTCTTATGATTTTGAAGAAATTATTGCATTACAATTTTCAAAATTTCAAGCCATTTTAAAGAATGTAGTGAAAAGTGTTTGACGATAGCTTGCAGTGAGGTGAAGGAGAGGTCCAAAGGAATATCATCTGCTGAGGCAATAAACAGGGTAGAAATAAATGCAGCCAAAAAACACATTCCGTACATTTTGGATGAAGAACTTCTTTCCTTTTTGCAACAGTATTGTAATGAAACGGTGCTGTCGGTGATTTTATTTGATACCATAACCTCAAAAATACAGAATACCATTCAAATAGTAACTACAACGACACCAAATTTAGAATATAATGTTACAGATTTATTCAAAAGAGCATATTATTATGTTGTGCGAAAACATAATGTACACATTGAATATGCGTACATTCTACTTGAAGAGAGCCTAAAACCGTTTTTAAATGGGCAATACCCAGCTAGGTTTCATCTGCGTGATGAAATTGAGACAAATAATTTACATGGCATATTATACAAATGGAAGGCAGAAGAGGAATGTGCTGAAAATGATGGTGAATTTGGGGAAGCAAGTCTTTGTGATTCGTGTTACAGATCCATACATATTAAGCCTCTCTCACTTCAGGAATTTGACATTTTTCACGAGTGGTTCGTAGAGGTTCCAATTGAAACACAACTACTGTTAGAAGTTTTTATTAACAAAAGGAGTTTAAAGAAAACCAACGACAAAGAATCATTTCTATTGTTTGGGGCGCTTGTTTCAGCTAAAGGTTTTTTGGACTTTTAAGATAAAATTAATCTACTACCTATATAAGTTATATATCAGTGGAACAGACATTTTTAGTGGTAAATAAAAATACCTTACTTTTCAAAATCGGTTGAGAAATAAACATTTCATGTGCGAAAGTTGATTTTGATGGGTCATTTTCAATGCAAAATTCTGCTGCATGAAAAATTCGAAAAATATATTTTTTTAGATTTTTTATTCAAAAATAGTTTTAAAATGTTGGATATTAGTACATTAAGACACCCTGAAAGTTTTATAACAAAATATCAAGTTTTACTGAAGTTATTTGACATTTTGTAATTTTCTGCTGTCCCACCAACAAGGAATTTACATAGGAAAAGCCCCATCAAAAAATCATTTTGTCTGTAAAATATTTATTTCTCAACTGATTTTCAAAAGTAAAGTAGTTTTATTTACCACTAAAAATGCCAGTTCTAATGATATATAACTGATAATAGGTATTATTTAAATTGCTCGAGTTACTGCAGAAAAACCTTTGGCTGAAACAAGCGCCCCAAACAATAGGACATAAACTCGAAAAGTTATTCCGTGCATACGACAACCTTCTGAATATATTCAATAAGAACTTCATCGGAATATTCCAGCAAGCTCATACAAATGAGCTGCTTGTAGAATATAAAAGCATAAACTCTGTATTTGATATAACGTCAACTGCAGGTACTACATCTAGCCTTCCTATGCTGAAACAAACCTCAAGAAAAATGCTGATGATGATATGTGTTATTACAATACATATCTTAAAGAACACCAGTTACAATATGATACTATTTATGGCAAAAGAAAAGAAGTTATCTGTCTTCGTGACTGTCATGCTATATTAATGCTTGACAACCTTGTTCGTCCTTAATATACGCCCCCTGTAGATACATATACAGGGCATAGATGCATGTATAGTTGATGTATAGTGGACTTGTATTTCGTTACAATTGCCCACAATCTTCATTAGTGCATTGCTATACCTATTTTAACACTTATCAATTCATATCCTCCAACAAATGGAACATTTTAGATCCGCCCATGCAGATACATTATAGATACATGTATAGTGTGTGTCACATTGTCTTCTTTCACTTACCCAGAATCTTGATTAGATGATTAAATTGAGCGTTTTACATGTGATCATTACTAAAATATTCGAAAATCCTAGATCCACCCCTGCATATACGTATAGAATCATACATAGTGTATGTCATATTGTCTTTTTACTCACAAAAAGCATGATCATGTATGTGTATTTAATACATGTAACTTTATTTGTGATTGCTTTATTTAACCCTTCAACAAGTCATATCTATAGAATACAGAATAGTTTGTGAAATGTGACAATAGCAAACAAACATATATTCAATGAGCTTAAAAACACCTCGTGTATATAGTTTCAATATCATTTACATGCAACAGTTAAACTTAGGTCTCGACCTTTTAAATTGTCAAAAACACTTATTAAAAACCGTTTTTCTTAATAATAAATTTTGAGAGTTTCATTTGATAAAGTGAATATGAAATGATTTATACCCACAACTGATTTTAATATAAGATATTAAAGGGACACATGGCAATTTTGTTGAGTTTTTATCAAGCATTAAAATTGGCGATTCAATTTATTAATAAAGAATCATTTGACTTTAAACCTGCTTGCATATTATTCAATGCAATTTTGAGTTTTCAATTTATCTTTTTATATTTTCATAGGTTAAACTATATTATGGTACAATATAATCAACAGTTAGTGATTTGCAAAAAGAGTTTTCTTTATACTCTTCTCATAATTAACATTAATAATTGAACAAATGCAAGTAATGTAGAAAAACTAATGGGACACCGCGAGTATAAAAAAAAAGAAGATTGCCGTGCGTCCCTTTAAACTTTGATATAATCTGTTGTTTCTGATAGGTTTTTTAAGCCCTCGAGTATATAATTATATTGACGTGGTTAAATGAGGGTTATATATATTGATGTGGTGAAATGAGGGTTTTAAGTATATATACTGATGTGATAATGAGGGTTTCTAAATATGCATAAATATGGAATCCGCATCAAACAACACAAATAAAACAGACAGAACAAGTTGAACGGAATGCAGCCCGCTTTGTGTTAAACCGGCCCTTTAATTACACCAATCCAGGTAACGTGTCATTCAGCTGCCGAAGGCAGCTGACTCTTATATGACCTTATATGGGTTTTATATCTGCCTATGGTTAACAGACTGTGACTCATGTAAGTGGCAGAAAGCATGCTTTACAACTTGAATTTTTAGAGAACTCGTCTGAAATAAACACATATTTTGTAATGTTGAAAGGTTACCATTTTACTTGCTGAAATGACGTTTTCGTAAACCAGTCTACTATATGTATGTTAGCAACGCCTCAGTAGCGCAGTTGATCGAGGTGCCGTGTTAGTGCCCAGAAAGATAGGGTTCAAGTCTGCTGATTTCCCTTTCTTTTTTTTCTTTTTTCTTTGTTTTTAATTTTCATTGGTTTTCATTATTGCTGATGGTAAGGTACCAACAGTTCCTTTACATTTTTCACTTTGATAACGCAATCTTATAATTGCACATGGTAACAGTGAACAGTTTATATGTGTTGTAATGCACACTCTAACGCACACTTATCCCTTACATGTGAACACTTGTATTTATGTGCTGATGTGTACTTCTAGCACGCCGTGTTACAAGGTAATTATATGTTGAACAGAAAGAAGCGAGGTCGCCCATATTGATTTAAAATGCTTGGTAGGAAGAACTTGTAGCTGTACCAATGCAATATTGGCCACAACCTACACCAGTTAGATCGACTAGGCATAGCCATTCTATGAAACTTATGACAGTTGGATGTAACATCAATGTATATCTACACTCGTTCTTTCCGAGAACAGTTACATATTGGAATATACTTCCAGATTCTGTGGTCACCGTACCATCAGTGGATGCTTCAAAGTAGCAGTCCACCATTGTGGTATTTTCTAAGTCGTCCTTGACTCTTATGTATAGTGTAAATACATGTTATATTTTAAATCACCGGCGAAGACGTCCGATGTTGCACTCAACCTGTACCCTGGTAATTAATATATGTCTGCTCAGAGGATGTTGCCAAGTAACCTCATAGAAGTAGAAGAGGCAGTTGCCTCGGTTGACTTTTTGAAAGTTAAATATTTCACATAAAAATAACCTTAATATTAATATGTAATTAACCATTGACATACAATGTCATGATTGAAATATCGTTGCAGGAAAAGAGCTAAAATGCAAAGGAAAATCGCATGTTCAAATCAAAAAACAAAATCGGGGCATGCCACTGGACCCTTTTGCCGGGATTTGCAACGGTTACATTTCAAAGCTGGCTACGGCACTGTTGGCGATATTTAGAACACATCATTTTCAAGCACATACTGAACCATCTGGAAAAGCAACGCAACTGCTGTTTTTGTTCAGTTAAGGGACAGGGGCAGGGGCGCGACTTAAAAAAGAAAACTGTTGACAATCAAAAAAAGAAAAAAGCTTTTTACGTATAACAGTAGTATAAGCTTGACCTCAACGACCTGCAGCAGTACGGACGCAGAAACTCTGTACGAATCAACAACCTGCCTATTCCACCATCGGCTACGGACGAGGGAAAGCTTACGTCACATATTGTGGAATTTATTAACACACGTGTCCTTCAATCAGATCATTCTGGAAATAAGCCGATAACAGAGTCTGATATTGAGCGATGTCACCCTATTGGAAAATATAAGAAACAAATACTCGTTAAATTCTCCAGATATCATACCAAAAACATGATATGTAAGTACCGGAAAAACCTGAAGGGTAGTAGAATCTTTGTTTCTGATGACCTTACCGCGTATAACCATGGGATTGTAAAACGTTTAATAAACGCCAAAGTCCAAAAAGAAATTCATGCGTTTTGGACTCGTGATGGAAGGATCTTCGCCAAGAAACAAGAAACTGACACTCCTGTCTACCTTCACACCATGGACCAGGCCCTGTTATTCTTGGATGAAAGCGTGTAACTGACACAAACACTTATTATTTGAATAAATATGAACTCCGTGGACTGCTACTTATATACGTATATGGTAGTGTATATGTGTGTTACTGTATATATGCGTCATTGTGTGTAAATGTGTATATGTATATGCGGATATGTTGTCGTATATGTGTATATATGTAGATATATGTGTGTATGTATGTGTATGTATATGTGTATGTATATGCATGCATGTATATGTATGTGTGTGTATATGATTATGTGAATATACTTGCATAATCATTTTTTCACAACGTTGCATTATGACAGTATTTTAAAATTACTATATATATGTGTCAGCAGATGACTATGATGAAATGATAAAAAAAACACACTATGATGGATAAAAACACCAAATTTAATCACCTGCATTAAGCGTTATGAAGTATTGTAAATTTGCTATATATGCCTAACGAATAACTATGATGAAATGATAAGGATACTGATTTTAAGCCGCAATCATTTGCATTATTATTGCATTATTATTTTAACTCCGATACATGATCAAGATGATTATGATTGAATGGTATGAATATTTTGAGTATAGTATGGTAAGCCGAATTGATAAACACATGTTTCATGTTATGTCTTGTATGGTACAATGCTGCAGTACATGCTATTTCTTCAATCATATACGCTATTTATAGACACGTTATAGTGGTAACATACGTTGGGTTTTCCCCAGCCATGTGATGTGGGATTGCACGTGTATCTGTTTTTCACTATTCATGTTTTCCTCAGATGCTCGTGTAGTCTCCTTTGTCATATCCAGTCAAACCAGTGGTCCGCAACGCTTGTTTTCATCGATAGCTCAGATATGGAGCAGACGTGTTTGTATCGACATTATAAATCAGTTGTGGGTTATTTTTGGTAAATATATTACGACATGCTCTTTTTTTTAAAGTTCGTGTTAATTTGAGCTGTTCGAATTTCTAGACCGTTTTACACATAATTGTGTACTTTATTTCTACTCTAAGTTAAGCCAATGCCCGTGAGTTTCGCTCACGATTTACTTGTATTTTATTTAAATAAACGTCCATTGAATATATTGTATCGAGCAATAATATATTGATCATTGTTGTTGGAAGTTTACTTGGATATAAATACTCAAATGTATTAACTCTGTCACAGCCCGTGAATTTCGTTTCAAAGTTACGTAATATAATTTGTATCCCTTCTCATTGACCTTGTTCAATGAAGTAGTATAAAGGTAAAATGTATAACGGTATAGATTTGTACTTAAAGAAACAACTGATTATCCGAAAATTCTTCACTAAGAATGCATTACGCTATTCGCCTTATTTGTACGTTCTTACTCTCTGTTTTGTTATGTCTTCTTCTCTTGTCTATTGTCTTTATGGGGTCAGGTTTGGCACACTGCATGTTTGAAGAGTTCCAAATGTTTTTCGCCGGCACTGTGTTAGTATTAATTTTGAAACCAAATGGGTAATGATTTAAGTAGCTGGCGAATAGCAATTGGCTCTTATTACAATAAAACGCATGGTTCTCTACAAAAAGTGTTTTTTTACTGTAAGCCTTTTCGTTCTATTTTACAATATATGATGCTATTATTTGCGTATTTGTCAAGTTTTAAACCAAATGTTATTGCATTTGCCATGGATAGTATCCTTAATATAGAATTTGCGTTTATAATGACCATGCTCGTTATTATGTCGAATGATGTTGAGAAAAACCCAGGGCCGCTTCTAGTTACAGATACGCCTAGTCTTTCAATATTTCATATAAATATTAGAAGTATTCGCAACAAAATGGAATACGTTAAAGACCATTTCTCTGATTTTGACATACTATGTTTCACGGAAACGCACTTGTCTGCTAACGTTTTAACCGACTCGTTACATATTGACGGGTTTTCTACCATATATAGAAATGATAAGTCAGCACATTCTAGCGGGCTACTCGTGTACGTTTCTGAAAATATATTTTCACGTCGAATTTTAGAACTAGAAAATACGTTACAAGATACAGTATGGATAGAAATAAAAGATAGGGACAAATCGTTTATCCTATGTACTATTTACAGACAACCTACTGCGCCCAGTGCTTTCTGGACAGACCTAAATATATGCATCGAAAAAGCTCTGGATGTGTGTAATGCTGTTGTTATGGTTGGAGATATAAATGAAGATCAATTAAACCCTAGTAGTCATTGTCTCAAAGACATAATGCTTATTAATAACCTCATTAATATTATAAATGAACCTACACGGGTAACTGACCGGTCAGCAACCCTGTTAGATCCTATTGTTGTACCAAATTCATTCGATTTTATTGATTCTGGTATAATAAAAATTCCTTCCGATGTAAGCGACCATTTTGGTACTTACGTTGTCATTCCATTAACATATAATACCAAATGTTCGTATAAAAGACGTGTTTGGCTATACAAAAGGGCTGATTTTGATAAACTTAATGCGCTCTTGTTAACTCATGACTGGGGTTTTTTAAACGAAGATTCTGTTGATGTAGCGTGCAAACGTTTTACAAGCACGTTTATAGATTTAGTTAAGTTATGTATTCCGTCAAAACTTGTTACGATTAGACCTAATGATAAACCATGGTACGATTCCGAACTAAGACGTGTCACGCGAAAACGTGACCGCCAAAAACAAAAAGCTAATAGTACCAATACACCCGAGAATTGGACACTTTACAAATCATTAAGAAACAAAGTAAATAATTTAAAAAAGCATGCCAAGGAACATTTCTTTAGCAATTTGGAAGATATAATTTGCGATGCAAATGTCACAGATCAACGTAAATACTGGAAAATCTTAAAACATTTTATAAAGTCAAACAAAAATTCTGAAGTTATTCCACCACTTGTTACAACATTAGATACTGGTGAAATGATTTACTCATTTTCTGATAAAGAAAAAGCTGACTGCTTAAATGATTACTTTGCTTCAATATCGACTGTTGATGACTCAGATGCGAGATTGCCACAGTTTTTTCACAGAACTAATTCGAGAATAGATGATATAGTAATACAGGAATCTGAAATTGTAGATATTATTAAGATTTTAGTGATGCACAAGGCTAGTGGAGAGGATGAAATAAGTCATAGGATGTTGAAAGAAACAGTTAATACCATTTCAAAACCACTCTGTACACTTTTTAATCGCTCCATTAATGAAAGCATTTATCCCGACTTATGGAAAAGTGCTATTGTTATGCCATTATTTAAAGCGGGAGTTTTTAATTCCCCAAGTAACTATAGACCGATTTCGTTACTTAGTTGCGTTGCAAAGATTTTAGACAGAATTATTTTTAAACATGTTTTTAACTTCTTAGTCTTTAACAATTTGCTTTTTGCTAACCAATTCGGTTTCCGACCGGGTCATTCCACAGTTTACCAACTATTAGATATTTACCATCAAATATGCCAAACACTTGATGCAAAACAAATTATGTGTATTGTCTTTGCTGATATATCTAAGGCATTTGATCGCGTTTGGCGGAAAGCATTACTATTTAAATTGAAACAAAATGGTATCGATGGCAAACTTTTATCATGGATTTCAGATTACCTCTCCAATAGAAAACAGAGAGTCTTTATAGGAAATGCCAAATCAGATTTAAAAATAATAACAGCTGGCGTTCCGCAAGGTTCAGTACTCGGACCTTTGTTCTTTTTAATTTACATAAACGATATCGCTGAACATATGTTAAGCATTACTAGATTATTTGCCGATGATAGCTCGCTTTCAGTCGCAACTTCTAACACAGAAGATATGGAAGGTATATTAAATCATGACTTGCAAATTATGTCTGAATGGGCTAAAACATGGTTAGTAAAGTTTAATCCAAATAAAACTGAAGTTTTATTTATAACGTCAACAAATAACATCAGACAACCAAATTTATTTTTTAATGACGTACAACTTACATTTGTAGAACATCACAAACATCTAGGCCTGACTATAAGTAATAATGGTAAATGGCAAGAACATATTAAAAACATTCTAACCTCAGCATCCAAAGTTTTAGGCCTAATGAGAATTTTAAAATACAAAGTAGGTCGAAAAACTATGAATCAAGTATATATATCATATATGCGACCAATTTTAGAATATGCTTCCACAGTGTGGGACGGTTGTACTGTCGGTGAGAGAAACTCTTTAGAACAACTGCAATATGAAGCTGCGCGTATTGTTACCGGTTTGACTCGATCCGTATCTATTAACAAATTAATCGTCGAAATTGGATGGCTTTCGCTAGCAGACAGACGAACATTTCAGAAACTCATAACTGTATTTAAAGCTAAAAATAAAATGTTGCCTGAGAGTGTAAATAACTTGTTTCCTCCGTTTGTTAGAGATATTAATAATTACAACTTGAGGAACTCCGATGACTACGTAACACCGATAAGGAGAACAGAATTATTTTCCAAATCATTTATCCCTTCGTCATTAAGTCTTTGGAATAATCTACCTACACATGTTCGTGAATTAGTATCTTTAAAGGCATTTAAATGTTGTCTCCTCAACACAATGTTTAAGCGTCCCACTGTCCCGTCGTTTTATTTATGCGGCTTACGATCACTTTCTGTAATTCATGCTCGCATTCGAAACTTATGCAGCAACCTTAATGGTGATTTGTATTTGAACCATTTACGATTATCACCAACATGCGACTGTGGACAAGACAAAGAAGATGCTGAACATTTTCTTTTTAAATGTTGTCGATTTACTGAACAGAGGCGTGACCTGTTTATATCAACCAGACTCTTCCATCCGTTGAACGTTGACAAATTGTGTATTGGCAATACAAATTTTAGTGATAAAGAAAATGAAATTGTTTTTTTAGCTGTGCAAACATATATAAGAGACACCAGGCGTTTTAACTAGTGTATTAAAACAACTCAGCAGTGTGTTCGGACTGACCCTATGTACTCTTATTAAACATATTCTGTCGTCTTCTCCTCCTTCTTTTCTTTTTTCTTTTTTCTTTTCTTTCACCCAACTATTGTGACAACTGTTTACGTCTACATTTGTAAACTTTAATTCATTTAGTTTCTGTATTCATTGTTACTTAATATGTTTACTATAGCCATAACATTAAAATTGCTCTTTGTAATTTAAATTGTACTGGGAAGGGCCGTAACTAATGTTGTAAGAACTTGTGGCCCGACCCATTTGCATACTTTGTTAAAAAAAAATGCAATAAAATATGTTTAAACCAGTAGTATAAGCAGCGCTTTAACTGTAAACAGACGGACGCCATTTTGTTTTCTAAAAATAGAAACGCACGTGGTATAAGTAGGTCACGCGCAAGACAGGAAAGGACGTCATCAGTCGATGAAATATTGTGATATAGCCATGTTTCTGTCGATTGTGAAATGTTTCTATTTTAAGGACATAACATGAACAGGCATGTTTTGCAATGATTTTGGAGCCATCTATTATTAGAATATGATGAACAGCAGACGAATTTCTGAACGACTGAATTTATTTCTAAAATCTCCCAGTTTCAGAGATCATTTATCAGAATAAAAAATCTTCAATAACAGTACGGCATACAATTAAGCAAATTAGGCTCAGTAGGAGTGACTTATCCATGATGAATCAGCGCTGTATACCTGTCTAACAGACATACGGTAGATTGCCATTTCTTTAAGGGTTAAAGGATTCGTTAAGCGCGTACATGAGTGAACTCAGCGGTATATTAATTATGTTTAAGCGATACTGTAACGTATTATCTCTGAAATAACGTGTGTTTATTTGAATGAATTATTAAAGAAATTTGTTTCTAGATAATTCAGTTTAACATTAAACGAGCCGAAGTGACTTCTAAAATAGAGACAATATTTTATGACAAGGTAATTTGTGTCCCACAATATATAGTGAATTTATATATTGAATATATAAAGTGTACCAAATATTTTTGATTTTTTGTATTTTGACCACGGAAATGAAATTATTTTAATAAAGGTATACCGGAAAATGTCTAAATTCGTTCCATAATCTATATCGTCATATTTGTTTGGTGGAGAAACATCTTGACCGATCGATAACCTAGTTTGTACTGAAAATATATAGGTAATGAATAACTGTTCTCTGATTTTTTAACGTTCAACTGAAGCCATAGACTAAATACACCCCCTGGACAAAAAAAATACCCTTCTATAGAGTGGGGGTGGGGGGGGGGTGGGGGGGGGGAGGATATTTACTGTAATAGCCCATTCTTTGGAAATAACATTGAACATCCCTGGTGGGAGAAAACATTGATATGTGTATTACCGGACAAGGCTATCAAACCCACCAGCCCACCACCGGTTGACCCCTTCTTCATAACACCATACATATACATTGTTTTTGCAGACACAATGTGCGGTATTTGGGCGATATTTGGCAGTGACGGCGACATTGCGTACCAATGCAACTCCGTGCACACGATTACGCATCGCGGACCTGACGCTTTCAGAATAGAAAACATCAACCACTATGCCAACAGTTGTCTCGCCTTCCACAGACTTGCTATCGTAGATGACTTGTGTGGCATGCAGCCGATGAGGACGTTCCAGCATCCTTACATTTACCTGATTTACAACGGCGAAATATACAACTTTAAAGAGGTATGCAATTCAATTTATTGGCATAAAATCCAAATACAGGATCGTCACCAAGGACAATTTCAATACATGTACATATAATTATAAAGACATACATAATCCCCTTATAAATTATTACTAATCTTATATAAAGATCAGCATAATAACTTGCTTATCTGTATGATGCTACAATGTGTATAATGCCTGCTGTTTTTATTATATTCTAAATATATGTAAAATTGGTTCATATTTATGAAATAGTAAGAATACCTATGTAGCATGATAATGGATATATTCCAAATTAGCATTGATCTATGCATCTAATAAAGATTTCATGTTATATACACAATTAATACATATAGAGTTAAGATCATAGTCTTTGTTTATTAAAATATATTTAAATTTATCAAAATCACTCATATTATTAAATGAAGGTACTATATTTTGTATAGTATTATACAATTTTGATCTACACGCATTAAGCTTGTGACAGTATATTAGAAAATGTAATTCAGTTTCTACATCAGAGTTACAAAGTGTACATGTTCTCTGCTGAGCTTCTAAATGCTTATATCTGCCTTCCTCAATAGCTAATCTATGAGCACTTATTCTTAATTTTACAAAATGAATAATTTTGTTTCTATCAATGTTATTAGTGAGAAGGTAACTTTTCAGCATATAATTATCTTTGAGTTTACAATCAGTCCTTAGTTTTATTTCCAACTTCAATGTTTACTTTCTTGTGCGAAAATGTTTTATATAAATCTTTTAGTTTAGTCAGTGAGTTTAAAAGTCTCACTTTCGAAAAAGTGCCTTGATTATCCAAGACATGTCTAAATCCAGTCTTGTTCATAAAAACAACCACATTTAAAACCAAAACCTTTATCTAATTTCATACTATATGTATATGTTTTAAATGTTGGTTTATTAGTATCCATGTTAACCAGGTGTAACCAAAAATTTAAACTCTGTTTAAGACCAAACAGACCCAATTGGTAAATGCCCAGTTCAGGACGGTGATGCTAATGGTTATAATAGCGTAAAGGTTTACCACCACCAATTACATGTAAATCTCCGAGGTGTAGTCGAATGAAGTCAGCTCTGACTGCATTATTAGTGGCAGTCCGATGTACACCTAGAACAAGTTTGCAAAACTTGAGCTGTGTTTTCTCTTGTAAAAAATTATCATAATTATCTTCCACATTGTTATTAATATCAGTAATAAGACTAGTAACCGTAAATATTTCACTGCAGTATAGTAAAATAGGCTTGACGCAGTGTTCATACAAATTCAAATAAAGGTGTACATTTATAAGATCACTATATAAAGCTCTTCTGATGCAGAAAAGGGCCTTTAATGCTTTATTATTTAAATACTTTGCTGCTGCAGTATATCATCCCGAAGGTTTCATTATAATTCCTAACTATTTATATTCATTAACAATTATTATATAGGAACTGAAACTTTTGAAGCAATTTACCTGACTTATTGAAAATCATAACTTTAGTTTTCTTAATATTAACAGATAAATGCCATTGAGCGCAATAATGTTGCAACTTATCAAGTTGTGTTTGCAAGCCCTGTGTACTATTAGAAAATAGAACAATATCATCAGCATATAATGAACATGAAATATACACATCATGGAGTGATACTTTGTCACAATGTTAACTAAATCATTGGTAAATAGAGAGAACAAGAAATATCACTGTAAGTGACAAATGCCCCCGAAGTGACCTTTGACTTCTAAGTATGACCTTGACCTTGGAGCCATGGACCTAGATTTTGGAGCCATGGACCTAGACATCGTTTGGTTGTGGTGAGCACTTGTGCCAAGTTATTTGAAAATCCGTCCAGGCATACAAAAGTTATTGACCGGACACGATTTGACCTTTGACCTCTAAGTGTGACCTTGACCGTGTGGCCACAGACCTGGATTTTGTGCGCGATACATCGTCTTGTGGTGACGGACCCGAAAATCCGTCCATGAATGCCAGAGTTATTGAGCGGACACGATTTGACTTTTGACCTCCAAATGTGACCTTGACCACAGACCTGGATTTTGTGCGCAACACATCGTCTTGTTGTGGTGACGGACCTGAAAATCCGTTAATGAATGCCAGAGTTATTGAGCGGACACGATTTGACTTTTGACCTCCAAGTGTGACCTTGATCTTGAAGACATGAGTTTGCGCGCGACACATCGTCTTGTTATGGTGATCACTTGTGCCAAGTTACTTAAAAATCCCTGCAGGGGTTGTGACGTTACGGTCCGGACACGAAATTGCGTACCTGTTTTTGACCTATGAACTACAAGTGTGACCTTGACCTTTGAGGTACGGACCTGGGTTTTGCGCGCGATACATCATCTTGTTATGGTGATCACTTATGCCAAGCTATTTAAAAATCCCTACAGGGGTTGTGACGTTACGGTCCGGACACGGAATTGCGTACCTGTTTTTGACCTATGAACTGCAAGTGTGATAACCTTTGAGGTACGGACCTGGGTTTTGCGCGCGACACATCGTCTTGTTATGGTGATCAGTTGCGCCAAGTTATTTAAAAATCCCTGCATGGGTTGTGACGTTACGGTCCGGACACGAAATTGCGTACCTGTTTTTGACCTATGAACTGCAAGTGTGATCTTGACCTTTGAGGTACGGTCCTGGGTTTTGCGCGCGACACATCGTCTTGTTATGGTGATCACTTGTGCCAAGTTAATTAAAAATCCATGGAGGGGTTTTGAAGGTACAGTACGGACACGAGCTGCGGAATGACGGACGGACAGACAGACGGACGGTGCGATTACCTTTTCGGGGGCATAAAAATGTTGGGCTTAGGATGTACCCTTGTTTAACACCAGTACTAGTTTCCAACTGATGAGTAAGTTGTTGGTCAAGTTTAATAGAGCATGATAATTTATTATACATATTCTCAATAATTACCATGAATTGTCCCGAAATATTGTAACTTTTAGTATTTTGAATAGAAATAATCTATTGACGGAGTCGAAGGCTTTGCTTAGGTCAACGAAAAATGAAAACGGATATTTAGAAGATTTGAAAGATTTATCAATGAGAGTTTTAAGTGTCAATATGTGATCACTTGTTCTACAATTTTTCCGAAAGTCAATCTGTTCGGGACAACTAATATTATAAGACTCTATAAATGAGTCTAATCTATTGAAAGCTACTCGACATGGCAATACCCCTATAGTTTGAGGGGTCTATGTAGCCACCTCCCTTATAAATTGGTTTAATTATGTTTTCTGTCAAGATATCGGGATAATTTCCACTTTTAAGGATAGAATTAAAAAGAAAACCAGTCTTCTATTAAAAACTTGGATGAAATTTGTATCATTTCACTTGAAATTTCATCTGTACAGCAAGATCTCCCCTTCTTTAGGGATTTAATTGCATTTATACATTCAGAGGCAGTAATGTCTACGTTTGGTATTGAGTTATCTAAGGAACAGTATACTGTATCAGAATTAACATCTAATAGTGTATTATTACTCGAAGTCAGTATTGAGTAGTTTGTTAAAATGATTGACCCAAACTTCCCGAGATATATTACCAGAAGGGTCAGATTTAAATTTATCCATTAAAGAATTGACTGTGTTCCAGAAATCTTTAGGATTTTTCCGTTCATTTTCACACAACCTTTTTAATACGCAATGTTTATGTTGTCTGTTTTTCCTTTCTGACCATGGTTTTATATATCTTAGTTTCAGAGTACAATTTTAACCGTAGCTGTCTGTCCCAATTTCCCAAATATTTCTAGAGGCTAAGTAATATGCTTAAACATGGCTAAACATTCATCATCAAACCATGTCTCTTTTTGGACCGTTTTTTTTCACATTAGAGAGCAGCTTTATGAAGTGCAGTATTAAATAGTTTTACCATGGCGTTCGCTCTTTCATTTTCAGAAAGTGTATGATTTAAAGAGGTTTCAGTTAAGTTTTGTGAAAAGGCAGATCTATCAATACTTTCGATATTGCTTGAGAAAATCATTTTCTTTTGCTCATACCATTTGATATTAGTTGGACACAGTCTGACCGATAAATTCCTGAAATAAAATGTAGTTTGTGTTTTAAGAGCACACACTGCGTGGGTGACATGATTTCGAGAAGTATTAAAAGTAAAACAAAGAAGATAAAAAAGTGGGAAACCGGTCATATAGTAAAACATATTGAGTAATGGTAATGGGGGGTAAGTTGGTGGGGGAGGGGGGGAGCGGAGACAAATAGTGAGAAACGGCAATAGTAAAAGGGGAGGGGGGTGGGGGGGGGTGGAGTGGTGGCAAATAGTGGGAAACGGCAATAATAAAAATGAAAGTGTGTTGGTAGTGGTGAGCGGTGGGTGGTGGTAGGTTTTGTGGGTAGGGAGGGGTGGGGGGTGGGGGGGGGTGAGGTGCGGGACGAGGAACCTGTGTGTGTTTTTTAAAATGGGGAAAATCAAGAAAGTGAGAGAAACGCTGACACCAGTCCTCATGCAAGTTCTCGCCAAATGTCGTGGCTCGTGTCTCGTAATATCACGATATGCCTCAGCATTGAAACATTAACATCATGAAACTGTCAAGAGTGAATACAATGGCTGGCTTGATGATTAAATATTCATATATGTTTAACTGTACGGAAGTTAATTGTCATAACCATGATAACAAAAAATACTTGTTTTATGCAGCATGCTACGAGGCCTTGGTGGAAAACTATTGTAACTACATGTAAAAAAACACACGATACAATAGTTTTCCACCGAGCCGTCCAGTCAAAATGTACAGAAAAATACTTGTTTTATATTTTATGCAGTCGTTGCAGTGTTTTTGATGACGTTTTAATATCCATGAACAAAGATGACGTCCTGTTCAGTCTATTGCGGGCATGATTCAGACATTGTTATGTGCAATAAGCGCATACAATTAGTGTACACATTTATGAACTAAGTTGTAACTTCTTTTTCAAATGAGAAACTCCTTTCAACAACTAATCCACTTACTTTTGCAAACATGTTTGACCATAATTTGTAACATGTTACCATTTAAATTTGTTAAAAACATACAAGAAGCGTGTGCTATCTAGGGACGACCCGTAGTGGGGCAGATTGGTGACATATATTTGTAAAATTGTGCATTTTGAGACAAAAGCACTAAACCTGACACAAAGACAATACTCTACTAAAAAAAAATTGGCTATGGACCCATGTCAGAGTTCGAAAAATGGCCGCCATTTTCAAAATGGCCGCCAAATATTCCATAAATAATTACATACTGGATATTGATCCAGGTTTTAACAAGGATGTCCGCAATTCGAGGTTGGTGAGTATTTTTTGGAGGATTATATAGGCGCGCTCCCTGCCACCCTTCCTCTCCCCACTGGAACCTACTCAAACCCAGTCACAGGTGACAATGCCAAATTTGTTGTACATCTGAATTCTGAATTCTGAATTCCCAAATTCCGAAGTTTGATAGATTGCACGCGTCCATAGGTGAGCTATAATTCCGTAATAAGGCCAAACAAAAAATATGTGTGTTTAGGGTAACATGCCAGAAAAGTAGGTAATGATGGTACGGATTTATTTTCTCTTTTTTTTAAAGGTACATAGCACTTTTTACCCAAAACAGCCTTGCTTTTTATATTTTTCTGATAAATTGGAAACAAATTGCTAGGTTTCACTCGAAAAAATTGGTAGGGCTGGGTTATCCTAAACACACATAATTGTTTGCAAGGCCTAAGTTGAACGCTCATATAAAATTAATTAGAATTGAACAAAGCCGGTTTTGTTCACCCACCCACCCACCCAACATGGTTGAATGGTTGAATAGTTTTCATTACACTCGTCTTAACATATTTATCAATTTAATATTTAATAAAATCGTCTCACTGACAAACCAGAGATTAGAGAGAGAGAAAACGAAAAAGAGGCCTAATTTACATTACGATTGATGCGATGGTAAGATGCGATGGTCGATGGTAAGATGCGATAGTGGCTGGTCCATCGCATCTTACCATCGACCATCGCATCTTACCATCGCATCTTACCATCGCAACTTACCATCGCATCTTACCATCGACCATTGCATCTTACCATCGCAACTTACCATCGACCATCGCATCTTACTGCTTATCAAGGGAAATAACTTTTCTAGCTTATGTAAGTGCAAGTGGCGCCCTCGCACAGCTGTTTGGGAATGTACTGAATAAGTTCACTTTACATCGTATTAATTCTGTTCAGTATCGACCATTTATCTTTGTCAAATTGATTCTGCTGTCATTGAATTGAGTGCTTTGTTCTTGCATTAATTCAGTTTCCTATAGATTGTTTCACGTATCGGTAAATTGACTGGGTTACTTTTAAATTGGTTCACATTCTCTTGGTTTGATTCATGTTTCCGACTGAACTGTTCAGCATTGCATTGAATCGTTTCAAGTTCAATTAGATGGTTTGAAAAAACACTCTGGATTATTTCACAAAGCATCGGATTGTTTTAAGTTTGATTAGATGGTTTCAAAACAAGTAGTGAATCAATTAAAGTTACATTGAATTAAATATAATACCGATGAAATAATTCATCTTGACTGGATGATTTATTAAAAACATACTTTTGGCGGTAATGGCCGCCCATAGAGTGTCGTCTATGTAACGTAAGTCAAGCACCAGTAAATACTATATTGTCTTTGAATATATAGAGGATATTTGTTGGTTTGGAGTGAATATAGAATTTTTTATTATATACTTTTTATCATGCAACACTACCAAACTGTTTCAAACAGAAAATACTTTTCGTTCCATTTACATATATTTAGTGCGCATAGAATATAGTTCTAAACTATGACTGTTATAAGCAACTGTAGAAAAAAGTAGTTTCTTTTTTTCCGGCAGTGAGAATATAAGTTCTTACATTCTTATATTCCCACTGTGAAAATATAAACGACGAGAATATAAGGTTTATTCTGACCATACAACTATTTCACTGGGAAGTATATAATAAATTTTCTAATTCCTCTACTGTGTCCCTGAAACTGTCTTATGAACATCTTTAATGTGTACATGGTGGCATAGATCAGAGTCCTTTCATAGGCAGCGCCTGATGAATTATTGCAGTAACTAAAATTAATAGATAACTCGGGCCATATCTGGTTCAGAGATCACCCTGTGTGGAAGCTGCGATGTAATTACAGCACCCGTACTACACCTCCATCTTCTTCCTCAATCTTATATTTCTGCGTGTGAGCTAGTTCATTTGGTATTGATGAGCGAACACTAATGAAGTTATCTCACACACGGAGATGCATAATTTTAATATTTAGAGTGTAACTGAACTGTACTGCTCGTTTCTCTGTATGATCGTCATATACAATACTCATGGTAGGCATGCCTTGCTCACACTTCAGTGACATAACTGTAAGCCCACACTTCAATGACATAACTGTAAGCCCGGTATACCATAAGTATGGTAATCACTTGATGAGCATTCCCTGATACATGTGTTTATTTCAGACAGGAATCTGCAGTCATAATATAGGCCCGACAACCTAGGGGGTCCAGGGGCATGTTGCCCCTGCATTTTTTTTTTAACTTAGCTATGTAATGGTGCGTTTTGGAGCATCTGACAGAACACTTGTGTGGTATTTAAAGAAATATTTTGAAAAATTTGAGAATTAGCATTTGACAATGTTGAATTACCTACACACTGTAATTAAATAAGAAACAAATGTTGACCCCTTAACATCCTCCATTTACTTCTTATTTTATTTTTAAATTGATGTATAGGCCCGAGCCAATATGGCCTAATAGTAGCTAAGCCGATGTCATTTGCCACAAGGGCACTGGTCCATATATAGTCTGACTCTTCAAACAAGTCTCCGATTTTTTAAGTGCCTCCATTTTAAATGCGAAGGCTTCAACGCAAAATGCCATTATGATTTTCACATTGGGTTTCAGGCCAATTTCATTAAATAGAACAGAAATTCCAATAGCTGGAGAAAACGTACAGTCAATCCGACGTGAAATTTGATTTAAACGTGTAAATCCCTTAACACCTTAACCAAAGGGTGCCTCTAAATAACTCTTTAGTGCAATATTAACAAATAAATACGGTGGCAAGAAAACAGAGCAAATTCAGCATATTAATTACTTTCTTACAAACAACTATTAAACAAATTACACTTTTATTATCAACATGTTTTGGCGGCCATTTTGAAAACGGTTGACATTTTGACCTTGAAATATACCCAGGTTGTATTTTATGACCCTTTGTCTATCATTTTGCGGAATTTGTTGTGATTGCCATAATATACTTTGTTAAAATCTGATACATTTAGGTTCAATTGATTATTTATTAAGTATTTGGCGGACATTTTGAAAAAAACTGACGTGGATCCATAGCCAGATTTTTTCAGTATGCTATTGTCTAGCTGTGTGCAAAGTTAGGTGTTTTTGTTCAACAATGCACAATATTTTCACCAATCCCTCTATCGGAACTGGTTTGTATTCATTTATCAATTTGCACTTTTCTGTTTTGTGGTCGACCGTTTGAGTCGACCGTTTGAGGTTATTGTTTACTTGAGTTAGCATTTACTCGGGTGAATCGTGTATTTTGAGCATAATGAATGATACCTGCTGTATATTTTAAGCTGCAGAAACAGTTCGGTTTCAAGTACGACACAGCTTGCGACGGAGAATCCATCATCCATTTATATGCCAAAGGGGGGATCGAGTTTGCCGCCCAGCACATGGACGGCGTGTTCGCATTTTGTCTTCTGGATACCGCCAACAGAAAGGTGTTCCTTGGCAGGGATACGTTCGGTGTGAGACCAATGTTCCGCATCTCCACAGAGGATGGATTTCTGGCCGTGTGTTCCGAGGCAAAAGGTTTGTGGATTTAACGTGTAGTTTAGTAGATTTTATTTGCGTTATAGGAAGATCAAGCATTTGATTGACTTTGCTATTGCAGTTGCAAGGTTCCAAACAAATCATGATACTGTATTACAGACTTGCTCTATACAACTTTTCGTTTCTGCTGCATTATTGGTGTGCAAAGACTAGGGGAGAACCTACGTAGACCTTTGAGGCAAATTAAGTTACTTCAACCACCGCACGAAGTCGTGTATGTCACAAGATGCCTATTTGCCAAACAGAGACTTTACATGTATATTACTTATATTTCATTACAATTTCAGGGATGACTAGTTTATCATACGACGACGGACATGCTCGTGAAACGTCCAATATAGAGCCCTTCCTTCCGGGTCACGTTGAGACATATTCCCTCGACTTAAACGGAAAGGCAAAATTTGAGGAGAGGACGAGATTTCACAAGATTGGGGAATCTCCCGCATATTTAACATTCCCCGTCCCGATAGGTATGGACCAATTTCTGAAATCTTTAATTCTGCTTTTTGAAATCAAAGTGTCAGAAACAAGATGTATCTCTGAAAAGCATGTGCCTGTACGGCGGCCCTGGAACACATGGGAAGGTACATTAATAATTGTTTAAATATATCGATCTTCGACACATAATCAGTCCTTGACACCGATGTGTGTTCTCAAAACTGAAAAGATTGTAAGAGACACAACGCATGCAACCGCATGTAGAAATATAAAACGAACCCGGAATGGGTCAGTTGTTAGTGGCATGCCTCCTGACCCTATAAAACGGGATTTGAATCGGTTAAATTTTAAGGTTGGCTACGGGCCAGCTACGTCACAACGTAGTATTTGCGTTTATAACTATTTTTTATTTGCAGACGACGATATAAAAAAGAACATCCGGGCGCTGCTGACGAAAGCAGTCAGCAAGCGTATGATGGCTGACCGGCGAATAGGTTGTCTTTTATCGGGCGGTCTGGACTCTAGTCTCGTCACGGCGTTGGTCGTCAAACTAGCGAAGGAGTTGGATCTAGACTACAAGATTCAGACGTTTTCTATTGGCATGGAGGGCAGTACTGATCTCGTGGCTGCTAAAAAGGTATTGGCACATATTCCAAAGCGAATCCGAGATTTTTACACATGCTCATTGTTGTAAATAACAAACAATACTTTTTTGAAAAACTGCATGGTTATACCATAGTGTATTCAACATTCGTCTAGTAAATGTGTGAGGGCACTCTATGAACCTAATTATTCTATAAGCCGATGTATTGCACTATCGCACTCGCCTTCAGTTTCAAAGTTTGCATATTCACTATATAATGAGACCATCCCATTAGCAGCGTCCCCGTGGCCGAATGGTTAACGACGTTGCGTTGTAAACCTTTGCCTCTCACCGCTGCGGGTTCAAATCCCACGGGGAGATCGACTTGTAAGTGAGGAAGTGTCGATTCTTACGGATGGCGGAATGTGTAGAGTACTGGTTCTACACAGGAAAAGTGGGTGGTCTGCCTCCGCCACAAAAAAATCGACCGTCATATATAACCTTACATGTGTTGAAAATGACGTAAAATACATACAAACCATCCCATTAGCCATAAGCAGTGCTCCAGATATCCAATTGTAAGGGGTATTTCAGTATAAACATTTTGTAAATATATTGTAAATCAGGTTTGAAACAAAATTAGGATTGAAATCAGCATTGAAAATCTATGAATGAAGTACAAAAACGGCATATTCAGGTAAAAAGCGACAAAGCCATGATACTATTCAAACTTCAAAAATCAGTCCCTATACTAAAACTGGTAACAAATCATGAATTTGAATGAGTCACCGTTGAATATCTGGAAAACGGTATATGTCTACTGGGCCTTTACACGTTTTATAGCATACATCCAATATAAATAGAGGGTATTTGTTGGTTTGCTTTAGCACGAGTGAAAATATTTTTCTCACTTTTTTGAAAATAAATCCTATATTCACGACAGACCTACACATATTCTATTTATTATATACTTTTTATCATGCAACACTACCAAATTGTTTCAAACAGAAAATAAAATTTCGTTCCGACAGTTCCCCTTTAACGTATTCGCTGATACATATATAACGCCAGCGCGTGAGGCGATTTACATACATTTAGTGCGCATAGAATATAGTTCTAAACTTTAACACGAATTATGACTGTTATAAGCAAATGTAGAAAAAAGTAGTTTCATTTTTTCCGGCAATGGTTCTTATATTCTCACTGAAAATATAAACAATGCGAATATAAGGTTTATTCTAACCATACAATCCACTATTTCACTGGGAAGTATGTAATAAAAGGTTCGCAAGTTGACACTTTATTTAATACAATTAAGATCTTCATGTGTTCCTTGTACACTTACACAGGTTGCCGACTTTCTGGGCACAGAACACCACGAGGTCGTGTTTACACCCGAGGAAGGCATAGAAGCGCTGGAGAAAGTCATATACCATCTAGAAAGTTATGATATAACAACAGTTAGAGCATCTGTCGGTAAGCTTCTTGCACGATTCAGCCAAAGTTTGAAACATGAATGCAATTGAGATGGAGTTTAAAAAGTAGCTGCATACTGTATATGGATGGGACAACAGTTACTTCAGTCAGTATAAACTGTTTTACGTTCCCGAAAAGGTTCTACCATTCCGTCTGTTTGTCCCGCTTTTCTTGTCCACAGCATAACTTTGTTTGTTTGTTTGTTTGTTTTTATAGTGTTTTACGTCATTTTCAACACGTAAGGTTATATATGAGTTGACGGTCGATTTTTTGTGGTGGAGGCAGATCACCCACTTTTCCTAGAAAGCATAGAATGACTGGAAGTGCAGAGCGCAAGACCATACCTATATATCTTCAATCAACCTAGAGTTAGTGCCATTGGTAATTTTATACTTATTGTTTTACAGGAATGTTTTTAGTCAGTAAATACATCAAAGAAAAGACCGACACGACTGTGATACTGTCTGGTGAAGGTGCGGATGAGATCGCTGAAGGCTACATCTACTTTCATAAGGCGCCATCTGGCGAGGCCGCTGGCGATGAGTGCAGACGACTGTGTAACGATTTGTACATGTTTGACGTACTGCGAGGGGACAGAACAACGGCAGCATGGGGGTACGTGTTTTACAACTTACACACTACTACTATTCATTACGGCGGTTTCGAATCCCACTGGGAGCTCGACTTGTAGGTGAGAAAGTGTCGTAAAGTACTGGTTATACCCAGGAAAAAGTGCGTGGCCTGCCTTCACCACTAAAAATCAATCAAGACAGAGAAGCGCCTTAATAGAAGGGAAAACATAAATGGAAAAGCTGTTTTTTTTGTTGGAAAGGGAAAGAGAATGACATTTCAAGTTAAATTTGGGAAAAGGTAAAATAAAAATAAAAAATGATCAAATTCCATACGGAAAACACAAAATTCAACATTTCGTTTTATCGTAGGAGGGATCTTAAAACAAATAATCAAATAATAATAAGTATGTGTCCTAACAGGAACTCACCACCATGCATGTAGCTGTGAAATTCTAATTTTGATTAGGTCACAAAGAAAAACCGATCAAATATTGTGTTTTGTGTTCTATTTCAGACTAGAAGTGCGAGTACCCTTTCTGGACCACCGCTTCAGTAGTTACTACTTGTCGTTACCAGACGACATCAAATTACCGCAAAAAGGCATAGAAAAGCATCTCTTGCGTTCGGCATTTGCTGGCCAAAGCCTTTTACCTGAGGACATTTTGTGGCGCCCCAAAGAAGCATTTAGTGATGGTATTTCGTCTGTTAAAAAGTCGTGGTATGAGGTGCTTCAGTGTCATATAGACGCACTGGTACGTTTATTCGTTGTTATGTGAACGTGTGATTTGTATCACGTACTTTACGGTATGAAAGTGGAATAATACAATTACATAATCCACCAGTGGTATACGTTAACGCTAATGATACAAGACCTGGAGCAGACAAGGTTTTTCATTATCGGGTGCTGGTGACCTTGACCTTTGACCTACTTAACTCAAAATCAATAGGGGCCATCCTCTCACCACAACCAGTTTTGGGAAAATAATGAAAAATATGACCTTGACCTTGGTAATTTTGGCATTACGTGATGTCCCTTGACCCAACAAAGCATCTGACAAAGTTTCAGAAAAAATCAAGAAGCGGTTGTTGAGATATAGTTGATTTAAAATGTGGCCGCCGCCGGAAAAGTGACTGTTATGTCTCGCTAATAAATTCGGCAATAAATGAGCTCCGGCATAGGATCCTGTATAATTGTTGTATACAATTTAATACGAACTTGCGGGGCAACTAACTGAATGCGGCACAGCTGGTTAGGCTCGTCAGCATTCGTCTACTGACACAGAGGGTCACGACTCGAGCCCACATAAGGCAGCAATTTTTAAAACCAAATTGTTGTTAACATATTTTAAACCAAAAAGATTGTACAAAGCTACTACGGAATGCATCTGATGGATTCCTACCATTATGCATGAGAGTACTATGCAAGGGAGGATTTCCCAAAATGATTACGTAAATGGCCCGGTCTACACATGCGAGTCTATATTCGTAATGTTGCAGGTGCTTTTTCCCAAAAACATTCGAGAATGTCCTAAGGACACTAGCCATTTGTGTTAGCATGTTTTTATTTTATGCATTTCTGTTTTCAGATAAATGACCAAGAATTAGAAGACTCTATTGCACAATTCCCACACAACACACCCAGATCAAAAGAAGCGTTACATTACCGTAGGGTATTTGAGAAATCATATCCTGGGTTGGGCAAATGGATACCCTACTACTGGATGCCGAAATGGACCGAAACCTCGGATCCTTCCGCGAGAACATTGAAACATTATAAACAGTAATGAATATAAGCGCCAAACTGTGAATGTCGGTTACGTGAGACGGTGTAGCGTTTTCCAGTCACAGGGCAGAAAGTTTTAACCTTGAGAGGTAAGTGTCGTACCCGTTTACCTGTTGTTTCTAAGTTTCGTCTTTTTAAAACATGCCACCCATTGCCGGTGGTGGCTGGTGAAACGGTAAGTCGAAGCATACATTCAAATAGAATATTCATTTGTTCACCACTGGTAATAGGTGGCATGTTTTAAAAAGGCCAAACATAGAAATAGCAGTTATATGTGTACGAAACATATCTCTCAAGATTGTTGATATTCGCCATCTTGAAACCTTGTGACTGGAAAAACGCTACACCATCTCCGGTAACCGACAGTGGAGCATGGGCATTAGTGATACCATGGCAACTTTGACTAAGGATCGAAATCTCAAAATATTGTTGAAAAAGGTTGCCAAGGGTAAGACTGCAGTCTGGAGTTTAAAACTCTGACACGGCGTCCTTTTTTTTTATATTTTACATAACTTCAAAAGTTCACATCGTTATTAATAGTTATTAAAATAGTTGGAAGTAAAATGTATTTGCATTAACTAAATGTGAATTGTACTGCATCAATACTATATGACAAATTTAATTAAATGCAAGGAAATTTTAAAGTCAAAATGATTTTATTGCTTGCCAAATACTTCATTGTGTGCTCCTTCTTGTTGTATTAACTATCATACCCCATCCAACCCCTTCTCCAAGAAGAGAAAACGGGATTGGCTTGGGTATGAAATACAACCTTAATTTCGGCTTAAAAAGTTTTCATAGTGTAAAATCAAAACATTTAATAGGTAATTAGCTCTACTGGCCAAGGGCCAGCAGAGCTTATGGGATGGTGTGTTGTCCGTCTTCCATCGTCCATCGTCCGTCCGTCCGTCCGGTCGTTAACTTTTCTTCAAACGACTTCTCCTCAGAAACCGCTTGACTAATTTTGACCAAACTTCACATGGATGATCCTTAGATAAATGCTTTTTAGATTTGTTAAAATTAGGTCAGCGCTACATCCAAGATGGCTGCCATTACCATATATGGTCGAAACCTTAAAAAATCTTCTTCTCCAGAACCACAGATTTCAACAGTTTTTCTTTTAAAATGATCGCCAACGCCTAGACTATCAAGTTTATTCAAATAAAGTCACCGGGGTCAAAAATGGCCGTGCCCCGGGGGTCCAAAATTTGTATATTGAGGTTTTGCATGTTTTTCATATAGACATATAGGAAAAAACTGAAAAAAATCTTCTTCTCTGAAACCACAAGGCACAGAGCTCTCATGTATTACATGTAGCATCAGCTTATGGGCTTCTACTAAGTTTGTTCAAATGGTGACCCTGGGGTCAAATTTGTCCCCGCCCCAGGTTTTACATAGGCTTATATAGGATTTTTTTTTTAATTTTCTTCTCGGAAACTACAACAGCCAGAGGTTTGATATTTTGCATTTACTATAAGCTGATTGTCCTTTACCAATTTTGTTCAAATGGTGACCCTCGAGTCACATTTGGCCCCGCCCCAATGGTCACATGTTTTACATAGACATGTATAGGGAAAAACTTAAAAAATCTTCTTCTCTGAAACTGCAAGAGCCAGAGGTTTAATATTTTGCATTTGCTATAAGCTTGTGGTACTCTACCAAGTTTGTTCAAATGGTGACCCAGGGGTCACATTTAGCCCTACCCCGGGGGTCACAGTTTTACATAGGCTTGTATAGGAAAAAACTGAAAAAAAATCTTCTTCTCTGGAACCACATGGCACAGAGCTCTCATGTATGACATGTAGCATCAGCTTATGGTCCTCTACTAAGTTCGTTCAAATGGTGACTCTGGGGTCAAATTTGTCCCCGCCCCGAGGGTCACAGGTTTACATAGACTTATATAGGATTTTCTTTTAAAAAATATTCTTCTCGGAAAATACAAGAGCCAGAGGTTTGATATTTTACATTTATTATAAGCTTATGGTCCTTTACCAAGTTTGTTCAAATGGTGACCCTGGGGTCACATTTGGCCCCCGCCCCAAGGGTCACATGTTTTACATAGACTTGTATAGGGAAAAACTTAAAAAATCTTCTTCTCTGAAACTGCAAGAGCCAGAGGTTTAATATTTTGCTGTCTTTAACAATTTTGTTCAAATGGTGACCCTGGGGCCACATCTGGCCCCGCCCCGGGGGTGACAGTTTTACATAAATGCTTGTATAGGGAAAAACTGGAAAAAATCTTCTTCTCTGGAACTGCAAGAGCACTCGGGCTCACATTTGACCCCGCCCCAAGGGTCACATGTTTTACATAGACATGTATAGGGAAAAACTTAAAAAATCTTCTCTGAAACTGCAAGAGCCAGAGGTTTAATATTTTGCATTTGCTATAAGCTTATGGTCTTCTACCAAGTTTGTTCAAATGGTGACCCATTGGTCACATTTGGTCTCACCCTGGGGGTCACAGTTTTACTTAGGCTTGTATAGGCAAAAACTGAAAAAAATCTTCTCTGGAACCACATGGCACAGAGCTCTCATCAGCTTATGTAGCATCAGCTTATGGTCGTTTACCAAGTTTGTTCAAATGGTGACCCTGGTGTCAAATTTGGACGTGCCCCGGGGGTTACATTTTTTTTTTTTTTTTTAATTTAATTTTTTTTTTTTATTTTTTTTTTTATTTTTATTTATTAGCTCTACTGGCCATGGGCCAGCAGAGCTTATGGGATGGTGTGTTGTCCGTCTTCCGTCGTCCGTCGTCTGCCCGTCGTCCGTCTCCGTCCGTCCGTTAACTTTTCTTCAAACGACTTCTCCTCAGAAACCGCTTGGCTAATTTTGACCAAACTTCACATGGATGATCCTTAGATGAATGCTTTTTAGATTTGTTAAAATTAGGTCAGCGCTACATCCAAGATGGCTGCCATTACCATATATGGTCGAA
This sequence comes from Cyrtodaria siliqua, assembly GCA_037043455.1. Classification (NCBI taxonomy): domain Eukaryota; kingdom Metazoa; phylum Mollusca; class Bivalvia; order Adapedonta; family Hiatellidae; genus Cyrtodaria; species Cyrtodaria siliqua. Next base: position 253,235 of record JAWPHD010001347.1, read on the forward strand.
ACCTTAAAAAATCTTCTTCTCCAGAACCGCTGGACAGATTTCAACAGTTTTTCTTTTAAAATGATCGCCAACGCCTAGACTATCAAGATTGTTCAAATAAAGTCCCCGGGGTCAAAAATGGCCGTGCCCCGGGGGTCCAAAATTTGTATATTGAGCTTTTGCATGTTTTTCATATAGACATGTAGGAAACAACTTTAAAAAATCTTCTTCTCTGAAACCACAAGGCACAGAGCTCTCATGTATTACATGTAGCATCAGCTTATGGTCCTCTACTAAGTTTATTCAAATGGTGACCCTGGGGTCAAATTTGTCCCCGCCCCGAGGGTCACAGTTTTACATAGACTTATATAGGATTTTTTTATTAAAAAATCTTCTTCTCAGAAACTACAACAGCCAGAGGTTTGATATTTTGCATTTACTATAAGCTTATGGTCCTTTACCAAGTTTGTTCAAATGGTGACCTTAGGGTCACATTTGGCCCCGCCCCAAGGGTCACATGTTTTACATAGACATGTATAGGGAATTCTTCAAACGACTTCTCGTCAGAAACCGCTTGGCCAATTTTGACCAAACTTCAAATGGATGATCCTTAGATGAATGCTTTTTAGATTTGTTAAAATTAGGTCAGCGCTACATCCAAGATGGCTGCCATTACCATATATGGTCGAAACCTTGAAAAATCTTCTTCTCCAGAACCGTTTGACAGATTTCAAAAGTTTTTCTTTTAAAATGATCGTCAACGCCTAGACTATCAAGTTTGTTCAAATAAAGTACCCGGGGTAAAAAATGGCCGTGCCTCGGGGGTCCAAAGTTTGTATATTGAGGTTTTGCATGTTTTTCATATAGACATATAGGAAAAAAGTTTAAAAAATCTTCTTCTCTGAAACCACAAGGCACAGAGCTCTCATGTATTACATGTAGCATCAGCTTATGGTCCTCTACTAAGTTTGTTCAAAGGGTGACCCTGGGGTCACATTTGGTCCCGCCCCAAGGGTCACATGTTTTACATAGACATGTATAGGGAAAATTTAAAAAATCTTCTTCTCTGAAACTGCAAGAGCCAGAGGTTTAATATTTTGCTGATGCTATAAGCTTATGGTCCTTTACCAATTTTGTTCAAATGCTGACCCTGGGGTCACATCTGGCCCCGCCCCGGGGGTCACAGTTTTACATCAATGCTTGTTTTAAATTTTTTAATCTCTTTTTTGTTTGATTTATTTTTATTTTTTATTATCTCTACTGGCCAACTTGGAAAACCAGCCAGATCGGACCAGTAATGACGGAGTTACTGCTCTTGATATAGTTAAAAATGCTATATTTTGCCTCTTTAAGACGATAGTCACTCGCTTCATTGATGTCATAAGAGCCATATTAGCCAGTAGAGCGTCCACAGGCCCTCTTGGGCCTCTTGTTTTAAACGGGTTGTCACATTTTTTTTCAGTAAACATGTTTTCAGGACGATACACGAAGTTTTGAAATGGATTGACGTGTTTTATGGTGGAATATTTATACGCTTATATAAGCTTTCCCATCGCTTAATGGAATTAAGACGGGACCACGTTATGCATATCATGTATTATCATTTATTATCATTTATTTCTTGGAGATCTACTATTAAAAACACAAAAACAATATATTCTGATATTTTATTTCTCTCAAGCGCCTTATAATGTATTATATAATAACGTATGATAATGCTGCAACTACGTGCATTACACGTATATATACTATTCTATTACGCCATTCGAGCTGAATTAAAATCGACACACTTCAAGATCTGACACGGGCTTTACAGCACGAATGGCGTAATCTGCCCCACGTACTTATTGCGCGTTACGTCGCGTGAGTGCGCCGCAGAGCCTTCATAATAACGTATGATAATGCTGCAACTACGTGCATTACACGTATATATTCTATTCTATTACGCCATTCGAGCTGGATTAATATCCAATCACCAAATCGACACACTTCAAGATCTGACTCGGGTTTTACAGCAGTAATCTGCCCCACGCACTTGTTGCGCGTTACGTCGCGTCAATGCGCCGCAGAATTATGGCCTGCATTCGTGCAAATCGTGGTCACACATGTTATTAAATTTATTTGATCCAGCTGGCAAACTTTTAGTTAAATCTTATACTTTAGATCTTACTGACCGAGAAATTGAATTTTTGTAATTTTCGATTTAGACCACTCGCGACTTTGCTAGTGTGTCACTCCAAAACCTTTATCGATTGCAGCGCCCCGTGTGGTTCCCGGCGGTCCCGTTTGGTTACGGGGCAAAGAATAGGGCAACTGCAGATTCCGTGTTCATTTTGTCATTTTTTGTTCATGTTCATTAAAGGTCTTCATAATGATCCCTGCATTGTTTCAGGTGCCATCTCGCTCACATCACTAGAGCAGTGGCAGAAAAACAATAAACGTGGCTCCAGCGTAAATGGAGTGTCTACAATAGAATTTGCAGCAACTCTGCAGTTCAGGATGAGAAGGTTCTAGGCCCATATTTTATCTCGATGTACATGGAGGATGAGCCTGGCATGTTCATTCCTGTTAGGCGCCATATAACCTTTCATGTCTTGGTGCACCTTAAAACCCAATTCAGTTCAATTCAATTATCGATTGCAGCATAATTTTGACAATTGAATTTTGCCCACAGATAAATAGAGAATATTATGTCAATGCCTTTTACTATCAAGTTTATAAGGCGAGGCTTAGAAAACGAAGAATGGCGAGGCTGCCTCGCCATTCTTCGTTTTCGTAGAGCCTCGCCATTCTTCGTTTTCGTGCCGAGTCTAATTAACTTGATAGTAAAAGGCACTGACATAATATTCTATTTATCGTGTAGATTATCCACATTTTTTGTATGAATTACTATTATTACCTATTTCTCAGAATGTTACGCTTATCGAGCCATGTTGTTGTGTTTTGTTTGTTTTATGACGTCAGGCAACGTTACGTGCATGACGTCAGATAACGTTACGTACAATAAACGCCGAGGGATTCCGCATTGATTTGCTCTATTGGTCAGTGCCCAATAAAGCAAAATTTAATAGGTCACCCTTTATTAGGCAGAAAAGTGCATATCTGCATGATAAACGAACTTAATTTTCTGCATATAGGGTTTATACCGAAAATGGTGGATATCTTGAGTAATTTAACTTAAACATGGAGAAAGGTTCCTTTTTGCTCACTATAGATGCAGGAGCCTCTAACAAGAGTTACTTATGCTGAAACAAACCAATAACGGTAGTATAAAAGACATATACTCGTGAAGTTATTCCAGTTCAAGAGTTGGTTTGAAGTTAATGTAAGACTTGGAAATGAAAGAGAAAATCCCGATAAGCTATAGATGTCGAGGTAAATGGTCCAAATGCAATGGGTAGTTGTATACAAACTCATTATATAATTAATTTTAGAGAAAAGAAATATGTTGAAAAATAAATTAAAACATTTTTTTATTTAATCAATTTTCCTCAGTGTTGATATACCACGCAGCTTTACAAGCACACATTATAAATACTATTGGAGGAAACAATGTCCTGGGAAATAAGAGGACGGTGTCGGGAAATAAATGGATCAAATTTATTCAGGATGAATATATGTTTCATTTCGAGTCTGTTTTATCACATGCCTAATCAAATGTCCTCGGAAATAAATGGACACTGCCTGGAAACAACTGTAACATGATTAAATTACAATGTTACCAATTTCTTCATTTTTAGCTCGACTGATCTGGCCTTGAAGTCACCAACCATTCTTGAGAATATTCTTAGACTTTAGCTCAAGTATGCACATTTCCATCACTAATATTTGTATAAGTTTACAGAATAAACGTTCATAACAAGCTGCTGTGCATAAATATGATGCATACTAATTAATAGCAACTTCTTACAAGTGTTCATCTTTGAAGGCTCGTCCGTCGGATGGGGACGTAAACCGGGCGGTCCCGTGTATCGGTCTATCTTCCGAGCACGTTAAAGAACCATAGGAATATATTCGATAATAAGAGTAGGGCAGGTTCCCGGATTCCTATGTATCCTTCCCCTCTCTCTGGGGCGGCTCTAAATAACCTATACTGTGTTGATGAGCCGTTAAACAACATTCAATTCAATTCATCTTTGAAGGTTATGGAAATATTTGTGAACGAAATTTCAGTACTTGGGCTCAAGTCTAAGAATAGTCTGAAGAATGGTTGGTGAATTCCAGGCCAGAGGTCAGCAGAGCTTATGCCGTGGTGCGGCGTCCGTCGTCCGTCTGTCTGTCTGTCCGTCTGTCCGTAAACTTTTATTTATAGCGACTACTCCTCTGAAACTACTGAATGGATAGTCATGAAACTTTACAAAAATGTTGCCCATGAAGTCTAGTTGATCATAGCAAAAAATCATGTTAATGTGAAATCCAAGATAGCCGACAAAGGCTAAAAATATATTTTTTAAAATACAAGTTTGTAGAGACTACTTCTTGAAAATTATAAGTGATATTGATATGGGACTTTTTCTAAAATGATCAGCATGAAATGATGTTGGTCCTTGTCAAAAATCGTTTTGATTCGACGTTACACATGGCTGCCAGCGGCCATCTTTGTTTACATAGAGTTATATAGTAAAAACGTGAAGCGATTACTCCCCTGAAACTGCTTGTCGGATTTTCATGAAACTTTACAGGAATGTTGCTCTTGATGTCTAATTGATTCTAGCAAAATTTCAGGTCGGCCAGAAATTCAAGACGGCCGCCACTGCTAAAAAAATATTTTTAAAAAATCAGTTTTTAGCGACTACTTCTTCAAAACTATAAGTGATATTGATATGGGACTTTTTCTAAATGATCAGCATGACATGATGTTGATCCTAGTCGAACATTATTTTGATTCGACGTTAAACATGGCTGCCAGTGGCCATCTTTGTTTAAATAGAGTTATATAGTAAAAACATGTAGCGACTACTCCTCTGAAACTACTTGACGAAACGCGACACTTGAATTCCGCTATATATTGTATATGCTGCACACTTAATTCCACATAATATTATTCCAAAGAAATCCCAAGAGGTTTTGTAAGAAAAAAACGTGCAGTTAGTTAGAGAAAGGACACAACTGTGACGTTATAGACGTTTTAATCACAGTACACTTTAACAAGAAATTCATGAATGTTGATTTCAGTACAGTATTTAACGTAAAGACTTTGCAAAATTGTGCATCCTAAGTTTGCTCACATGCTTGAGCGAACTTGGTAACGGGGCAAAGAATAGGGCCACTGCGGGGTAGGCAGAGGGGTAGAATCCCCTCAAATTCATGTTCATTTTATCATTTTTTGTTCATGTTCATTAAAGGTCTTCATCATGATCCCTGCATTGTTTCAGGTGTCATCTCGCTCACATCAAAAGAGCAGTGGCAGGAAAACAATAAACGTGGCTCCAGCGTAAATGAAGTTTCTACAATAGAATTTGCAATACACACGCTTTGTCCAGACTACTTCTCTTGATCCCCCGTTAAGAACTGTTTTAGCAATTATAGCGTCCACAGGCCCTCCTGGGCCTCTTCTTTACTTATTGTCTTTACTGAGTTTTTTAATGGCTCATCAACACATAAAGCTGTTTAGAGCGGTCCAACTCTGCAGTTCAGGTTGAGAAGGTTCTAGGCCCATTTTCCATATTTTATCTCGATGTACATGGAGGATGAGCCTGGCATGTTCATGCCTGTTAGGCGCCATATAACCTTGCATGTGTTGGTGCGCCTTAAAACCCAATTCAATTTTCCGAAAGGAAAGGTCTTACGCAGCCACGCACCATTTGATTAACATATTCTACATACAATATATGGCGAAAAATTCCCGTGTCGCGTTTCTTATTCCCTTCAGTATAGTTTATCATATTCTGGTTACGGCAGTGGTTTGTTTGATTTTACTTCAGATAAAATGTGAAAACTGTATGAGTATTACTTTATTATATATAATAGTATATAACAACAACTATTTCGAAAGGCTATTAGTGATGTCAGTGAATTATTATTAATGAGAAGATGAAATAAAGAAACATGTTTATGTAAACACCACTGGATTGTTATTCTGTTTTAAATATACTATATATAAACATCTTGTTCCTAATAGGCCCTTCTTAATATTATCTCATGAATATGTAATTACATAGCCAGATCGAGACTGAGATGGGTCAGATGTAAACAAACAGTTCTTGCAATCATGGCTACTTCGTACAGTGATGGAGATATGAGTCTTATACCAAATATTACTGATACTTTTGTTGAAGAATACATTAAATCCAATAAGTTCTCATCTGGAAATAAATCAATAGATAAAGGATTCAAGTTTTTCAGCGAAGGATACATCCCATGACATGAAAGGTAAGACCTTTATATATTATATATATACACGCACATTAGCCTCATCTCCTCCCCTATCAACATCCCTTATCTATAAACACCTAGCTTATACATTTTACAACTCTCACACTTTGTACTTTTCCGATGTAGGCATTAATTAAAAATTGTTTGGTTATCAGCATCTGAATGCTATACAATATTTATATACATCAGCCTGACCAAGTAGAACTATCCTGACCAGAACCAAATATTTCAAGATATTGGACTTAGTGGAATCTCTTGGCTCTTACTGCCAAACACCATCTGTGAATGCAAGCTTTCTCTATATACCGTAGTTTTCTCAATATATACACCATTTTCAGTTCACCCAACACAAGATGGATGCAAAGTGAGAGGCAGATGTCACAAGTCCCAAAGAAAGACAGAAGATCCATACACGATTGAAGTAAGTATAACTTCATTTAATTGAAATTAAAGCATTTTATTCATAATATAAAATCTATATCAGTATAATATATTGATATGATGAATCTGTTTATAATACATATATATATATATATATAACTTGACATATTCTATTTCAGGCACATATGGCAAGTGTGGCTGGTGAACCGGTTCGGTTGTCAGGCATGTCAATTGTGATTGTCCAATTGGTCTGAATGCAAGTTGTGGACACATAACCGGCTTATTGTACCAAATTGCAAACTTCAAGAAGCTTGATTTGAAGGCATTACCTGAGGATATTGCAAAGACATCTATGCTACAGACATGGCATGTTCCCAGAGGGATGAAAATCACTGGAAAGTCGGTATAAGACCTCGAGGTATGCGGGTATTCAAAGACAGACCTGACAGAGTCCAATCCACCAAAGACAATCAAATCGACACTATATAACCCAGTTAGAGGAGAGCCAACAAATTGGACAGACAAGTACGACAAACTGAGTACCGTGGCCCCAGATTTTCTTGTGTTACCAGCATTGAAACTTGCCAATACTACCACCACAGTCCTATCCAAATTTGGTCCTGTGCCACATGGCTCAGTCTTAAGCTATCAACAAAAAGTACATGATGACTATATTATGAACATTGTTGATGGAGTTGGATTTCCCGAACTGCCAGTGAAATGTTACTTGCAACATAATTACAATGCAACATTATCATTGCAACAGCAGATAAAGAGAGAGGGTCTTACTCTGAGTCTGTCTGATATTAACAAGTTTGAAGAGAGAGCAATACTACAGAGTCAAAGTCCACTGGTACAAGATTAGACGACACAGAGTAACAGCCTCTCAAATTGGAAGGATTTTTAAAAGGAGAAAATATGATGAAAGTTTGGCCATACAACTGCAGTGCACGCAACAACTGCTGCTATGAGGAGATGAATTGTCTCGGAGCCATTAGCTGCCAAGAAATATGCTAGCATAATGGATGACAAAGTCAGTCTTTATCCCTCTGGTGTTGTTGTTAATTTCTGGGCACCATATATTGCAGCCAGTCCAGACAGGAAGGTTTATTGTCCAACTAAAGCACCACCATTTGGGCTTCTGTAGATAACGTGTCCGCAAGTTTCAAGCGTGCTAGAAGCAACATGTCTATTTAAAGACGAAATGGGAAACTTAAAATTAAAAAGAAACCATGATTATTATTATCAAGTTCTGACACAGCTTGCTGTGACAGGACTTGAATGGTGTGACCTTTTTGTTTGGTGTGAAAACGATTATCACATAGAAACAATATATTTCAATCAAGATGTTTGGAACAATGTTAAAGACAAAATTGACATGTTTTTTCTTCAAACATTTCATTTGAATTTGCTTCAGGCATATGAGGTTATGATATTAATTGAGTTGAATGTTAATGTGTGTTTATACAGTCACATCTCATTGAATTTATCAATTTGCATTCTTTGCCTAAGCTCGGACAATATGGCCTCGAAAATTTGACAGCATACAAGCAACTGTCCATAGCTGATTTGCAGACCCTGTTAAGGACATGGGTATGGGTGTATCAAAGAGATGAAATTCTTTAATTCTACGATTGATACGTTCTATGTGTATTCGGAGTTTTGCTATTTGTTCCGTTTCTTTAATTTCAATTTTTGTAAACTTCTTTTTTGAACTAAGAAATGGGGGTATGTTAAGAGTGACATTCTTCTCGGCCAATATCTTGCGTAACGTTAACCCTTTATCGGCCATTACATCATCCCCTGGTTCTAAAAGATCTAGAATTCCAGATAGTTTAGTAATTTCAATATCAGACATGCAGCCAGTATATAATATGCTGAAATAAAGCTGACTGAGCCAGTGGGTGCAATGCCTAAAATACACTTGAATGTACATACGCTTTTGTAGTTTGAATACATTTGTGAATTTAATACAAGTGAGGATGGCTGTTGGGTTTTAATTTCTGTACAGTCAATAATTACTCTAGTTTTGGGATATAATTCTTTAAAACAGTCGGGCATGTTTTCATTGATAATGGTTTTGGGAAGCCATAATGGAATTGTACCCAGAACTATATATAAGAAATTAACCCATGGTACTATTTTGCGGCCCACAGTTGGAACTGAACAATTAAACCGAACACTCAAGTTTTGCTCAATCAACCCAACACGCAGTCTACAGAGAAACATAACAATTCATCTATTAAGAGCATATTCCTCTTTCTTCCTGCAAGGTTTATAGTTTCGCCACTTTGATAATATTTGCTTTGCATGTTCGTCGCAGATGGTTCAATACATTAAAAAAATGACAGAAATATTATATATGAAGGAAACCAGTGTAAAATGGAATTAGTTTGTCATCTCTTGAAAATCTAGACACATTCATCAGTCTTTCTACATAGTTCTTCCTTTAGTTTCGCCAGTTCGGAATCCCCTTGGATGGTAGTTTCTGTGTCTGGTACATCTGTATCGCAACATTCTGTTACTGGATCTTGTGTATGTAACCTGTAAAACAAGACTATATGACTTATATTTTATCACATATATGTAATAAAATAATACATACTACTTAATAGTTTTTATTTGTTACTACACTTTTAATCAGTATGCAAATTAACATTCCTTTTACATTGCTTGTTCTCAGGTGGTTGTTGTTGTTGTTATTTCTAAGGTTTAAAGACCGTGCTGGTGTGTTGCTGTGTCGTCGTTTCTCTTGTAGATGTGTAGTGTTGTGTCGCTGCTGCTCTGTGTAGTTGTCGCTGTGGCGGTGAAGTGGTGGTCTGGTGGTCGAGGTGGCCTGCATCCGCTACGGTGGTGAAGCTACATCCGCTAGTGTATTGCCCTACAGCCGCTAGTGGTCGGGGGTCCTTGTATTTGGGGCCACACCCATCACATATGGCCCCTGCGCTGCAAGCATTATCAGACGGCTGTATTTGTCATGTATCCCTCTTCTGCTGTCAAACTACGATCGAATGTAGGCCTCGGCGTCGATCCCTAACTATTACTAACTAGATACTGCTGCTGCTACTTCTACTGTGTGTTGGTTGATCTCAGCTCTGGCCCGCGGACTTCTGTCTGACAGCTTCCAAGTTCTCTCTACTTCCGTCTGATGATGAGTGCCTTGATGGGGGCGCAGGGGACTTCTTCACTATCAGTCAAGTGACACTCAGGCTCCTGAACCGAGACAAACCAGTTCAGAAGTACTAGTGTGTTAGTCACTATACGCGAATATAGTGATTTACCACACCAGCAATGTTGTACAGGGCTGGCAATGCGTACCCCCATACAAACACCATGAGTGTCACCAGTGCACTCTCAGGTGGTGCAAGCACCTTCCTTTTTATAGTCCTTCTTGGTGTTCTTTCTCCTTTCCAGTCGAAAATACTGGGGACAGCATCCTTTTTTAGTCTTCTTTTAAAAGGGTTCCAAGTGTAATCATTTTTAGTAAAATGTTTGGAACACACAACAGTGGTTTTTGCTATCTGAAAGATTTAATAATACTGGTCACCATATAAATCGCCACAACAGAATAAATACGGTATTTCATAGGGTTATTTGATGAGTCTGTCGGCTTGTTTTAACACATCTTTTGATGAAACCCCATTATGTTTATTAATTCATAATTGAGTAGCATGTTGTTTTCTAATTAAAAGGTAAATAATTACAAAATCAAATACTTAAAGGTTACATGTAATAGTGATAATAACATAAAATACTCACATTGAATAGAGGTCCCTCATCTCTCCTGATCTTAATAATCCACTGTTTCCTTAAACTCTCATCTTTTGGAATATGATGGAAACTTAATGAAAGATAATATCTCCCACTTGAGTAACAAAATGGTACACAGCAATAATAATTTGATGATTTATTTGTTTTAATACCACTTGCCGATGGACTGACATCACTGCTAGCAGACATGATTGTTTACATCTGACCCATCTCAGCCTCGTTCTGAGAATGGAATGTACAGCATGCATATAATTTCAGAAGGGGCTATTGCGTTTAACATCGGATTCGACCAAACTTTCATGGACAAAGGCTGCTGTATCGATGTTTAGAACTAAATTGAATTTGAATTTGGGGTTTAAGGCGCACCAACACATGAACTAAAAAATAAATTAAAAAAAAAGAGTTATTTCTTGAAAACAAACATATTTTTGACTATTTTACTCTGCGATATTTTTTCAGGAAAACTAATTTTATTTTGATTTTTCGAATGTAGAACGGAGAACTGGATTCGAATGTTGAACAGAGAACTAGAGTCGAATGTTGAACGGAATACTCAAGTCGAATGTAGAACGGAGAACTCAAGTCGAATGTAGAACGGAGAACTAGTTTCGAATGTAGAACGGAGAACTGCAGTTGAATGTAGAACGGAGAACTGGAGTCGAATGTTGAACGGAGAACTCAAGTCCAATGTAGAACGGAGAACTCAAGCTGAATGTAGAACGGAGAACTGGAGTCGAATGTAGAACTCAAGTTGAATGTAGAACGGAGAACTGAAGTCGAATGTAGAACAGAGAATTCAAGTTGAATGTCGAACGGAGAACTCAAGTCGAATGTAGAATGGAGAACTCAAGTTCAATGTAGAACGGAGAACTGGAGTCGAATGTAGAACGGAGAACTGAAGTTGAATGTAGAACGGAGAACTCAAGTCGAATGTAGAACGGAGAACTGAAGTTGAATGTCGAACGGAGAACTGGAGTCGAATGTAGAACGGAGAACTGCAGTTGAATGTAGAACGGAGAACTCAAGTCGAAGGTATAACGGAGAACTGGAGTCGAATGTAGAACGGAGAACTGGAGTCGAATGTAGAACGGAGAACTGGAGTCAAATGTAGAACGGAGAACTGGAGTCGAATGTAGAACTGAGAACTCAAGTTGAATGTAGAGTTCAGAACTGTAGTCGAATGTTGAACGGAGAACTAATTTTGAATGTAGAACGGAGAACGTAGAACGCAGAGCCAACTTCACACACTTTTATTGATTATCGATTACAAACGGGAAATATCTTTTTACATTCAGGTAAGTGCATACTGCAGTACAGTACTTTGTGTTATCTGTGTAATAGTCGTGTTTTGCTTCATGAAACTGTATTTACTTAGATCTACATTGCAAGTTACAATTCGCCCGTGTGGTTCCGAGGCCCCGTTTGGTTACGGGGCAAAGAATAGGGTCACTGCAGATCCCGTTGGAGGGGAAGGCAGAGGAGAAGTCCCAAATTCATGTTTTATCATTTTTGTTCATGCTCATTAAAGGTCTTCATCATGACCCCTGCATTGTTTCAGGTGCCATCTCGCTCATATCACTAGAGCAGTGGCAGAAAAACTATAATGTGGCGCCAGCGTAAATGGAGTGTCTACAGTAGAATTTGCAGCAACTCTGCAGTTCAGGGTGAGAAGGTTCTAGCCCGTTCTCCATATTTTATCTCGATGTACATGGAGGATGAGCCTGGCATGTTCATTCCTGTTAGGCGACATATAACCTTTTATGTGTTGGTGCGCCTTAAAACCCCAATTCAGTTCAATTCAATTCGAGTTACAATACCTCCACGTGTCACCGTTTACGCTAGGTGGACAAGGCGTGTTGACGGTGTTGTGGCTTAAAGTTAGTTGGTTTGTTTGTATGGTGCTTTACGTCATTTTTAACACATATAAGGTTATACATGTATGCCTATGTACATGTATTTATACATGTATGTACATGTATATGACGGCCAATGGTATATGTAGTAATGGGGAAGGGGTTACCACTGCTTATGCAGGACTTAAGATAATGCTATAAGGAAGCCCATGGCCAACTTTGGTTGTGCTAGGGTAATAAATGTAAGAGACATAGACTTGTAAACATAGCTTACACGCAAACATTGATGTGGGACGCCAACGCCGACGCCACATATCTTACACGCAAACCTTGATGTGGGACGCCGACGCCAACGCCGATTCGAACAGTCGAGCTAAAAGTATACCAAGTTTTCCCAATTTGATAAAAGAAATCCCAATTTCAAGAAAACAATTACCAATTTCGAGCACGATATCGGCAATGAAAAGAACCCCGATCCTCTTCCGATGTTTTTACACACCGGATGTACCATAGACTAACTGCGCATGTGTATTCACAATTGCATTGATATTCAAGACGAGGCCGGGGTTTCTCGTTTTAATATTAGTAAATTATTGCAAACGTTTTGATAACAACGAATACAAAATTCTAACGTTCTATACAAAATGCAACTAAACCCCTCGAAAAAAGTAGAAACTCGACGAGAAAAATCAGAAGAATACGACCGAGAAATACATACACGCATAGAAGAAAGTGCGAGATTGGCTCGAATGTCGCGATAGCAAAATGTTTTGATCATACTGCGTCGAGTTCGCCACCAACGAAAAGACAAACAAGAGGCCCAAGAGGGCCTGTGGACGCTCTACTGGCTCAGGATAAAGTTTATGTATAAGTGGCCATAAGTCTTTCAAAAATCATTCAACCAGAACATGGCAATGACAGGTGCAACTAGGCTAAGTGCTGATCATCCATGCCAAGATTCGCTGAAGTCTGGCAAAGAGTTCAGAAGAGACTAATGCTGGACAAAGTTTGTGTATTAAAACATTTAAAGGGTCACAACTCTGCCAAAAATCATTCAACTGAAATATGGCGATGATATGCACAACTATGCTTGATACTGATTATTCTTGTCAAGTTTCGTCTGTATCCAGCCAGGGGTTCAGGAGAACTAGCCCAGAAAAAATTTGTGGTATCAAAATCCTTTAAAGGGCCATAACTCCGCCAAATATCTGTAAACCGCAACTAGGCTTGGTGCTGATCATCCCTGCAAATTTTCATTGAAATCTGGCGAGGGGTTCAGGAGAAGTACATCAGAACAAAGTTTGTGTATTAAAACCGTTAAAGGGCCATAACTCTGCCAAAAATCATTCAACCGGAACACGGCGATGATTTGCACAACTAGACATAGAATTGATCATCCCTAAAAAGTTTCGTTTAATCCAGCCAGGGGTTCAAGAGAACTAGTCAGAACAAAGTTTGTGTATTAAAACCTTTAAAGGGCTAAAACTCCGCCAAAAGCATTCAACTGGAACACGGTGACTATGTACAACTAGGCTTGGTACTGATCATCCCTGCAAAGTTTCAATGAAATCCGGCCAAATGAAGGCCCTTTCGTCTTAATGAGGCCAAGATATAGCATATTTCAGAAAATCAAGGGCCATGACTCTGATGTAAATGGTCCAATCTGGATGTTTTTCGAACTTGTCCAAGCTTTCATTGATATTAACAATCTGGTAAAGTTTCTTAAAGATCCGATGAAAGATGAAGGCCTTATCGTCTTAATGAGGCAAAATATAGGATTTTTAACTAAATCAAGGGACATAACTCCACTGTTACTGGTCCGATCTAGATGGTTTTCGAACTTGACCGAGCTGTCATTGATGTTAACAATCTAGTAAAGTTTCATAAAGATCGCATGAAAAATGAAGGCCCTATCGTCTTAACGAGGCAAAGTATAGCATTTTTAACTAAATCAAGGGCCATAACTCATCTGTTACTGGTCCGATCAGGCTGGTTTTCAAAATTGTCTGAGCTGTCATTGATAGAAACAATCAGGTAAAGTTTGTAAAGATCAGATGAAAGATGAAGGCCCTATCGAATTAACAAGGCAAACTATAGCAATTTCAACTAAAACAAGAACCATAACTCATCTGTTACTGGCCCAATCTGGCTGGTTTTCGAAATTGTCTGATCTGTCATTGATATAAACAATCAGGTAAAGTTTTGTAAAGATCAGATGAAAGTTGAAGGCCCTATCGAATTAACGAGGCAAAATATAGCATTTTTAACTAAATCAAGGGCCATAACTCTGCTGTTACTGGTCCGATCTGACTGATCTTCGAAATGTCCAAGCTTTCATCTATATAAACAATCTGGTAAAGTTTGGTAAAGATCGAATGAAAGATAAAGGCCCTATCGTCTTAACGAGGCAAAATATAGCATTTTTAACTAAATCAAGGGCCGTAACTCTGCTCTTAATGGTCCGATCCTGCTAGTTTTCGACCTTGTCTTAGCTCTCATTTATATAAACAATCTGGTAAAGTTTGGTAAAGATTGGATGAAAGATGAAGGCCCTATCATCTTAATGAGACCAAATATAGCAATTTTAACTAAATCAAGGGCAATAACTCCGCTGTTAATGGTCCGATCTAGCTGGTTTTCGAACTTATTCGAGCTTTCATTGATATTAACAATCTGTGCAAGTTTGGTAAAGATCAAATAATAAATGAAGGTGGTAGAGTGTTTACAAGGCTTAATATGGCATTCTTCAGCAAAACAAGGGCCATAACTCCGGTGAAATTATTTCGATCATGCCAGTTTTCGAACTTGTCCGAGCTTTCATTGATATAAAGACACTGGCAAAGTTAAGTAAATGTCCGATTAATATTGAAGGCCCTAGAGTGTTCACAAGGCAGAAAATAGCATTTTTCAGAAAAGACAAGGGCCATAACTCCAGTGTTACTGATCCGATTTAGCTGGTTTTCGAACTTGTTCGAGCTTTTATTGATATTAACAATCTGTGCAAGTTTGGTAAAGATCAGATAATAAATGAATGTGCTAGAGTGTTCACAAGGCAGAAAATGGCATTTTTCAGAAAAAACAAGGGCCATAACTCTGGTGTTACTGAACCAATTTAGCTGATTTTTGAACTTGTCGAAGCTATCATTAGTATTAACCATCTGTACAAGTTTGGTAATGATCAAATAATAAATGAAGGTGTTAGAGCGTTCACAAGGCAGAAAATGGCAATTTTCAGAAAAAACAGGGGCCATAACTCCGGTGTTACTGATTTGATTTGGCTGGTTTTCAAACTTGTCCGAACTTTCATTGATATTAACAATCTTTGCAAGTTTGGTAAAGTTCAAATAATAAATGAAGGTGCTAGAGTGTTCACAAGGCTTAATATGGAATTTTTCAGTAAAACAAGGGCCATAACTCCGGTGAAATTTATCCGATCCGACTGGTTTTCGAACTTGTCCGAGCTTTCATTGATATAAAGACACTGGCAAAGTTTAGTAAAGATTCGATTAATAATGAAGGCCCTAGAGTGTTCACAAGGCAAAAGTTAACAGACGGACGACGGACGGACGGACGGACGACGGACAACTCGCCATCCCATAAGCTCTGCTGGCCTTCGGCCAGTAGAGCTAAAAATCGTTTGTTCAGGGAAGAAATAATTTTAAATTGGAATCGGTTGTTTTACATGAAAAAAGCGAACTACACAAGAAAGCAACTACCCTTAATTCTGCGAGGCAAGCAGGTCCAAGTAAAAGTATTGCTTCACAAATTCTTCAGAAATGAACAAACATGCCGACGCATCCTCATCAACAGCTCTAGAACCAACTCGACTCAGATTTTTTTAAATAAACTTTAAATTGTTATAATTAAAGTGTTATTTCATTAAATAATTTGTATTGACCTTTTTGTTGAATTATGTATTTCCGTTACTGACGTTTGACCTGGGCTAGTGATTTTCAGTTAATCGGTACTGGCTGACCCAAACAACGTTGTCATCCCTAATGAGGATCACACTTTAGAGAGTGCTGACACACTAACTGATGAACAGCAAAACCTTATTTTAGACATTTTTAAAATGAAAAAACATTAGTTTGTAATTTAGTGTAGATATTTTATTTATTAAAATAAAACATAACAGAATGCTTGCTTGCATAGTCCTTGTTTACTTAAAATAATGGTTTGTAATATTTCCCAATTTGGGCGAGTTCACGACTCGATTTTTCCCAATTTGGGGATTTCATGACGCGATTTTTCTCAATCTGATCGGACCCGGACCCATTCCCAAAATTGTGAAAGAAATCGCTGACAAAGTTAATTGGGACAAAGTTTGTGCATTAAAACCGTAAAAGGGCAAAAAAGCATTCAACCAGAACACGGCAATGACAGATGCAACTAGGATTGGTACTGATCATCCCCGCCAAGATTCTTAGAAATCTGGCAAGGAGTTCATAAGAGACTAATAACAATTTCAGACTGCACTCCGTTCTCGGTTAAAAACTAATATCCAAAATATTAACTACAACAAAACTCTACGCTCTGACATAAACAACAAATAATTAATCGTCAACTGAATGTCGCATTTATGATACTTTTAAATACATTTATATGAATAAAGATATAATAAACAGAATTAATATTTCACAGCAATGCGCATTATGACCTGACCGTGTGTAAACATGTGAATGACATCACTGCGCAAAACACTTTATGTGGTGCCGTTCTGGCAATGCATAGTATGTACATTTAACCCAATGTATTTTTTAGAATGTTTTTCGGAATAAACATTTTTGCGTGACATGGATAAGAAATTATCATTCTTCACTTCAGGTATGGTGTACATTTATAAAAATTAAGTGTATTAGTTTCTATATAAATTGCATTTGTTCAATCATTAATGTTAATTAGAAGAATTGTATTAAGCCATTTGTTTTTGCATATTATTATTTTTTGATATTATTGCACCAATAATATATTAAAACATATGGTATAATAAGACGAAATAGTGAATACTTAAAATTTGATTTATTTAAATGTAACCAGGGTAAAAGTCAAAATGATACTGTATATATAAATGGAGACACCCATTTCAAATACTTCAAGATTGCCGTGTGTCCCTTTAACGAATGACAGGTATCATAGACGACTGACGGAGCAAGACGAATAAATAAAAAGCAATCAAACGTACGCGTGTAGCCTTTTCCGGACCACAGTAGCATTGATCTCGGTATAGTTATCTACACTAGGTAGATGTTTTATTTAAACTAATGACGGATTTGTCAATACGAAAGAATTAGTAAGTACACAATATATTGTAAAATGTGTATCTTAATTACTTCGTGTAAAAGAACATTACTTTTTGAAGTTGAAATTAATTTAAATATTTTAAGTTATCTAAGAGAAGCACTCAGCAAAGCAGTTGTAAAAAGAATATCTATTGCATACATCACGTAATTGTAAATGCTTGAAAATCAACGGATTAATATTTCAAAGTTTCAATTAATATTTCAAGTGTCAGTGACTTTTTTGATAAATTTTGAACACGTTTTACAATATTTTTTTTTATCTTTTTTAATAATAAAATAAAAAAACCTAGATGTTCACAAACTCTGTTTCTTAAGTGTTCATAGTTATCATCATGCACTATTTAAATAAGGTTCGATAAAAATGCTTTGCTAGATGTATGCAAACGCTCATTCCAGTTTTTCACAAAAGAATCATTTACACGTTGTATCGCACGTTGTATCATTCAGACGAACGCATGCGTAGTATCATTTTCACGACTTCACACATTGTATCATTTACACAAATTACTGCATTGTACCATTTACACAAATTACTGCATTGTATCATTTACACAAATTACTGCATTGTATCATTTATACGAATTCACAAGTATCATTTACACAAATTACTGCATTGTATCATTTACACGAATTCACACGTATCATTTACACGAATTCATACGTTGTATCATTTACCGGAATTCACACATTGTATCAGTTATACGAACTTACTCGTTGTATCATTTACACGTCATTTACACGTATCATTTTCAAGCTGTATCATTTACTCGTTGTATCATTTACACGTTGTGTCGTTTACACGTCATTTACACGTTGTATAATTTACACGTTGTATCATATTCACGCTGTATCATTTACACGTTGTATCATTTACACGAATTTAAAAGGTGTATTATTTACACGTTGTATCATTTTCATGCTGTATCATTTACACGTTGCATCATTTACACGAGTTTAAAAGGTGTATTATTTACACGTATCATTTTTACGTTGCATCATTTTGATGTCGCTTTTCCGAAGAAAAATGCGATACATAGGGATCACTTTGTCGTCCGTCCGTCCGTCCGTCCGTCAGTCAGTCAGTCCGTCCGTCCGTCAGGAGAACTTAACGTTGGCTATAACTTTCTCTCTTTGTCAAACTTTCAATATATACTCGTCATGACAACATCGACATGACCATACTAAAATATAAAGGTCAAGTCACACTGAAGGTCATTATATGGGTTAAATACTCAGTTTTTCTTCACGAAAACATAACGTTGGCTATAACTTTCTCATTTCTTGATATTTCTTCATCAAACGTTCATTATATACTCATCATGACAACATCGATATGACCATACTAAAATATAAAGGTCAAGTCACACTGAAGGTCATTATATCGGTTAAATACTCATTTTTTCTTCACGAAAACTTAACGTTATAATAACAATAATCAAGACTTTATTTAACGAGAGAACTCATTTGAAACTAGTCAATCTTCCATGAGACGTTGGCTATAACTTTCTCATTTCTTGAAATTTCTTCATCAAACTTTCAGTATATACTCATCATGACAACATCGACATGACCATACTAAAATATAAAGGTCAAGGTCACACTGAAGGTAATTATAATGGTTAAATACTCATGTTTTTATTCAAGAAAACTCAGGCCAGTTTGTCAAGGTCATTTCACACACGTGTTCCGCGGAACACTCGTCTAGTCTTTATATAAATCAATGAAAATTATGAAACTTTGACAAGTATTATAGATGACTATATTCATATTCTATAGTTCACTACAGTCTGATCATGGCCTTTACAGTTACTCTGGCATGGTATATATTTCCCCGTTTTCCTGTGAAAAATCCTCCTCTTAAAACAAATAAAATATTTTTTATCAGAAAATGTTTAACTCGAATACAGGAAAACAGCATACTTTTTCGCAATTTCACTTCCTGAAGGCCCTGGCCCCAGTCACATAAAAGCTGACTAGTGGCTTTAAAGATTTCCCCCGTGAAAGTGTTATTTGTATAACATCAAATACCGTAACGTTCGCGCTCCGTGAAATTTGACCGGGAGCCGCATTTTAAAATGTCCCAAAACGGAAATGCGTCAATTTCCTAATATCCGGTTGACTTAAATTGCAATATATCGTTAAATAAAAAGAGTTGCGACTATTTACTGCGTTTAATCGCTAACTAAACTATGTAAGAACTATTTTCTTTGTTGTTTTTGTCTACTGAAATGTTACTCGTCCTCTAATTGACTTCATTATGCATAACACTTAACAAGTAACAGTGTGATAACATGATCATCATGATAGATAGATAGATAGATCTTTATTTCCAATTTCCAATAGGCTTAAAAGCCCATGAGGATACAAAATACAATTACAAAGCATGGAAACAGTGTAGTTATTACAAACAATACATGTCCAAATATGCAGTTTATCTTAACTGAGCTGATACAATGAGAAGGCGTTTACATAACAATTCCTTGCATAAATAAATTACAATTCATCACAGTTTCCTTAACACATATATCAGGGCTCCGGAAATATGGTTGCCCCACGCCCCGGGCAAGTGGATTTTGGGTGCGGGCAGGTGACCTTCTTAAATCTGGTTGTCCGTCACTTGCCCGATGGACGTTTTATTATTAGATAAAAATCAAGGGAAAATTTGCCTGGACTGTGAAGTTTGCCGATAATTGCATAGTAATTTACATACATTATATTTAGAAATAGCTAATTTCTGTATAGTGTTTCGTTTCGTAACTTAAATGCTTTTAAAACAAAGGTACACAGTTTACGAATATATATCTTATTTTGTGAGTTTAGTAATTCCAGAAACTTGATCATATTTGGTCTCTTATAAAAATATTTAGGAATATATTGCTTCCTTAACATTATGTATGTTTGGCATTCCAACACAAAATGGAATTCATCTTCAAGTTTATTACAACATACACATTCTATCGTTTACAGGAATTCTATTTGGTTTAACCCACCTACCGGCTTCAATTTGCAGTCTATGAGATGACACCCGTAATTTAGTTAGTGCTTGACACATTTTGAAAACATTTATATTATCTAGATATGATTGAAACTGAAACTTTGCAATGTTTATATAAAAAACTGCTCTAGTAGAATTTTCTAATCGACTATGCCAATTCTGAACAAAATTGTCATTTAACCTTTGCTTTAATATTGCAAGAAAAATATTATCGTTACCAACACTTTGTTGTAACCATGCATCATAAAACCCAAGCGAGGACAATAAGTGTTTCAACTGGGAAACCCAGTTTATTTTCTGAGGATATGTTTCACAGTCATTAAGCAGCATGTTATAAACAATTTTCACATATTTACGATCATGTACACTCATGATTTTTAACCAATATTTAATTATTATAAAATATCTTCTTGTAATAAATGACGTTCTGCCAAGTTCACCATATATGAAATCATTTTGAGTTGTCTTCTTAACATCCAAAATGTGTTTACAAAACTGTAAATGCACTCGTTCAATTGATATAGCTTGCATAAATCCCCACACTTCACATCCATAGTTTAAAATTGGAGTTATCAATTGATCAAACAGATCTAATTTATGCTTTGGGGATATGAATGTAAATCATGTATTAAAGTAAAATCACTTGCCGAACATCACATCAGTGCGCCGATGCCCTCTTTCAGCAGTTTTTACAAGCTTTTGTATTAGTAAATATCGCGTTTCGCTACATTTTCAACTACGACTACGAGTCTATTGAACACTTGATTTTTTTCATACTGCAATATATTCCTACTCAAAATACCGTTAAAAACTCATAGCTGGTTCAAAAACACGTGGTGATGATAACCGGAAGTCACCCGAGCTCACTTACACAGACGCTTGGAAAAATAGACAAAACATTTGTGCCGAAATTAAGAAAGAATTGAACGTTTCTCATTAAAATTCTACCAACATTTGTAAATTGTTATGCTATTTATTATGAAAAAACACTATTTCCATGTGTGAAGGGTCCGTTTATCGGCCCCACGCACAGAAATTGTGAAGGTCCATGTCGAATCGTGAGTGGGTCCGTTTATCGGTTTTACTTTAATAAGAAAAGAAATCGCTGGTTCTAAATTTGTTTACAAAGTTTCCTTCCGACAATTGGTATAATAAAGCAGGGAGTAAGTATATGTGTACATAAGTACATGTATATGCTCGCTCATTTATATACCCGTGTACTAGTTATGCAATGCACCCATTTGAAATCAAAACTATAACATTTTAAAACTATGTGTGATAAGATGATAAAATAATCTATTATCTTTCAATATCCATCAACACATTTCAAATTGCAAAGTGTTTTCACTGTGAAATTATCACCGCAAATAGGTCACATCAAATCCCGGGGCTTTTACATGTTTTACAGACTTATTTAGGGCATTTGTAAACAATATCTCCTCAGAAACTGCTTGACCAATTTTGACAAAATTTCACGTAGACGGTACTGAGATCAATGCCTTCCAACGTTGTACAAATAGGTCAATGCAATATCCAAGATGGCCGCCATTACCATATATGATCAATACCATAAAAAATGTTCTTCTCAAGAACTGCTGAACAGATTTTGACAGTTTTTGTCTCGCCTTTTCGAAGAAAAAATGAGACGTAGGTATTACTTTTCCGGCGGCGAAGGCGAAGGCGTCAACAGTCAAGTTTTACGTTTAGGTCATTTTCTCACAAACTTACGACTATACTTTTTAAACTTTGCTTATAGATGTATCTTGCTTAATAGATCGCAACGTGACAAAGCAAAAGTGGAAGTGACCTTGACCGTCCAAGCAAAGGGCAGATAACTTAATAATCTTTACATTCATCTTTTGCGTTCAAGAACTGTATGCACTAGACCTTTCACAATTTGCTTATAGTTGTATCTTGGGTGGTACATTGCAATGTGACAAAGCAAATGTGGAAGTGACCTTGACCTTCCAGGAAAAGGGCAGATAACTTAATAATTTTTATGTTCAACTTTTGCGTTTAGGTCACATTTTCACGAACTGTATGTTCTAGACCTTTCAAACTTTGCTTGTAGTTGTATCTTGGGTGGTACATCGCAACGTGACAAAGCAAATGTGGAAGTGACCTTGACCCTCCAAGCAAAGGGCAAATAACTTGATAATTTTTACATTCAACTTTTGCGTTTAGGTCACCTTTTCACGAACTGTATGCACTAGACCTTTTAAACTTTGCTTATAGTTGTATATTGGGTGGTACATCGCAACGTAGATGCGGATGTGACCTTGACCCTCCAAGTAAAGGGCAGATAACTTAATAATTGTACGATCAACTTTTGTGTTTACATAAATTTCTTAGGAACTGTATGCACCTGACCTTCTCTTTCAAACATTCCTTATAGTTGTATCTTGAGTAGTACATCGCTATGCGACATAGTAGATGCGGATGTAACCTTCGCCCTAAATTAATAATTTTGGGATGGACATTTTTTTCCTTTTTTTTAATTATTTTTTTTAACCCCCCACCCTCACCCCACTTTCCTCCCCACCTTCTCTCCCACATCCCAAATGTAAATTAAGTCGTTTTTTTATGCCCCGCCACGAAAGTGGGTTGGACATATAGTGTTTTTTGTCTTGTTTTTTTTAAATTAATTTTCTTCGCATATAAGAAATCTTCTTTCTTTTTTCTTTAAATGGGACATTTTTTTTTTTTAATATTTTCTTTTTTTCTTTTTTTCTTTTTTTTTTATTTCATTTTTTTATTTGTTTTAGTATTTTTTTGCCTTTTTGAACACTCTAGCATCTTCATTAATTATTTGATCTTTATTAACATTTGTCCTTGTCTTTTAATATAGCAATGAATGCTCAGACTTTTTTTTTTATTATTATTCTTTTTTTAATATTATTAAAAAAACAAAAATTTTTCTCATAAGGAACTTTCTTTTTTTTTTTGAAATGGGAGCTTTTTTTCATTGATTTTTTATTCATTTATTTAAAAAAAATATTTTCATTATTTTCTTTTCATTTCTAGCTCTACTGGCCGAAGGCCAGCAGAGCTTATGGGATGCTGAGTTGTCCGTCGTCCGTCCGTCCGTCGTCCGTCGTCCGTCCGTCGTTAACTTTTGTCTCGTTAAGACGATAGGGCCTTCATTTTTCATCCGATCTTTACCAAACTTCAACAGGTTGTTAATATCAATGAAAGCTCGGATGAGTTCGAAAACCAGCCAGATCGGACAAGTAACAGCGGAGTTATGGCCCTTGATTTAGTTAAAAATGCTATATTGCTATATTTTGCCTCGTTAAGACGATAGGGTCTTCATTTTTCATCCTATCTTTACCAAACTTTACCACGTTGTTAATATCAATGAAAGCTCAGACAAGTTCGAAAACCAGCCAGATCGGACAAGTAACAGCGGAGTTATGGCCCTTGAGTTAGTTAAAAATGCTATATTGCTATATTTTGCCTCGTTAAGACGATAGGGCCTTCATTTTTCATCCGATCTTTACCAAACTTTAACAGGTTGTTAATATCAATGAAAGCTCGGATGAGGTCGAAAACCAGCCAGATCGGACAAGTAACAGCGGAGTTATGGCCCTTGATTTAGTTAAAAATGCTATATTGCTATATTTTGCCTCGTTAAGACGATAGTGTCTTCATTTTTCATCCTATCTTTACCAAACTTTACCACGTTGTTAATATCAATAAAAGCTCAGACAAGTTCGAAAACCAGCCAGATCGGACAAGTAACAGCAGAGTTATGGTCCTTGATTTAGTTAAAAATGCTATATTTTGCCTTGTTAAGACGATAGGGGCTTCATTGTTCATCCGATCTTTACCAATCTGTATCAGATTGTTAATATCAATGAAAGCTCGGACAAGTTCTAAAACCAGCTATATCGGATTAGTAAAAGCGGAGTTATGGCCCTTGATCTAGTTAAAAGTGCTATATTTTGCCTTGTTAAGAAGATAGGGGCTTCATTGTTCGTCCGATCTTTACCAAACTTTATCATATTGTTAATGCCGTTGAAAGCTCGAACATGTTCGAAAACCAGCCATATTGGACCAGTAACAGCGGAGTTATGGCCCTTGATTTAGTTAAAAATGCTATAATTTGCCTCGTTAAGATGATAGGGGCTTCATTGTTCATCCGATCTTTAGCAAACTTTATCAGATTGTTAGTATCAATAAAAGCTTGATCAAGTTCGAAAAACATTCATATCGGACCAGTAACAGCGGAGTTATGGCCCTTGATTTAGTTCAAAATGATATATTTTGCCTCGTTAAGACGATAGGGCCTTCATTTTTCATCAGATCTTTACCAAACTTTATCAGATTGTTAATGTCTATGAAAGCTTGGTCAAGTTTGAAAACCAGCCAGATCGAACCATAAACAGCGGAGTTATGGCCCTTGATTTTGTTAAAAATGCTATAATTTGCCTCGTTAAGATGATAGGGGCTTCATTGTTCATCCGATCTTTAGCAAACTTTATCAGATTGTTAGTATCAATAAAAGCTTGATCAAGTTCGAAAAACATTCATATCGGACCAGTAACAGCGGAGTTATGGCCCTTGATTTAGTTCAAAATGATATATTTTGCCTCGTTAAGACGATAGGGCCTTCATTTTTCATCAGATCTTTACTCTATGAAAGCTTGGTCAAGTTTGAAAACCAGCCAGATCGAACCATAAACAGCGGAGTTATGGCCCTTGATTTTGTTAAAAATGCTATAATTTGCCTCGTCATACGAAAGGGCCTTCATTTTGCATCTGATCTTTGCCAAACTTTAGCAGATTTTATGACTTTCTTTTTTACGTTATTATTTTTATTTATTTTTAAATTTTCTTATTTTTTTATTTTTTATTTTTATTTTTTTAATTTTTAGCTTATGTGAAGCCGAGTTGTCCGTCGTCCGTCCGTCGTCCGTCGTCCGTCCGTCGTCCGTTGTTAACTTTTGTCTCGTTAAGACGATAGGGCCTTCATTTTTCATCCGATCTTTACCAAACTTTCACAGGTTGTTAATATCAATGAAAGCTCGGATAAGTTCGAAAACCAGCCAGATCGGACAAGTAACAGCGGAGTTATGGCCTTTGATTTAGTTAAAAATGCTATATTGCTAAATTTTGTCTCGTTAAGACGATAGAGCCTTCATTTATCATCCTATCTTTACCAAACTTTACCACATTGTTAATATCAATGAAAACTCGGACAAATTCGAAAACCGAAAACCAGCCAGAGTTATGGTCCTTGATTGATTTAAAAGTGCTATATTGTTTTATTTTGCCTCGTCAAGATGATAGGGCTTTCATTTTTCATCTTATCTTTACCAAACTTTATCACATTGATAATATCAATGAAAGCTCGGACAAGTTCGAAAACCAGCCATATCGGACTAGTAACAGCGGAGTTATGGCCCTTGATTTAGTTAAAAATGCTATATTTTGCTTTGTTAAGATGCTAGGGGCTTCATTGTTCATCCGATCTTTACCAAACATTATCAGATTGTTAATATCAATGAAAGCTCGGACAAATTCGAAAACCGAAAACCAGCCAGAGTTATGGTCCTTGATTGAGTTAAAAGTGCTATATTGCTATATCTTGCCTCGTTAAGATGATAGGGCCTTCGTTTTTCAACCTATCTTTACCAAACTTTACCATATTGTTAATATCAATGAAAGCTCGGACAAGTTCGAAAACCAGCCATATCGGACTAGTAACAGCGGAGTTATGGCCCTTGATTTAGTTAAAAATGCTATTTTTTGCCTCGTTAAGACGATAGGAGATATCAATGAAAGCTCGGACAAGTTCGAAAACCAGCCATATTGGAAAAGTAACAGCGGAGTTATGGCCCTTGATTTAGTTAAAAATGCTATATTTTGCCTCGTTAAGACGATAGGGGCTTCATTGTTCATCAGATCTTTACCAAACTTTATCAGATTGTTAATGTCGTTGAAAGCTCAAACAAGTTCGAAAACCAGCCATATCGGACCAGTAACAGCGGAGTTGTGGCCCTTGATTTTGTTAAATTTGCTATATTTTGCCTCTTTAAGACGATGGGGGCTTCATTGTTCATCCGATCTTTACCAAACTTTATCAGATTGCTATATTGCTTTATTTTGCCTCGTTAAGATGATAGGGCTTTCATTTTTCATCTTATCTTTACCAAACTTTATCACGTTGATAATATCAATGAAAGCTCGGACAAGTTCGAAAACCAGCCATATCGGACTAGTAACAGCGGAGTTATGGCCCTTGATTTAGTTAAAAATGCTATATTTTGCCTTGTTAAGATGCTAGGGGCTTCATTGTTCATCCGATCTTTACCAAACATTATCAGATTGTTAATATCAATGAAAGCTCGAACAAGTTCGAAAACCAAATATATCGGACCAGTAACAGCGGAGTTATGGCCCTTGATTTAGTTCAAAACGCTATATTTTGCCTCGTTAAGACGATAGGGCCTTCATTTTTCATCCAAACTTTTTTACTTTTTTTTACTTTTTTTTTTTTAATTTTGTTATTTATTTTTTGTTAATTTTTTTAATTCAATTTTTTATTATTTTTTTTATTTTTTTTTTTTTTTTTTTTTTTTTTTTTTTTCCCTTTAAATTTTTTTTTAAAAAAAAAAAAAATTGAATTATTTTTTTAGCTCTATGTTGGACCAGTCGGACCAGTAACAGAGGAGTTATGGCTCTTGATTTAGTTAAAAATGCTATATTTTGCCTTGTTAATACAATAGGGCCTTCATTTTTCATCTGATCTTTACCGAACTTTAACAGATTCTTTAGTTATGGCCCTTGATTTAGTTCAAAAGCTGTTTTTTGCCCGAATCTTCAAAAAAACGTAAATGGCAGTCACTCGCTTCATTGATGTTATAAGAGCCATGTTAGCCAGTAGAGCGTCCACAGGCCCTCTTGGGCCTCTTGGGCCTCTTGGGCCTCTTGTTTCGATTTTATTTTTTTAATTTTTTTTTCTCATAAGAAACCTTCTTTTTTATCTCTTTAAATGGGAGCTTAGGTGCCCTTGTTGGATTAGAGTTTTACATATTACAGGAAGAACTTCTTCTTCTTGCATATCATCACCGTGTTCTGGTTAAAAGATTATGGCCCTTTAAAGGGTTTAATACACAAGCTTTTTCCCGAATGCTTCTCCTTATCCCCCGTCCTGAACCCCTGGCCGGATTTAGAAAATCGTTGCAGGGATGATCAGTGCCAAGCCTAGTTGTGCATATCATCACCATGTTCCAGTTGAAAGATGTTTGGCAGAGTCTACTGAATCCCTGGCCGGACGAAACTTGGTAATGATGATATGTATCAAGCTTAGTTGTGCATATCATCACCGTGTTCATGTTGAATGATTTTTGGTAGGGTTATGGCCCTTTAAAGGTTTTAATACACAAGCTTTGAAAACATCATTTAACAATGCATACGTGTCCTCTCCATCACGATCCGCCAAGCCATAAAACACTAAATTGTTACGCCTTGGTATAGCTTCTACATCAATACTATTGTACGCTAACTGTTTCAGGTGTAAGCTGTTCTGATCAAGGTAAATTTCAATTTTACCAACACGGTTCTCGGTGCAATTTTGCCTTGCGGTCATTGTTATAATACATTGGTCATTTTGTTCCAACCTTTCAAATTTGGCTAAAATTATAGAGAATTTATCATCCAAAGTGAGCGTGTTTGGTGGTGCTTGATTGTTTACGATACCTGTATCTGATGTCGGTGGGCAGTGTCATATAACAGCGTGTAATGACAACGAATATGTGCGCCAAGTGTCAAAGATTTCCGACTATTCGTTTTTGAGAAATGAGGAAAAACAAAAACCTTAACAAAAAACGGACAGACAAACATACAGACGGACGGACGGACGGAAATCGCCAAACTATCAGCCTGGAATTACTACGCATTCCGGCTAAAAATAAGAAGATAAACGCAACGCAGACATAGAGGATCTGACATGAGTTGTCATTTCATACAACATTTTATTAAACGAGTTCAGGAATGTGTTATTAAGCGAGCCTCCGACCGAGTTTAATAAAAAATTGTATGAAATGACAACGAGTTTTTATCACATGGCTCAAAAACGACAAGAAACTACACATTATTGCTTGTGGTGAATCTACATACAGTGGACTGTTACCCTCACAACAGAGCCGATTCAGTGCTATATCCACGGACTCCACGGACTAAACGGGTGTTCCGGGACATTGCCTAGACGAACGTACTGACACAGCACTTGATTCGGTCGCCTTGTATTACACATGGTTAATATAAGGAAATACATAATGGGTATATTATACGGAATACAAGCATTTCCATGTGATAAAATAATGTTTCTAATAACGGGTCAAATTTGGCATTCCATATATAATATATTTTAGAGATTTTCATATGATTTCTTTATACAAACATTATACCCTGATTTGGTGCCATAGTCCTTCGTATATTCTTGTCTTTATATTGAACATCTGCCAGATAACAAACACGCCAGTTGCTCAATAAAAGTACCAGGTGTTTTGCCACTTAATACTACTAATAATTGCATTTGCATGTTTTAATCGTATTTATTCAAGTAATATACTGAAAAGATATATAAATATATTTAATGTCAAAATGTATATTGTCCAGAACACCTGTCCATCTGCCAAATGTACTAAAAACAATCATTTACACAGACCGTTTGAGAATAAATTACAAGTTTATGGTATTGCTAGTAATGACATTTGCATATTTGAATGATACTTAATAAATAGTGGATATTAATATACGTTTATATAAAATGACAAAAACACATTGTATCACGCATATTTGCACTTTAAACTTACTTATTGCTTTTATTTTAGGTTAGAGCCACAAGTTCTTTAATGAAGGCATTTGCCGTCAGTATTATAATTAACAACTAGAACCAAAATATTCCTACTTTGTTCTTCGCAAGGACGATTCCGGAACTGAACCGCGCATTTTGAGAATTCCGATAAT
Source organism: Cyrtodaria siliqua (assembly GCA_037043455.1). NCBI lineage: Eukaryota > Metazoa > Mollusca > Bivalvia > Adapedonta > Hiatellidae > Cyrtodaria > Cyrtodaria siliqua. The sequence continues at coordinate 282,865 of JAWPHD010001347.1, forward strand.
GCCGCGCATTTTAAAAAATCTTACTTTGCTAGCTAGGAGCAATTACGGAATTGTTCATATGCTCGTTTTGCGCATAACATATATACCGACTTCTATATAGCATGTTTTGCCCCCGGAAATAAGGTCATGTCCATAAACGAGACACGTGTACACAAATGTATCTGCATCATCACTAAATACATAAAACAAAGGTCAGCTACAGTTAAAATGCTTTATTTCATCAAAAATGATGATCAGAAAAGAAGCAGTTACCATGCGTTGTGGTGATTGTTGCTATGATCTTATGCAAGCATATTGGTGCTCATGATTTTGACTGGTTCCATGAAAACTGCATGTTCTTTATTTACACTGTTTGCAGAATAGATAAATTCCGAGCCCATATTTAATAAAAAATTTAAAGGCACAATGTCCGTAACTTTTAGCCTATAAAAAAAAATAATTACGTTGACAAACATAACACACCAACCATTTTTGCATATTTAGTAAACAAAAACAAGTTTGTTTGACATATTTCAATAGCGGTACAAACAAAGAAGTATCGCGTCGTGGGGTTGAACTCGTAACCCACACCAAAAGTATACTCGCGGGTAATAATAGTCGAACATTGCAATAGTCGAGCTCGCTACCGACTGAGCTAACCGGGTCAGATGTAATACGTAAGAGATACAATATATAAAAGCTAATGCGCTAATGGATGTCATATGATCAACAGAAAATGTAAATATGCGGGTCCCACTTAATTTACAAATAATAAATAAAAACTTCTTTTTTTTTAAACTCACGAATGTTTTACTGCAGGCTTATCTGGGTCTATGCTAATGTTTTCATGTATACATTTCACTGAATTAAATAAAACAGTTATTTGGCTATGCTCGATAACCGCTTACCTACGGTCAGTGTCCCTTTAAGTGTCTTACTTGTATAATGTTTTATTTTTCCTCGCCGTTGGCAACTAGGCATGTTGGCGAGGTTTTCAATAGTAGTTTATTTATAATAACCTTAGTAGTTTAAATAATGTTACTAATGCTTATCAATCTCGCACGGATGGCAGGATCCAAGCAGACGCAAGACATGGCAATAGATGGTTGGCAGGGTCACAAGAAGATTAACTTGGCTGAGTGATGGGAACACAGGTGGAATGAGCTCATGTTGGTCTATTTTATAAAATTCAATTGAGGATTATAAATAATAATATTATTTTCCAGCGCCAGCGCGTCACCATTTCTTAAAAATGATTTAACTTAATATGTACATATATACATAATCCATGTTGTGTCTGCTTCATGCTCCCTTTCAAAGGGAATGGACTCTTTATAATTATAAGGATGTATAATGTTAAAAAGAAAATCGTTAAAATATCCAGTGTTGTTAGTAAGACATCACTTTAGTAAAATAATTCAGTATGAATTTTGCGCAAAAACGTTAAATGGAGTGTGTCCCCCCGCCAAAGCCACGGGGAGGCCACACTGGGGGAGGGCATGAAGCAGAGGTATACATAGGTTTTACATGTTAATATTATGTCCCCCGTTATCCCGATGTGTGTGTCAGATCAAACTAAAAATAGTATCTTCCCAGCGGTCGATATAAAATCAATGTGAAGTAATAAGCATATATAAAACTAAATAGGACATCCAGGAATTTCTATTAACATAATTGTTCATATAAGACAACCAAATATTAAAATCACACACCGGTGCTGATGGGGGCATACAAAATAGTGTTACGTGAAATTATACGACATATGGGAGTGGGACTGGATGGGGCGGAAAGAAAATAAGTAACTTAGTAATATTATTGTTTATAAAATAAACATTTAAGACATTTATATGACATATTTAATAAGCACCTCCATGACACCAAAAGTATAGGGCAGTCCCCACACTCCTTTTGTCATGAAGTGCTTACCATGTTTGTATATATTAATAGACAAAATTAAACCATCAGTGTTTTCGAGCCCAGCAGACAAAACATACAAGCTAATCCACTGGTCCGTCCAACATTGTAGTTTTATTACTATTTAATTTCCGGGGAATATAAAATATAACCTGAGAATAACCTAAGTCTGTTTATATTAATGGTACATGTATATCTAAAGAATAGTCCTGTTAGATTACAGGGGAAAGCAGACTAGAACTTAAGAATAATATTTGGGATAAAATAATCAATATATCCTTGTTAAACTATATAAATAGTTTGTTAATTTAATGCTATGGGGGTTATACTTTAGAGTATATTTAAAAGATGGGGTACTACTATTTAATTCCAGGGAAAAGAAAGATATAACTTGACTACCACCCGGAGAGCCAGTACAACGAACCGTCTAACCAGGTGGCAGTCAGTACTGAGTATGTCCAAATATGTTATTCATAAGAAGTTTATATATTATGTTGTTACTTACGTAGACTAATAAGTAATCATATGGCGTTTATATAATGTTAAATATGACATTTATCTGCACTCTAATAGAAAGGGTTTACAATTTGGTAAAAATATACTAAATAAACGAATTTAATTAGTCTTAATATTCTTTTCGAATTTTGTGCCCAGAATGAAAGAACTGAGAGCACTAAATACTTGAACTCTGTGTTTTTTGATAGGATCTAAAATGTTAGTTAAATTAAAAGGTAATGATAAGTTTAGCAATTTTAATTTTAAGATATCTCTCTGTATTTCAAACTGACTACAATCTAGTAAATAATGTTCTGTAGTAAAATGAACTAGGCAGTTAGGACAATCCTTATAAAGGACCTTAATTATGTGGCTGCCTAACTAGCCGGTAATAGATTGTACCCCATTCTCAGTCTTGTAATTACTTTATCGATAAGCCTGTTGGTAGAAAATGTTTCCTGAATTTTGAAGTTTGTTTTAAGTCTAGAGAAAGTATGGAACTTGTTAGTTTGATTAGTTAAGTATTGATCTACTTTCTTGTTTATTGTTTTCCGAATTTGTGAATAAAGGGATTGGTTTGTCAACGGAAGTGGTGTCCAAGCCTTTTCGTTACCGACTATACCAACATGAGCCGGGCAACACTCCAAGTTTACAAAAAGTTTTAAAATATGGCAGTCATTTAATTTGTCAGAAGATCAGGGCGAGTTCTACTCGTTCTATCTTTAATAGTCATAAGACTTGAAAGCGAGTCTGAGAAAATAACTGAGAATGGAGGCTTGTATTTAATACTCCATTTAAGTGCTCTGTCTATAGCGACTAGCACCGCGGTAAAAATTGAGAGACCGTCAGAGATTCTAGTAATTTTAGTAATATTTTTTGTTGGTATAACAAAGGCTGATGCTACACGTCCTAAGACAGGATCTTTGGAACCATCTGTATACATTTGTAAAAAGTTATTCTATTTACTATCCTCATGTTGTAAGAACTTCGTCTTCACCACCCTTTCTGTTGTTTTTTGTCTCTTTCATTGTAGTTTCAAGTCCTTGTTTGCAGTACAGTGCGGACCTACGATGCCATTGCGTTCGGACGCTGTGGTTTCTATATGACCCTATATATCATTTTTCAGTTTAATTTCTGATACTTCATCCTTTTTGTTTATTATACAGTAGAGGAAAGGGAAATGTCTACATTAATTTGAGTTAGAGTCCATGGAGGGACCTCTCCTATTTAAAAATCTGCAATTTGATATTGGTCTAGGTTATATTCCTCTATTAAATTATAAATGGTTGTGCCGAATGGCTTGGGATTTTTATTAAATCTAATAAGGCATTGGGTATTTACAAAAATATTATTCTTTTTTTGTCCGGACCCTGTCCCAGAAACGGAGCATCTATTCTTCTCGATGAACATGAGGCTGGCAAAAACATGAGGCAGCCTCATGTTCCAAAATATGCTGTGGGGTAGAATTTAGGACTCCCAGTGCAATTCTAATACATTTATTTTGTAGAATATCGAGTCGATGAAGTAAGGATTTTGAGGCTCATGAATAAACATGGGATCCGTAATCAAGTTTGGATCTTGTTAAAGTTTTATATAAAAGTGTTAATGATTTTTTATCGGATCCGAAATCAGTACCTTTTAGCATTCTTAATAAATTTAAATCCTTTTCACATTTGTAAGATTTAACCTTCTATCCCAGATAAGGCCTAAAAAGTGACTGTGTTGCTATAATATAATTTTAGTATTACCCAGAAAAAGATCTGTAGAAGTGTGGGCGGTATTTCCAAATATAATCCCTGTAGTTTTACTAGTGGAGATTTTAAATCCCCATTTTTTAGACCAATCCCAAATTACGTTTAGCCCCTTTTGTGCTTTAGCTTGTAATTTATCTATACGTTTCCCAGAAATCCTTGCGCTAATATCATCTGCAAATTGACTAACGACCAAACCCGAATCTTCAACTACATTAGGTAGGTCGTTAATGAAAATGTTAAAAAGGAGGGGATAAATAATGGATCCTTGTGGAGTACCACGTTCTAAAAGTTCTTCTTCAGAAAGATCTTCATCAACCTTTACTTGAATTTTCTATGCTGGAGAAAGGCCTTGACAAAATAAAAACAGTTTCCTAGAATTCCGAGATCAAATAATTTGGATAATATTCCAATATGCCAGGCTAGATCGAAAGCCGCCTGGAGATCAAGAAAGATGGCTAGAACAGATCGGCTATTGTTTTTAGCAAATAAGATGTCATGTTGTAATCGGGCTAGCTGGTCTTGAGTGCTACGCCCTTTTCTAAATCCTGACTGAAATTTATTAATTAAACCCTTAGGTTCTAAAAAGTGTTCAAGTCGTTTTTAACCATAAATTCCATTCGTTTACTTGGATAGGATGTTAAACTGATGGGTCGAACAGATTGTGGGTCGTTTTTTTTTTATTAGGTTTATCTATTGGAATGACACAGGCCAGTCACCAGGATTAAGGATAGTTATTAGAAGACCATATTTTATTATATAGAGTAAGCCAAATATTTAAAGTAGAATCCGGCATATGTTGAACAGTTGATATGAGAGATTATCGGGTCCCACGGCTGAATTTTTCCTGCTAGCAATTGCATCTTTTAATTCCATTAGAGTAAATGGTATATTTAAGGTGGAATCGTCCTCTTCAATATTATTATTATTTATTTTATTTTTAAATTCGGTTTCAATAACAAGTTAACCGATAGTCTTCTTAATATTATGCATGAAAGTATTCCTACATATAATAAAAATATCAGATTGTATATTATCTAGATTAATATCTTTACATAATTTATTAAAAAGATCCCATTCTGCCTTATTGAAATTGAACTTGTTTTGTTTGTAACTTTCTTGATTAATTTTAGAAGAACTTAGTTGTATTGACATATGTATAGGAAAATGGTCAGAACCCCAGTTATCCGGTAATACTGTCCAGTGTGTTTTTTGTGCTAAAGATCTAGAAGTAACTGAGAGATCAATGCAAGTAAGGTTACCATTGTGTGTATCAAGACGTGTGGGGGAGCCGTCATTCAGGAGGACTAGATCGAACTCATCCAACCATTTGACTATTGCTTTTCCTTGTTTTGTATTTTTTTCCGTGCCCCATGCAAAGTGATGGGCGTTAAAATCGCCTGAAAGAAGAATATTCTTTACCTTTAAAGGTAGAATAACATCATATCTTGTTTTAAGAGATTGGTAGTCACAATTTCGTGCGTATAAATTTGACAGAATAAAAGTAAAATCTTGAAAGTAGATTTTAAATAATTGTACTTCAATGGCTGTAAAACCATCTGTATCTTTCGGATCTAAAATTTCAATCTTTTCATAATTAATATAATTTTTGAAGTAGACGGCAAACCCTTCACACGTATTGGTATCACTTGCTCTATTATTATCATAAAATTTTAATTCTTGCTTAAAACCGGGAATAGATTTGAATGTCTTTTTTATTAAATTTGGTTTCCTGAATACAAAGAATATCAACTTCAGGATTGAGGTCCAGGAATACTTTAATCTCAGAGTGTTTTATATGAGTTAAGCCTCTGGCTTTAAAAGATATAATGTTCACAGACTTATTCACTCCGAAAAGAAATTATTTATACACTTTTTAAGATTCGAATTTTGTCGTTTAGTTGCCACCGAGGAAGAAGTTGGTTTACGTGGAGTTTTAGTTCCTTTAAGGGTTCCTTGAGTTTTCCTCGGTGTTTTCTTTAGGTTTATCTTGCTATTATTCTTGCCAGTAACATTTTGTGGATTATGCCTATTCAATAGCAGATTTTCTGGGGGAAGTATGGGACCAGGAAGGGGTGCGGTGTCCAAGGTATTATGGGCTTGGGAGGGAGGTTGGTCAATACACCTAGGACCCACTATGCCCTTTAGGATCTCCCTATGTATGTGGTTGATTAACAACGGGCCAGTAGGTCTAGATTTTTCGTTTATCAATCTAATCGTTAATTTTGTAAGTATTTCTATATTGGTAATTATAGGAATAGTATTGTTTAGTACTTGGACTTTTACTGGGGTGGTTTGAGACGAGTTATCGTAAAATGTAGGTGTGTTTTTAATTGGGGTACTAATAGTCGGAGTTTCATCGATCCCCACCTGGTCTAGTATTGAAATTTGTTCTAAACATTTTTCCGTTGTTGATGAGAAGCTGAAGGAGTTATCTACAGTTAAATTGATGTGTTTTGGGTTACATTTAACATGCTGCAGTCGCTAATAGTTTTTGAAGTGCCCAATGAATAATCAGAAGAGTTTGCTGTATATTGTTTAATTTTCGCTCCGGGGTGTTAGATGGAGTGATCAACTTTTGTTTTTGAGACCTTGGTGGGATTTAGATTTGATTCCGCGATTGGCTATTAAAGGAGATATATTGTTCGGTTATTGTTTCGTCTATAATTAAAATAGGGGATGTAATAGGGGAAGTACTAAAGGGTAGCACTGGGGTCTGTGGGATTATAATAGAGGGTGGGAGCACTTGCTTATTTAGTCTGTGGATCTGCCCCCCATTGTTTCCTATAGAATTTATTGTCTTGATATGAAGACTGAGTAATGTCTAATTTATGGGAGGGGCGTTGATCCACAGTAGACGTATTCCCGTTTAACACAGGGGCCTGGTTATTTTTAAGAGAGCCAATTTTTAGCATGGTGAACTTGTTCACCAAGCTATAGTTACCGTGTTTTTTCACGAATCCTAACTACAGCCTCACTGATGAATCGACGCATTGCCTGAAAAAGAAGACCAATATTTTAACAGGTGTTTCTTCTTCTCTAGTGCGGATACAAATAAGGTAATGTCATTTAGAAATTTCAACTAATTTCCTCGATACATTGTTTAAGTTATATATTATTTATATAGCTATTTCATCTATTGTTTCATCGTTTAGCTGTGCGTTCTATAAATAGATCAATCATCATCATCACATGATCATCACGTGATCTTGCGTAAAATATATCCATACGCTGTATTGGCTGTATTGTTCTCCTATGATAGTGATTGAGATTTGTAACCAGTTAATTTTATAATTTATTTCTCTTGTTGCAACACTATCAAACGCATATCTTCCATCTTTCTTGGATTTATATATTTAAGAAATATACATGGCCTTTATAGTCTTCATATAATACTTAATAGGTTTGGTCAGTAATGGTTATCGCATAAGCTACTATCCTTTGTAAAAAGTTGTTGCTGCCTATTCTCCGGAATAAGATTTCAGCTTATTTTGAAGTACGCTGTGTAGTATTCTGAAGTCTTTACCTCCCTTGCTATGAAGTTAAAATAACTGTTTCGGTCGTAAAATAATCCTGAATACGTGTGCCGATCGTGTCGGCGAGACCGAATACAAATCAACAATATCTGACTGGTTATAAATCATTCGGACACTGCGGTTTTAGAATAAATACCTTATAGATCATCAAAATTTGTAAAGGATTATTAGCTCAGTCGGGAGCGCGGCAGCCCCATAACATTATGGATTATAAAGCGAGCGGGATGGGTTTGAATCTGAGCAGAACCCAATTGTTTTTATTTAATTTTTTTATGCAAAAAAGTTTGTTTAATTCATACCCAGTGGTCTTAAAAGGGGTACATCAGAATTTTTCTAGAAACAGCTTAAATTATAAAATTGTTCCAGTTCACGATAGAAAACACTATCAATCAAAATGTGAAGCTAGAACCATTTTGTTAATGTTTAAAGTTTCAGAACACCATATAGCTAGGGTGGACTCGCACGTAATATGCTAAAATTAACCCTGGTGCGTCACCTAGGATAGCACGTATTACTGTGCAGAATGAATTTCTTTGCAAAAATACAAGATTTTATTGGTCATGTAGAATAAAATATTAATATTTGTCAATTTTAAATCGGACACCTATAGACCCCCATAAAAGGCATGATGTACTCCATTTTAGACTTAAGTCGGAAAACAAATTGTGTGTGTGTGTGTGTGTGTGTGTGTGTGTGGAGAGTGGGGGGATTTTTTAAAAGATTTTTACGACTTTTATCTATGCGTCAATTTGGTAGAGGTTGAGGTAGACCTCATCTGTTTTGAAACAAGCTCGTAGAACCACAGTCCTGCCGCGCGTTAGTGAGTAGCTGTCAAACATTATTCAATGTGCAAACACGTAACAAGCGGGACTCGAACGTATGACTGTAGCATTGAGAGATATACATTACACAACAAGAGTAGATCTAAACACAAATATGTTACCTTTTATTACAATTTTCAAATTACATGCAAAACTGATTGAATTATATTCTGTTAAGGCCAAAACACAACAAAGCAACATAAAAATGAAGGGGTAAAAGTTGTTTTGTCGAGGGTAAAAACGGCAATTCGGTTGGGTGACAGGAAACAAAATACTTTTTGTTTAGGCCTAAGGTAGTAAACGAAATTTAACGTGACTTTGGTGATTATTGTCAACAAACGATTTGCCGACTTAAAAAAAAATCCACGTACAAATTACAATTAGTGATATGAATCGTGAAATTCTCAGTAGCGTTCACATACATGGTTGAAAAATATAACAACGAAATAATTGTGTATGAACATCATGTTCACTCCGAGTTGTGAGATTAAATCACAACGGTATCCCAAGAACAGTGGTACTCCGAGTTGTGAGAATAAATAACAACGGTATCCCGAGACCAGGGATACTCCGAGTTGTGAGATCAAAATCAAATGAGGACAAAGATTTATAAGTTATGTTTTGTATATGTGTAGTCTGTATGTCTCTACTACAAGTTGTATTTAAAACATATGTTCTTTTCGTTGAAGGTCACACTTTTTGGAACACGGAAGCTTCAGGGAGAATTTGTCATTTTACAGTGACATTCCATGTTTAAATTTGTATATTATAAATCTTTGTGCAGCGGGGGATATGGCTGTCTTTCAGCTACACTCTGACTACTGACTACACTCGTGTTCATTTAATTTTAATCATACTTGCATAGTAGGTCGATATCAATGCAAGGTTGTTTCCTATTTTAATTCAGCTATGTTGGTCAAAGGGTCTATGAATTACCTCCGCTTGAATTGGCAAAATTAGCTGTCTTGACCTTTTTGACGCTATATTCATTTCTAATGACTCAAACTTTGATAGGTGATGGCTGGTAATGGTTTTTGATACACTTTAACACCTGCGAAGATGATGAAGCGTTTCGAAGATTAATTTTCATTATAACCAATCATTCCTTTTGTTCCCTTTTTTATTCCTGTATATACCTTATCTTATCTTGTTTTAATCGCCTTAGTTCCATATACATTAAACAATGCATTGATGTATTATTACATGGAATGATGTATTGTTATTAAGAAGAGTTGACAAATTTTCAGTCCATCCATGTCATGCGTGATTGGAAAGAAACCTTTCATTACATGGATGCACAAATCATAGTTCACCATGCTCTCAGTACCTTCGGTACTTTGATTAATGTTGTTATGGGGGAAGTGGTAAGTTTACTAGTGGGAATGTGGCTCTTAATATCAATAGTTTTGACAACTATATCAGCATATATAAGTCGGGATTTAACCGGGGACTTAGGATCCAAGTTTCCGTTGGAGACTGGTGGGGTGGAGGGTATTTCAAGTACGGCCCCCTCACTTATTAATATAGGCTTTACCGTAGGTGGGGATAAAAAGGAAGCAGAAATATCTTCATGTGGGGAGGGAGGGGCGCCCTTGGCTTTTATTGGCCTTTGATTTGCCATATATTTCAATGGCTATAGTCCACGAGGTTCTGTTCCTCTTGGCTATCTTTGTAATCTCAATAGCTGAGATATATATGGAGCAGCCCCTGAATCGTGTCGAGTGTTCCCCACCACAGTTAACACACATATTAACATGGGAGGTACAATCCTTAGTATGGTGGGACTGGGCACATTTGGCGCAGACTACAGTGCCTGCACATATATCGTATTTGTGCCCAAATCCCTGGCATTTAAAGCAACGGATCGGAGGCGACACGAACTCCTCAACCTCAAAGGCAGTAAATGTCCTGTGTATTTTGATGAGTTTCGGGAGCGAGTCCCCGCCAACAACAACCTTGACAGCTCCGGTCTGCCTGCCAAACTTATTAAGAAGGACCGAGAGAGAGAGAGAGTATATTGGGGACGTTATCATGTTCGTCCACCAATTCCTGTTTAAGTTCCGATAGATCTGTGTCCACCGGAACATTATGTATTACTCCCTCTCCGGTTATAGTGGCATGCGTGATCATATGGATCTCCAAGTCATCGAAGTAGATGGGGCTTGATTTAAAAAATCAAGCTCTTGGCTTCCGATGACTTGGCTACGGAATTCCGTTAGGGCCATCGCCTTTCAATGTGTTGATCTGAAACGCGATACTCGATAGTACGATGATGAAAACGCGAAATCACGAAACTACGATAACAAAAACGCGATAACACGATGATGATAACGCGATACTACGATAACAAAAACGCGATATTACGATAGTACGATGATGATAATGCGATATACTATCGTGTTTTTACCATCGTACTGTCGCGTTTTCACCATCGTTATATCGTGATATCGCGTTTTCGTTATCGTAGTATCGTGATTTCGCAATTTCATTATCGTACTATCGCGTTATCATTATCGTACTATCGCGTTATCATCATCGTACTATCGCGTTATCACCATCGTACTATCGTGTTATCATTATCTCACCATCGCCTTCCGGTGCGCATGTGCATGCTCAAAAATAGAAGATCTTCAAGTACAGCAGTACAAATGGACGAGTTTTAAATTTTCAACCTTCTTAAAAACTTTAAAGATGCAGTGCCGGTATCTCGAGACCTTTATTGTGAAAAGAAAAGACCACCGTATGATGAATACGTAATCAAAATTAACAATGCAAAAAGAATGGTCAACCAATTTCAACATATAGACGTTGTTTTTAGGCTTCCAATGTGGTACGTCAAAACATTTCTTGAATCTGAAAGAAAATATAAAAAATAAACTTGACCTCGTTACACCGGCACCGCATCTTTAACCTTCTTAAAACATTTATACCGTAAAGAGAATTACAATGAATACTGGCCTGTGTACATATCATGCAGTTGTTTTCTTTTCCTTTGTTATCATTTAGTTGTAACTTATTATTGTATATATATATATTATTTGTTATTCTATATTTTGATTAAACGATTTATATTTATATATTTTACATTGAACGCACGTTAAATGGATGAATCTTAAACGATATTTGTGTCGATAATTATCCATTAAAAGGTGAAAATTGCTCTAAAATTTACTGGAGGGGAAATTCTTCTATGCGCATGCGCACCGGAAGGCGATAGTACGATGATGATAACGCGATAGTACGATGATGATAACGCGATAGTACGATAATGAAATTGCGAAATCACGATACTACGATAACGAAAACGCGATATCACGATATTACGATGGTGAAAACGCGACAGTACGATGGTGAAAACATGATAGTATATCGCATTATCATCATCGTACTATCGTATTATCGCGTTTTCGTTATCGTAGTATCGCGTTATCATCATCGTGTTATCGCGTTTTCGTTATCGTAGTTTCGTGATTTCGCGTTTTCATCATCGTACTATCGAGTATCGCGTTTCAGATCAACACATTGAAAGGCGATGGCCCTAACGGAATTCCGTACTTGGCTTCTATAAGAAGATCCCCAGATTTTTGTGGAATGACCCTGTTGATTTTATTAGGGAATTTTGATGAGATCATAGAAGATAATCTCACTATCGGGATAGCTTTATTAAGCTTAATGTCCCCTTTGGCCCTGAAATAAAACCTATTCTGCCAATTGTTATGGGTAATGTGGTGGTTGTCGTGGACGGAGGCCGCGCTCCCAACCTCTGTAGAAAAATGCATAAAAGTAGACATTTTAACTTAGAATATTCTATTCTAACACTATATAAACACTATATTTAAGAAGGTATATAATTAAGAAATAAGATGTCAACGTGACAATTTTCTGACAAATATCCTACATAATGGTGACGTACTATTACGTCTACAGTACAGTGCAGTACGTGCTTGACGTAAGTATGTGCATGACTTTGTCTACAAAGAACAAAAAATGTTTAAAAATAATTTAAGGATAAAAAGGTAGGCGAATAATTATTATTTCATATAACTATTGTTTCAGGTGAATTTTATTATTCATAAGTGTAATTGGCACAGTAGGTTGTTAAATACAATCTGAACAAAAAACAAGGTCAGCTCTTAGCCAGCTTTCTTAGTCTTTTTGTCATATTGTATTTTCAATGAAATTGGACTGCTTTCAAGTGAAAAGCACCGCATGACAACCTTTTTTTTTAATAAGAGAAAGATCTACTGTACTGTACAGTACAGTAATAACAAAACAAACTAGATCTAGTAAAACGTCTAGTCTAGATATAGTGTAACTTACAAATTGACGCAGTCACTTTTATTTAAACATAATCAAGCATTAAATCGTTGATTTTGTTGTTGTTTAACAGTGGCAAGCGTCGTTTTAAGTAAACAGACTACAGTAGAGAGATTAAATAATGTGTGCAATACTCATATTTATTGTTGTTGTATATTCATTTGCCAATATAACACTGGCTCAGGTCACTATATGCTTCTTCAATTACAATTGCTTTTACTTTGTACTAACAATTTTGTGAGTTGATGTTGAGCAAGTTTAAATAATTCATTATGGACAATGAGTCTTCCAGAATTTCTTAGGAATACAACACATGCCATTCTAATCTCCATGTTTGTTGCGTCTGCTGCACTCTCTATGTTTCCCGTTAGAACTTGTAAATTTATATGATATACTTCCAGACTGTCTCTTGCTATAATATGTTCAACTGTATTTTCAAGCTGTGTTCTTACTTTAGTAAATCTGTCACAATCGTATAAATAGTGTTCAATAGTTTCTTTCACCTTACAAAATTCACATAGCTCTGACTTTTCAGGGTCTATTTTACTCATATAATGGTTCAGCTTTGTGACACCACTGATTAATTGATTAATGATCACTGTTACTTCTCTTTCTTCGCCAACTATCTTCCTTTACTTTATATTTACTTTTGGATTACTCTCTTGATTTTTTTCTGATGTAGATGAATTTTCAAAAGAACGTTGCCAGTTTTTTTCTAATCCTTTTTTCATTAAGCTGATGATCTCTCTACGACCTCCTTCATAAAAGTCTTCTTTCTTGTCTATCATTTCTTTAGCTGCCTCTTTAGCCAAATGGTCTGCTAATTCATTACCTTCAATGTCTTTATGACCAGGAATCCAATGAATAAAAATGCTATTCCTTTGTCTTCTAGCAATGTTGTAATTATTTTTATGTTTAAAATGACTTCTATTTGTGTGGTTGGTATCCTGCAGTAATAGCTGGTTGACAATCTACAAATATATTTATTTGTTTGTCCATCATTTGTGGTTGATCTACCAAGTACTGCATTCCTAATTCTATTCCCATTATTTCACCGATATAATTGTTACCGTTTGAGCAGATAGCTTTCTTGATACATACCGTTTCTGAATTTAAGCCCTCCATGAAAATCGCTACACCTGCTCCTGTTGGACCTGGGTTTCCCAAAACTGATCCGTCACTGAACATGATTACGCTGTCATCTGCCAAGGTATTGAGCACTTGTCGAATATTAACTTTCTGCACAGATTTATCATTCTCCATTTCATTCCAATTACAGTTAGCTTGACTTCTTCTGCTGATTTTTAAGCTATCCTCTGAATATTTGAATTTTTAGCAATATTTTCTAAAGAAACTTTGCCTTTCATTTCATTGAAAGTAGACACCAACATGTTGAAGGATGTTTTCTTTCCACTCACTTTCCTGTCATCCAAGCTTTTGTCAAAATCCTGTTTCAATGGATCCACGCCATGCTTGATAAAGATTCTTGCCATTTCTTCAGCTTGTCTTAATTTGTTGTATTAATTTCATATGTAGTGGTATAGGTGGACAATTTCCCAGAACTTCTAAAGTTTCCAGACTGGTGTTTCCGATGCAACCTGTAGCTTTAAGTATTGTTGCTCTTTGTACTTTGCTGAACTCTATTGCAGCTGTATCTGTCGCTGTTACCGTAGTCGGTGCCCACTCAGACATAATCTTTTCGCCATCATTGGTAAGTTTCTCTTCTAATTCTTTAACATTATTGCCACTTGCCCAAATCATCATGTTCACTTTCTATATTTATCATTCATTATAAATTATATAAATTACACAAAATAGGAGATAGTACTGAACCCTGAGGAATAGTATTATTATACCTACTTTTGACTTTACCCATTCTGACTGTATTCCATTCACACAAAGGCTGTATTGTCTCTCTGTTAAAGGGGTTGATGCAGTATTTTCAAACACAGTTTATCTTAAAAGACTCTGAAAAACTTGAAAAAAGCTGAAAGAATTATCAAAATGCCATGAAAAATAAAGGTGATATGACCTATTGAAAATGTGCAAAGAACATAAATGGAGGCGGCCATCTTTGAACGATTACGTCATCGCGCCGTTTTACTATATACGGCATATTGATAAAATGTCTTTTAAAGCAAAGAAAATCACTGCAAATGAAAAATAATATTAAAATGTATACATTTTACATCTTTATGTTTATTTTTAATCAATTTGCAGTGGGTTTCTTTGCTTTATAATACATTTTGTCAATAGCCATATATGGTAAAACGGCGCGATGACGTCATCGTTCAAAGATGGCCGCCTCCATTTATGTTCTTTGCAAATTTTCAATAGGTCATATCTCCTTTATTTTTCATGGCATTGTGATAATTCTTTCAGCTTTTTTCAAGTTTTTCAAAGCCCTTTAAAATAAACTGTTTTTTGGAAATAGTGCATCAACCCCTTTAAGTAGTTATACAGATAAATGAGTAATCTTCCCACTATCCCTATCTTGATTGCTTTGTAAAGTAGACCCGCTCTCCAAACTCGTTCAAAACACGATTCATAGTCCATTATTATTGCTATCGAGTATTCTCCCTTAATCTTGGCTTCCTGTATACGGTTTTAAAAACGTAACACTGTCTGTGTACAAGAGAATTGTTTTTTGAATGCATCTTGTGTAATTGCCCAGTCACACCAACCACGAATGCCTGTATGAATCCACTACGGATGGGTTCGTAGTGAATCCGTAGAGTATCCTGGGTTACTCGTGGTTATTCGTAGTAGTTCGTATGTATCCGTGGACCCACCCCGAGAGTTTTGGACACTCTCTGGGTCAGCACCACGATTTTTCCATCCGTAGAGCATCCTCAGTGGGATCGCAGCGATTCGTAGTGATTCGTAGAACATTCCCGGCCTGGGGCATACCGCGAATGACCACGGCTTACTACGACCTACCACGACCTACTACGACCTACTACGAGGACACTAGGGTTTCAGTAAGGTTATCTCACGGTTGGAGCATGGTTTAGTACGATCTGTATACGAACTTGTACGGCCTATTACGATCTAGTACGGTTTCATCGCGAATAAGGCCGAATTGACACGATTTACTACGGTTTATAACGATTTAAAAGGGTCCATTATGATCCACCAGGACTTACCAAGAACCCAGTAAGAACTACTAAGACCTATCGTTTTCAACTACGGTTCGGGGTCTCAACTGTATATATATTGGGGGTATGGGACCCTGAAATCATTTTAAGCCTGACTTCCAAGAGGGATACACCTACCAACAACAATCATGGACCAGGGTAGACTGAGGCTTCCTTGCCCCCTCCCTTGCCTCTTCCCCTTGTTGGCATGGTTTGGTGCTAGCAGTTCTAGTAGTAGAAGTAGTAGAAGTTCCAGCAGAAGTTGTGGCTAGCAGTTCTAGTACCAGTTCTAGTAGCAGAAGATCTAGCAGAAGCTGTTGTTGACAGTCTCAGCACTGGAAGTGGAATGAAATGCATGCTGAAATGCAGGCCTTTTTATTCCGCGATTGCGGACTCCGTGGGGAACCGTGACACGCTCGTGACACTCCATACTAGTCCGTACTAGTTCGTAGTTTTCCGTAGTAGTCCGTACTCGAACCGTAGTGGTTCCAGTCATTTAGTTTAAACATATTTTATTCATTGTATTTACAAGTTAAGCATATATACAATAACAACAAATAAAGGATTGGAACGGAAGCGTAATGCTTATTAAGTTCCTTTCCTTACCATGTTTATATGTAACACTAGAATGGCAGATTTATTATACATTACTCAAGAAGAGAAAATAGAAACATAATATTTCTTATACAATGGAAAATGTTATCAAGATTTAGAAGGAAAAGTACGTTTGAAAGCTAAGAAAAACGCACTCACAAACGATAATAAAATTGATATATTGAATAATAATACTACTATATAAAAAAAAAAAGTGTAAGGGAAATATGGGCGGCGACAATGGGTAGGGGCGAACCATCCGTACTAGCAGCATCTAACTTATTCATTTACTGATGTTGATAAGTTATGTCAGTTTAAAATCGTTTGCTTTTTAATATAAAATTTTGCACATTTTCGAAGATCACTTCATTTGTTTCGTAACTGAGATTGGGGTCACCACAAAGGAGAATATTAGTTGAGATAGTACATATATTTGAAAGAGAGTTGATAAGTTCTAAGCGTATAATGTGATAGGTTGGACACGTGAAGAAGAAATGCTCAGTGTTCTCGATACTACCACAGTGACACAGAGGAGAGTCAGTTATATTTTTGATAAACAAGTGATGGTTTAATGAACTACAGTTTGTTCTGAGACGTGTGTGTAGGATTTGTGCTTTCCTGTCACCTGTGTAGTAATACTTCGGGGGACGTGTTTCATGGGTAAGATATCGTTTGAAAGAGTAGACAGATTCTAAGGATCTGGCGTCCTGCGGGAGTAAATTCCATTCACGAACAACAGAAGGTAAAAATGAATCGGAGTAATTTTGTGTTCGAGAATGAATTGTTTGAAGATTATTTGCATTTCGTAAGCTGTATCGAGACTCGTCTCCTACTAGAGGAGGAACTAATGTAGTAAGATACGGTGGTGCCAAGTTATGATTCATTTTATAAAATAGAACAAGCTTATGTTTACGCCTTCGAGCGTCAAGCGTTTCCCAGCCTACTTCCGTGTGCAAATTATTTAAGGATACAAGTTTGGTAGCTCCTGTTACAATTCTAGCTGCTTCATTTTGGATTTTATCTAGTTCCAGTTTTTCATAAAGTGTGCAGTTATCCCAGATAACATCCGCATATTCTAACAGGGGCCTTATAAAACTAATATATATTATTTCTAAGGATTTACGATCCAGCTGGAATTTAAGTTTTCTCATTATATTTATTCTGGTCCATGCTTTAGCTGTCATATATTCTATGTGGTAATGCCAACTGCAGTCGTTTGAAAGCTTCACGCCCAGATGTTTATGAGTTGTAACTTCTGGTATTTGTTGATTAAGCATATTTAAAGGTGGATGTATGGGTTTGTTTCTTTTACGAGATATCAATAATGATTCAGTCTTTGTAGGGTTAAAAGTGACAAGCCATTTATTCGCCCAGTCAGTTATTTTTACTATATCGGAATTTAGGATATCGGCTGCGGTATTTACATGGTCAACAATAATATATAGACTTGTGTCATCAGCGAACAGACGAATGTTGGAATCTATATCCGTAACAATGTCATTGATATATATTAAAAATAGAAGAGGCCCTAATATAGAGCCTTGTGGTACCCCTGCGTTTATAGAAATCCACTCTGATTTAGCACCAGGAACTATAACGCATTGGCGTCTATTTTCTAGATAATTGGAAAACCAGTTTATAAGTGCATCCGACATACCAGCAGACTTAAGTTTCGCTAAAAGAGCTTTGTGCCATACGCGATCGAAAGCTTTGCTTATATCAAAGAAGATAACTCTTACTTCTTTACCTACATCCAGTGCTTGACAGAAAGTATTATAAAGATAAGTAAGTTGATTTACGGTCGAATCGCCCGGCATGAAGCCAGACTGCAGAGCCGATAGAAAACTATTGACGCGAAGAGAATTAAATACATGTTTAAAGACTAATCTTTCCAAAACTTTGTAAATGTTACTTAAAAGAGAGATAGGACGGTAGTTATTAACAGATGATGGATCACCGTTCTTAAAAGCGGCACAAACAAAAGCTTCCTTCCAAATATTCGGGACTTTTACATCAGCTAGAGATTTATTAAACAAATTACAAAGAGGAATTGATAGCTCACTGGAAAGTTCCCGAAGGATACGGTTGCTAACTTCATCTGGACCAGTTGCTTTACCAATTGGGAGACACTTTAAGACGGACTGAACTTCATCTGGGGTAAGTACCATTAAATGCATGCTAACGTTACTAGGGGGCATGAAGGGAACTTCGACGTTATTGCCATTTAAAATTGTCTGTTTTTTAAAAAAATCATTAAGTAAATTGGCCTTTTCTGTTTCATCTGACACGACCTGATCGTTGTATAAAAGAGATGGAATGGAGGGTTTGTTATTGGAAGAAATAAAGGTTTTGAGTGTTTTCCACCAGTCCCTTGAGGAAATATCAGGGGATTTAAGTTTACGGGAGAGACTATCGAAGTAAATTAGTTTTGATTCACGTATTAATGTTATAACTTCATTTCTAATTTGTCTAAAGTTATCCCAGTGGTGTTGAAGTGTTGATAGTTTGGCCTTTTTATATCCAGTCATTTACACATGTCAACCGCGGTGTTTCATGTGCCAACCTTGCTGCTCCTTACTGTTACCGTACTCAACCGTACTCAAACCGTAATGTATTCGTAGTAGTTCGTAGTATTTTTTGAGGAATGCCAATCCGCGGGGCATCCGTGGGGGGACAACTGTAGTGGGTAGTGGGTTCGGGGAGACATTCGTGGTTGGTGTGACTGGGCCATAATTGCAAAACCTCCAAACACTTCAAGCCTCCAGGTAAGACGAGGTACTATAATTCTCTGGAAAATCTCCCCAATTACACTTTCAAGTGTGATGGGCCTTTAATGTCTGACCATATTGTAATTTTCAGGTTTGGGTAGCAGCACTCTGGGGTCTTTTTGGAATTCCAAACATAGTGTTTGGTATGATAAGAGAAGACTTTGTTGAAGTTTTTTTCCCACATTTTTTCAACATAACTGTTAAGAGTTTTTTCTCAGGACTTGGTGCCGAACCTTCATCAGTTAATTTCATGACTGTCTCTACATCTACCAAATAAATGTCATCATGTTTCATAATGTTGCTCCCTTCTACTATCTTTTGTTTAGTTTCTTTCACTTTGCTTTCCACCAACTTTTCTATCTCTACGTACCAATCTGTGCAATCTTCTTTTACCTTCAAGTTTTCTTTACCATATGTTTTCTTCATCTCTTCTATGATTTCAAGGTCAGTTACTGCGAACGTTTCATCTTCCCTTCTTACAGGCTGAATGACTGACTTTGTTTTTTCATTTCTAGTTTTGTTAATAACTTTCCAAAGTTGTTGTGTTTTTTAGGATCCAGCCTTTCAACCATATTTTTAAGGTTGTCTTCTTTAGCATCTTTTCACTTTGTTTGAACTTGTTCATTATACTGCAGTAATCTTTATAATTTGTGTGCTCACTGCTTTTATTAACTTCCGTTTTGCTCGTTTAACTTCTTTTGATAATGTATTAAGTTCCTCATTCCAGCATCCTTTGCTATGTGCACATATCTGTTTCTTTTGAACAACTTCATGTGCTAGCTCCAATATGTTTTCACAAAGAGAGTCATACAACCTATTAACATCTTTCACTGTACTCATATTTTCAATCCAAATTGTGAATACTTCGTTGCATTTAGCCTCCCATAGTTTCCAATTAACATTTTTGAAATCCCACCTTTCCCTTGTTTCCATTACTTTCTCTTTTCCCACATCAAAAGAAATCATCGTATGATCGGTATTTGAGAACACTTCTTCTTCGCTAACTTTCCACCTTTGAACATTGCTTTCTATACTACGCCTAACAATGGACAAATCAATTATCATGTCTTTTCTTGTAGGTGTAGAGTTAAAATGACTAAATTTTTATTCACCAGAAATTCGTGTAAATTTTTTCCCAAGTTGTTTTCTTTCTTTGCGTACCAGGCTGTGTGACTTGCGTTAAAATCTCCAGTAAAAATCACTTATCATTTTATCCTTTTGAATAATAGTATCCAACTGCTTTGTAAATTCTTTCACACTACTCTTGTCCTATTGTACTCATACTGTTATGCCTTACTGAGTACATCAGTGGGGTTTTCTAAACTCAATTCAAAATCAAAACATCTGCTCAAGTGCTTCTACATCAAATTTGATACATATTTTGGGTTGTTTTTACATTTGTTGGTGTTTCTAAATGAATCATTTTAACTTTTACTTTTACTGCAATCAAAGACTGGTTATAGTTTTGCACTTCACTAAGGCCAACCAGGCTATTATATTTTATCTTTATTTTTTAAATAATAAATATTGACGCATTCCCTTTTATTTAAACGTAATCAAGCATTAAAGCATTGATTTTGTTGCTTTTGAAAAAATTAGATGGTAAAAAATAAATAAAATAAATATGTTGAATTGAATGGACTGAGTCTGTGAAAACACTGAATAGAAAAGAAGAGAAGAGAATCGAAAACAAACTATCCTAATCTACATGTATGTTACATTCAATGCATAAGACCTCGCTTCGCTCCGTAAAATTAGCTGTATAACGTCGCTTCGCTCGATGTAATCTCGGTGTAATTAGCTTTATTTTCCTGCGAATAACACCTCGCTTCGCTCGGCGTTCATGTGAGGTTATAACGATGTGCTAGAAATACGATTCACCGTGCACCGTTTCCCACAATGCAGGTTATAATAGCCTAAATGAGTCTCCATTGCCCTTCCATAGTAAAGTTAGAATGTTGACAACCTGTTAAAAACTCAAACCTCGTTAGAATGCTGGGAAACTTACTTTATCATGCAAATAAACATGTCTGCTATTAAACATCAACAAGGAAATAGGGGGTTTAATACCTTCTAAGAAACATTTCTTCAGTTGTATACTAACACCGGGTCAAAGGCCAACACTATTTTTACCCCTTGCAATTTCATACCCTGTCTACTTTCACTTCTCAAATTTATACCAAAAACTGTCAAAAACATGATGAACTGCATTTTCAAATATCAACAACATGTCCAGAATACAGTTACAGCCAAAAAATAACAGGAAACTGCATTAAAAAAATGTTTTTAAAGAAAAAAAGATTAGCACTCTTTAATACAGAACTACTTTCGACTGCACCAGGCGAGCACATCCTGTTGATTTAGTGTAATTAAACCTATAAGGAATTATTTTGCGTCATGTTTTTTAATTAAACTGGTCGATTCAACCCAACAACTTAATAAAAGAACATTTTGACTTGTTTCGCAATGCCGAATGACTTTGTCTTGAAATTATTGCGATTTACCTGCGCTTGACCATGCACTAAATCGAGTCGATTTTGTCGCGAAATTAAGAAATAATAAAAAAAGCAATATCTCAGCAACCGTTCAACATTTTCCCATCAAATCAACTCTGGTGGCTTTGTTTTGCATCCCTGAGTATGTATACCACACACTTTGCCATATATCTTTCACAAAAATTCCAAAAAAAATTAAAAATATCACATTTTTAGAGAAAATCAGAAAATTTGAGGAAAAGTTGCCAAAAACACTCTAAAATAGTCTAAAAGTCTGAAAATGATATTATTTTCTCTGTTTCTCAGTTCAACTCACCTATTCGAACAAAATAAATGCCTAGAAAATCATTTTTTATGCAATTCTGAAAAATACATGATTTCTCCTTATAGGTTATAATAGCCTAAATGAGTCTCCATTGCCCTTCCATAGTAAAGTTAGAATGTTGACAACCTGTTAAAAACTCAAACCTCGTTAGAATGCTGGGAAACTTACTTTATCATGCAAATAAACATGTCTGCTATTAAACATCAACAAGGAAATAGGGGGTTTAATACCTTCTAAGAAACATTTCTTCAGTTGTATACTAACACCAGGTCAAAGGTCAACACTATTTTTACCCCTTGCAATTTCATACCCTGTCTACTTTCACTTCTCAAATTTATACCAAAAACTGTCAAAAACATGATGAGCTGCATTTTCAAATATCAACAACATGTCCAGAATACAGTTACAGCCAAAAAATAACAGGAAACTGCATTAAAAAAAATGTTTTTAAAGAAAAAAAGATTAGCACTCTTTAATACAGAACTACTTTCGACTGCACCAGGCGAGCACATCCTGTTCATTTAGTGTAATTAGACCTGCAACTTTACGGGCAGGTAACTCTAGCTGGTTGACGAAGATTTTTATTGCCTTAATATGGCAATTTTTTTACATGATTTCAGAAAATCAACAACGCGTTAATCATAAGGCGAGCTTACGCTCGCGATTATGCTTTATTATATATTTTCTCCGTCAGAACTGACTCAACAGAGAATACATATTGCAGAATTAACGATTTTTCTCAAATTCTGAGAGACTTTTGCATTAAACATGTCTGCCACAATTGGGAAAAAAAGGTTAAGTTTTCAATTGGGAAGAGGCCTTTTACTAAGGTAAAAAAGCCCAGCATTTGACCACATGTGTACTGTTTCTGTCGCCTCTTAGTGTCGGTAGGAAAAAGAAAACATTGAAATGATAGGACAGACAGATTTACCAGATCTAGTGAAGCCAGAAGAAAGATAACGTTTCCAAACTGCGTTTTCGACCCCTTCAAATCAGGACCACTCCGGCTACCGTAGCGGCGAAGGGTACGAAACCCAACCGGCGCAGCCACAGACTACCACGATGCTCCAAGTTACAGTTTGGGCGCTAACCATCTTGCAGTTTTAGATAGGATAACTCCAGTTCTAAGGATACTAAGTCGAGAGCATCAGCCACTATGGCTGGCCAGGAGTTCCATACTGGGATGGTGCGTTGGAAGAAACTGAACTTGTAGGTGTTTGTAGAAAACGAACACGGTCTCCGTTTCTTCGATTGAGTGGATCCACCAAACCTTTTATTACCTTGAAGACAATTATAAGCTGTATCTTTAACGTTATCTTTGCTCGTCTGGATTCAGTTGTTTAGTTAAAGAAACTAACCCACCAAATAACGGCAACAATTATACTACCCACCCGTTTAATATCAAACCTCAATCCAGATGTTTAGGTCATAAAATAATGCATATGATAATCGAATCAGTCATATCAACAAATGGTATTAAAAAGTAATACAGAGCGCCATAATAGGCGTCGTATTGCTTTTTAATACAATTCAGTGATATCACATCTTTGAATGAGTGATATCACTCATTCGAATGAGTGATATCACTGATTCGAATACATGATATCACCCATTCAATAGGTTCTATCATATGAGGTGCCGTATTGCTTTTTAATACAATTCAGTGATATCACCTATTTGAATGAGTGATATAACTCATTCGAATAGGTGATAACACTGATTCAAACTTAAATGAGTGATATCACCTATTCGAATCAGTGATATCACTGATTCGAATAGGTGATATCACCTTTTCGTTTTGAATCAGTGATATCACCAATTCGAATCAGTGATATCACCTATTCGGTTTTACAACAAGAAAAATACAGACTTCCCCCAAGAGTATTATCAGGGAAAACGTTATACGTCCCTTTTATTACACAATTTCTAGGGTCTAGTGGAGGGGGTGGGGTGGGGGGGGGGGGGGGTGCAGATGATCGGGCCCTGTAGGTGCTATGTTTGGTAAAGTATATACCCCTTCCGCTGTGTCGGGGAGGGGGAATATTTCCGCATCTATTGCAGTCATAGCTGATGCGACCATAACATGAACGCCGGCCATTATCTGCCGATGACGAAAAAGCCCGCCAAATGTTGCAACCGGTGGCGATTGTGAGGGTCAGTCTAATTTGTTACACGGACCCTGGATGGGATCAGTCATTCATAGAGTTTATTTCTGAATTGGTAATCGGTGATATTACTGATTCGAATAGGTGATATAACTCATTCAATTGAATTGAATTGGGGTTTTAAGGCGCACCAACACATTACAGGTTATATGGCGCCTAACAGGCATGAACATGACAGGCTCATCTTCCATGTACATCGAGATAAAATATGGAAAATGGGCCTAGAACCTTCTCACCCTGAACTGCAGAGTTGCTGCAAATTCTATCGTAAAAACTCCATTTACGCTGGAGACACGTTTATTGTTTTTCTGCCACTGCTCTAAGTGATGTGAGCGAGATGGCACCTGAAACAATGCAGGGGTCATGATGAAGACCTTTAATGAGCATGAACAAAAAATGACAAAATGAATATGAATGGGGGGGGGGGGGGGGGGGGGGGGGGGGCGGTCCTACCCCTCTGCATGTGACGGTGTGTTTGCAGTGGTTGTATTCTACCCCGGCAACCACACGGGGAGTAACTCATTCAAAATGAATGGGTGATAACTCATTCAAAATGAATGGGTGATATCACCTATTAAATGGGTGATATCACCTATTCGAATCAGTGATATCACCTATTCAAAAGGGTGATATCACTGATTCGTTTTAAATAAGTGATATCACGGATTCGAATGAGTGATATCACCTATTTGAATGCGTGATATCACTTTTTCGAATCAGTGATATCAGATTCGAATAGATGATATCACCAAATAGTATTAAAAGGTAATACGGCGCCCCATACTATCATGCATTCAGAATGAATCAGTGATGTCACCTATTTGAATGCGATATAGGTGATATCACTGATTCAAAACGAAAGGGTGATATCACCTATTGAATGGGTGATATCACTCATTCGATTTGACCAAGTGATATCACTGATTCGAATGGGTGATATCACTGATTTGAATATATGAATCGGTGATATCACGCATTCAGAATGAATCGATGATAGAAACCTATTCGACTGCGATTCGAATAGGTGATATCACCAAATGGTATTAAAAAGCAATACGGCGCTCCATATTAATGACATTGGGATCTAAAAACCAAAACACTGTCACGGTACCCTATAAGATAGGGTCGGTTGAAAACACAGATTTCACAGCTTTGCTTTGAGGAACCGCTATATAATACATATATTTTTCGGGTGTGGGTGTGGCGGGGGAGTGGTGATCTCGGGGTGAGAATAAGTGGAATCCGGGATTACTCTACTTTATTCATCTGGTACCAGACTTAAAATGCTCAGAGGTTCGACAGTGTTTCAAACAAGACAAAACATGGGGATTAGATAGAAATTAATAACCGGGTTGGAGAATTACACAGATTCCGTACGGACACACGGGTATATTAACTCGTACCCAAAAGGGAATAAGACGTTGGCCCTACAGATGGGAAATAGACAATTTGTACACTTGTCTAATTACCCTGGTTGTTACCCCCACCTCACCTCCTTCCCACTCCAGGTGGTAGAAAACATTGATATGTGTATTACCGGACAAGGCTATCAAATCCACCAGCCCACCACCGGTTGACCCCTTCTTCATAACACCATACATATACATTGTTTTTGCAGACACAATGTGCGGTATTTGGGCGATATTTGGCAGTCACGGCGACATTGCGTACCAATGCAACTCCGTGCATACGATTACGCATCGCGGACCTGACGCTTTCAGAATAGAAAACATCAACCACTACGCCAACAGTTGTCTCGCCTTCCACAGACTTGCTATCGTAGATGACTTGTGTGGCATGCAGCCGATGAGGACTTTCCAGCACCCTTACATTTACCTGATTTACAACGGCGAAATATACAACTTTAAAGAGGTATGCATGGAATAAATGTAGTTTGTGTCATTAAGAGCACGCGTTGAGTGGGTGACATGATTTCGGGAAGTATTAAAAGTAAAACAAAGAAGACAAAAAGTGGGAAACCGGTCAGAAAGTAAAACGGGAGTAGTGGGGGTGAGGGGTGGGATGGGTCGGGGGAAGGGGGAGCGGAGACAAATAGTGGCAAACGGCAATAGTAAAAACGATTCTGAAAATCAAGAAAGTGAGAGAAACCCGGACACCAGTCCTCATGCAAGTTCTGGCCAAGTGTCGTGTCTCGTCTCTTAACATTATGAAACTGTCAAGAGTGAATACAGTGGCTGGCATGATGATAAAATATTCATATATGTTTAACTGTACGGACGTTAATTGTCATAACCATGAAAACAAAACATACTTGTTTAATGCAGCATGCTACGAGGGCTTGGTGGAAAACTATTGTAACTACAGGTAAAAAAAGAAAACGATACAATAGTTTTCCAATAAGCCGTCTGGTCAAAATGTACAGAAAATACTTGTTTTATATTTTCTGCAGTCGGTACATTTTTTTTTATGACGTTATAATATCCATTAACAAAACGGATTTCCTGTTCAGTCTATTGCGGGCATGATTCTGACATAGTTATTTGAAATAAGCGCATACAATTAGTGAATACATTTATGGACTAAGTTGTAACTTCTTTTTCAAATGAGAACCTTCTTTCAACAACAAAACCAACAAATCCACTTACTTTTGCAAACACGTTTGACCATAATTTGTAACATGTTACCATTTAAATTTGTTAAAAACAT
Organism: Cyrtodaria siliqua; assembly: GCA_037043455.1. Classification (NCBI taxonomy): domain Eukaryota; kingdom Metazoa; phylum Mollusca; class Bivalvia; order Adapedonta; family Hiatellidae; genus Cyrtodaria; species Cyrtodaria siliqua. The sequence continues at coordinate 309,829 of JAWPHD010001347.1, forward strand.
AAGAAAAGCGTGTTTATCTAGGGACGACTCGGAACTGTTTTGTATTCAGAAAGAAACTATATACATTTATCAATTTGCACATTTCTGTTTTGTGGTCGACCGTTTGAGGTTATTGTTTACTTGTTTTACCATTTACTCGGGTGAATCGTGCTCTCCTGAGCATAATGAATGATACCTGCTGTATATTTTAAGCTGCAGAAACAGTTCGGTTTCAAGTACGACACCGCTTGCGACGGAGAATCCATCATCCATTTATATGCCAAAGGCGGGATCGAGTTTGCCGCCAAACACGTGGACGGCGTGTTCGCATTTTGTCTTCTGGATACCGCCAACAGAAAGATGTTCCTTGGCAGAGATACGTTTGGTGTGAAGCCAATGTTCCGCATCTCCACAAAGGATGGATTTATGGCCGTGTGCTCCGAGGCAAAAGGTTTGTGGATTAGTAGATTTTATTTGCGTTATAGGAAGATCAAGCATTTGATGGACTTTGCTATTGCAGTTGCAAGGTTCCAAACAAATCATGATACATTACAGGCTTGCTCTATACAACTTTTCGTTTCTGTTGCATGTGCAGAGACTAGGGAAGAACCTACGTAGACCTTTGAGGCAAATTAAGTTACTTCAACCACCGCACGAAGTCGTGTATGTCACTGGATGCCTAATTGCCATAGGGAGAATTTACAATTTCAGGGCTGACTAGTTTATCATACGACGACGGACATGCTCGTGAAACGTCCAATATAGAGCCCTTCCTTCCGGGTCACGTTGAGACATATTCCCTCGACTTAAACGGAAAGGCAAAATTTGAGGAGAGGACGAGATTTCACAAGATTGGGGAATCTCCCGCATATTCAACATTCCCCGTCCCGATAGGTATGGACCACTTTCTGAAATCTTTAATTCTGCTTTTTTAAATCAAAGTGTTTTTTTAAATCAAAGTGTCAGAAACAAGATGTATCTCTGCAAAGCATGTGCCTGTACGGCGACCCTGGAACACAGGGGAAGGTACAATAATAATTGTTTAAATATATCGAACTTCGACACATAATCAGTACTTGACAACGATGTGTGTTTTCAAAACTGAAAACATTGTAAGAGACATAGCGCATGCAATCGCATGTAGAAATATAAACATATCCGGAGTTTGGTGGTGGCATGCCTCCTGACCCAATTCAAGGTCATACTACACCAATTCATTTTCCATAGGCCTACCTTATAACTCTAAGCTCTGTACTGAGTTCCCTAATCTAGGAAGCTATATTTTTTATTACTTATTTTGAAAGACCTATCTTAGTTTTATCAACAAAAACATACATTAGCCATACGTTGAGTATGTTTTGAAAAAGCTGTTTGGGTCGGATGGTGCTTACCATCCGACCCATCTACTTGCATGTAGAAACATGAGGAAAATGTAAAATATACTTATTTTTTTGGATTATGCAACACATTATGAATACACTGCACAAATGTATGATTTAACCTTTATAAGAACTTTTCAAAAGTTGAATTTTAATTTTAATTTTTTAGCAAGATTTTTTGTCCACCAATCAAAATTAAGAGATTCTGTGTAATAGCTCCGAATTTACCCTGGAACTTTTTCCCTGCCCGCTGATTGGTTGGTAATTGGTGTAGTCTGATCTCAACGGGATTTGATTCGGTTAAATTTTAAGGTTGGCTAAGGGCCAGCTACGTCACAACGTAGTATTTGCGTTTAAAACTATTTATTATTTGCAGACGACGATATAAAAAAGAACATCCGGGCGCTGCTGACGAAAGCAGTCAGCAAGCGTATGATGGCTGACCGGCGAATAGGTTGGTTGGTCGTCAAACTGGCGAAGATGAGTTGAATCTAGACTACAAGATTCAGACGTTTTCTATTGGCATGGAGGGCAGTACTGATCTTGCGGCTGCTAAAAAAGGTATTGGCACATATTCGAAAGCGAATCCGAGATATTTACACATTGCTCATTGTTGTAAATAACAAACAATACTTTTTTGAAAAACTGCATGGTTATACCATAGTGCATTCAACATTCGTCTAGTAAATGATGTGAGGGCACTCTATGAACCTAGTTATTCTATAAGCCGATGTATTGCACTATCGCTCTCCGCCTTCAGTTTCAAAGTTTGCATATTCACTATATAAATGAGACCATCCCATTAGCCATAAGCAGTGCTCCAGATATCCAATTGTAAGGTATTTCAGTATAAACATTTTGTAAATATTTTGTAAATCAGCGGTTTTGAAACAAAATTAGGAGTGAAATCAGCATTGAAAATCTTATGAATGAAGTACAAAATGGCATTTGTAGGTAAAAAGCGACAAAGCCATGATACTATTCAAAATTCAAAAATCAGTCCCTATACTAAAACTGGTACCAAATCATGAATTTGACGAGTCGGCCGTTGAATATCTGGAAAACTGCACACTTATTAACGGTATATGTCTACTGGGCCTTTACACGTTTTATAGCATACAGCCAATATAAATAGAGGATATTTTGTTGGTTTGGTCTTAGCACGAGTGAAAATATAAGTTTTCTCACTTCTTTGAAAATAAATCCTAAATTCACGACAGACCTATAAATATTCTATTTATTATGTACTTTTTATCATGCAAAACTACCAAACTGTTTCTAACAAGAAACATACGTTTTCGTTCCGACAGTTCCCCTTTAACGTATTCGCGGATAAACATAGTGTCTAAGTGACGACAGCGCGTGAGGCGATTTACATATATTTAGTGCGCATAGAATATAGTTCTAAACTTTGACATGACTGTTATAAGCAAATGTAGAAAAAAGTAGTTCCATTTTTTCCGGCAGTGTTTCTTATATTCTCACTGAAAATATAAACAATGAGAATATGAGGTTTATTCTAACAATACAATCCACTATTTCACTGGGAAGTATGTAATAAAAGGTTCCCAAGTTGACACTTTATTTAATACAATCAAGATCTTCATGTGTTCCTTGTACACTTACACAGGTTGCCGACTTTCTGGGCACAGACACCACGAGGTCGTGTTTACACCCGAGGAAGGCATAGAAGCGCTGGAGAAAGTCATATACCATCTAGAAAGTTATGATATAGCAACAGTATGCAGCATCTGTCGGTAAGCTTCTTCCACGATTCAGCCAAAGTTTGAAACATGAATGCAATTGAGATGAAGTTTAAAATTACTATATGGACTAGTAGCTGCATACTGTATATGGATGGGACAACAGTTACTTCAGTCTGTATAAATCGTTTTACGTTCCCGAAAAGGTTCTACCATTCTGTCTGTTCGTTCGCTTTTCTTGTCCACAGCATAACTTTGTTGTTTGTTTGTTTGTTAGTAGTGTTTTACGTCATTTTCAACACACAAGGTTATATATGAGTTGACGGTCCATTTTGTGTGGTGGAGAGACCACCCGACTTTTCCTAAAAGGCATAGAATGACAGGAAGTGCAGAGGCGCAAGACCTATACCTATATATCTTTAATCAACGTAGAGTTAGTGCCGATTTGTAATTTTATACTTAATGTTTTACAGGAATGTTTTTAGTCAGTAAATACATCAAAGAAAATACCGACACGACTGTGATACTGTCTGGTGAAGGTTCGGATGAGATCGCTGAAGGCTACATCTACTTTCAATAAGGCGCCATCTGGCGAGGCCCGCTAGCGAGGAGAGCAGACGACTGTGTAACGATTTGTACATGTTTGACGTACTGCGAGAGGGGACAGAACAACGGCAGCATGGGGGTACGTGTTTTACAACTTACACACTACTATTATTCATTACGGCGGGTTCGAATCCTATTGGGAGCTCGATTTGTAGGTGAAAAGGTGTCGTAAAGTACTGGTTACACCCAGGAAAAAGTGAGCGGCCTGCCTTTCACCAATAAAAATCAGTCAAGACAGAGAAGCCGCCTTAGGAGAAAGGAAAACATAAATGGAAAAGCTTTTCTTTTTTTTTTGGAAAGGAAAGAGAATGACATTTCAAGTAAATTTGGGAAATGTAAATTAAAAATAAACAACGATTAAATTCCCTACGGAAAAATAAATTCAAACATTTCGTTTTAGGAGGGTTCTTAAAACAAATAATCAAATTAATAACGGTCTAATAAGTATGACCTAACAGGAATCACCACCATGCATGTAGCTGTGAAATTCTAATTTTGTCTTGTGTTCTGTTTCAGACTAGAAGTGCGAGTACCCTTCCTGGACCACCGCTTCAGTAGTTACTACTTGTCGTTACCAGACGACATCAAATTACCGCAAAAAAGGCATTAGAAAAGCATCTCTTGCGTTCGGCATTTGCCGGCCAAAGCTTTTTACCTTTGAGGACATTTTGTGGCGCCCCAAAGAAGCATTTTGTGCATGGTATTTCGTCTCTTACAAAGTCGTGGTTATAAGGTGCTTCAGTGTCATATAGACGCACTGGTACGTTTATTCGTGTGATTTGGTTTGTATCACATAATTTACGTCTGAAAGTGGAATAATACAATTAGATAATCTACTAGTGGTATCGCTAATGACATAAAGGCAGGTCTTTCTGACCATTACGGCTATGTTATAATAGAATTTCACATTCGTACACATTTATTGAATTTATGAAACTCGCTGGGCAAATAACGACATGAATATGATACTCGACAAGCATTCACCACTTGACAAAGTTTCAGGTCGTATCATTTTTGCCAAATTCTAATAATACATTCGGCAATAAATGAGCTCCGGCATAAAATCCTGTATAATTGTTGTATACAATTTAATACGAACTTGCGGGGCAACTAACTAAATGCGGCAAAGCTGGTTAGGGCTGGTTTTTATTTTAGGCATTTCTGTTTTCAGATAAATGACCAAGAATTAGAAGACTCTATTGCACAATTTCCACACAACACACCCAGATCAAAAGAAGCGTTACATTACCGTAGGGTATTTGAGAAATCATATCCTGGGTTGGGCAAATGGATCCCCTACTTCTGGATGCCGAAATGGACCGAAACCTCGGATCCTTCCGCGAGAACATTGAAACATTATAAACAATAATGAATATAAACGCCATACTGTGAATACACTGTCGGTTACTTAAGACGGTGTAGCGTTTTTCAGTCACAGGGCAGAAAGTTTCAACCTTGAGAAGAACTGTAACTAATGTTGTAATACTTCTAAGAATATTGTGATGTTGAATTGATGTATTGTAACATATCTGCAATAAAATATTATTAAACTAACCTTGAGAGGTAAGTGTCGTACCGGTTTACCTGTTTCGTCTTTTTAAAACATGCCACCCATTGCCGGTGGTGACTGGTAAAACGGTAAGTCGAAGCATACATTCAAATAGAACATTCATTTGTTCACCATGGGGAATGGGTAGCATGTTTTAAAAAGGCGAAACATAGAAATAAAAGTTAAATTGTCTCTCAAGATTGTTGATATTCGTCATCTTGAAACGTTCTACCTTGTGACTGAAAAAACGCTACACCATTTCCGGTAACCGATAGTGGAGCATGGGCACAAGTGATACCATGGCAACCTTGAACAGGGATCGGCATCTCAATATATTGGTTTAAAAGGTTGCCTATTAAAGGCAATAAAGGGTAAGACTGCAGTCTGGAGTTTAAAACTCTGACACGGCGTTCTTTTTTTTATATTTTACATAACTTCAAAAGTTCACATCGTTATTAATAGTTATTAAAATCGTAGGAAGTAAAGTGTTTTTGCATATAAATAAATGTGAATTATACTGCATCAATACTATATATCAAAAATCCAAATTTTGTTTTAATTAAATGCAAGGAAATTTTAAATTCAAAATGATTTTATTGCTTGACAAATACTTCCTTGTGTGCTCCTTTAGCAACAAGAAGTCTTCAGGAGCAATATATATATATTGTGAGATAGGCTCTTCTGGTTGTTAATTAACTAAAAGTGATGTCATTTTTATACACTATTTACCATAAGATATAGGCTATCGAATCTCGGTGATTATTAATATAGTGTATTATTATTTATTTCCTCTTGTTGGAGATCTACTATCAAATACACAAATACAATATATTCTGATATTTTATTTATCTCAAGGGTATTATTTAATAATAATAATATTTAATAACATGTGTTACATTAACTTATTAAGTACGGTTATATAATTACGTATGATAATGCTGCAACGACTTGCAATCATATATTCTAATAAGCTTTCTTTTATAAGTGCGGATTCGAAAATCTCACTGGGAGCTCGACTTATAAGTGAAGAAGTGTCGATTCTTACGGATGGCGGGAGGTGTACAGTACTGGTTCTACCCAGGAAAAGCGGGTGGTCTGCCACCACCACAAAAATCGACATATGTCATATATAACCTTACATGTGTTTAAAATGACGTAAAACACCATACAAACAACATTATAACACAATACAACTTGGATTATTAACAAAATCGTCGACATTGTGTTGTGTGTGTTTTCACTACTTTTATAAGCTTGCCTCCACGAAGTGTGGGAGAGGTTAATTGCTATACCCACGGCGTCAGCGTCAGCGGTGGCGTCAGCGTATACATCCAAGGAATGGACATCCTATGTTGTGTTGTGGCTCAATTGGTACTTTTGTTTGTTATATAATTGTTACCTATTTCCACTCAAGTGTGTTAGTTTTCCATGTTCTTGATTGTCCTAGTGCCTTTCGACAGTTTTTTTTCTATATAGCATGGATATATAGATCTATGTATATAGCAATGTGTTTTTGTCTGTTAAGTAAGTTCTGACTCAGAAGTCAGTAATTATAATAAATAATGGATGTAAATATAAAGCATAGCATTGTCATATTTTACTAAAATTGATGAAATCTTACGTCATTCCCAAAATGAGAAATAAGCGCCCGCATTTCCCCCCAAAATGGACAGGCCTGGGCCTCTTCCCAATTTTGTGAAAACAGTCCTATTTCGACCAATATATTCATTTCCAAAATAATTTATGTTGCACATTTTTTGTACATTGTCTATTGTACCAAGTATATATATTATATTAACTGACACCCTTTTTTCACCATAGGATACGTTTCTAGGCTGTTGGTTTAAACAATGTTTATTCAAAAAATGTGGTGAACAATATGTCTAATAATACATGGACAGAATTGGAAAACAGGCTTTCGATGACAACTTGTATTTTATCTCCTTAGTTTCTTATTTCTAGCCTACTGAAGCTGTCTGTAAAAGGCTGAATTTGAATTATGTTATGTGGCACAAAAAATGTTATATGGCGCCGACAGGATGAAACAACTGATATCAAGAACGCCTCCTGAATTTTTAGTTGACCAAAATAAATTAATCCCAGAGTTATAAGTTCTAGCACACCAGTGTTTGACAGACGCGGAGGCAGACTATCCACTTTTTCTGGGTAGAACATGTACTGTATACTCACACCATCCGTAAGAATGGACACTTTCCCACAAGTCAAGCTCCCAGTGGGATTCGAACCAGCAGCGGTGAGAGGCGAGAAGGGTTCAAAGCACAACAGACCTATATCAAGGGTATAGCATAAATGTAGTTTGACATTAAAAAGAGAAAAATTTCAGAGAATCAATAATGAAAGAATGATGGAGATGTGGTGTAGGACTTGCTTCTCATGAATGCTATTTTAACGACTCTGTAGTCTTTGACTTGAAATCACTTTTGACTATGTTATACGTCGTCTTCAGCACCTTTTCAGGCCATACATTACCGTCGATTTTTGTATGGTAGAACAGACCATCCCATTTTTCCTGGGTAGAACCAGTACTGTATTCCTCCCGTCATCCGGAAGAATCGACACTTTCCCAGAAGTTGAACTCCCAGTGGGATTCGAAACCGCAGCGGTGCGAGGCGAGAAGATTTACAACGCAACGTCATTTACCCCTCGACCACAGAAGCGCTATCAAGAGGAAAAGCATACACACCGGTTGTACATGGATATCACACTCGTATGAAAATAGATACAGGTGCCTCTAAAACAGTGATCTCTATTAAAACAAACATTGACAAGAGTTACTTATGCTGAAACGATACCAACAACAAAGATTTTTTCTTTCGTTCCAATCCTATTAACTATGTGCTGTACAAATACACTCAAGTGATATGAAAACGCAACACGGGAATTTTCGCTATATATTGTATGTACAATATGCTGCTTTTAATCGAATGGTACATGGCTACGTAAGACCTTTCCTTTTGGAAAAAATACTAACACAACAAATAATACAGCAAATAGTATTCCTGCAATGTTTCATTATTCACAGAGTACGCGTTTGGCTCAATCATGTGAGCAAACTTAGGATGCAACATTTTGCAAACTATTTACGTTAAATACAGTACTGAATTAGCTCAATTTTTCGAAGAGCAACTTCAACATTGATGAAGTTCTTGTTACAAAGTGTAGTGTGATTAAAACGTCTACAACATCACAGTTGTGTCCTTTCTCTAGTTAACTGCAACTTTTTTTTAAAAAAAAAAACATCTTGGGATTTCTTTGGAATATTATGTGCAATTAAGTGTGCAGTATATACAATATATAGCGGAAATTCCCGTGTTGCGTTTTCATATCTCTTGAGTGTATATATATACTGAAAGGAAAAAGAAATGCATAATCAAAAAAACTGCATATACTTCACTGTTATATACACCTAATTCCTAACATTCCAGCTATATATCAACGTGTTTTGTACAAAAAGGGGCTACAATTAAATATAGAAAGGACAACTCTGTCATGTAGTAGACCTTTTAATCAAAGTATATTTGTTACACGAAATTCATAAACGTTGAAGTTTCGCTTGAAAAAGTCAAGCAATTTCAGTATTGTGTTTAATGTTAAGAGATTGCAAATTGTTTAGGCGTATGTTTGCTCACCTGCTTAAGCCAAATGTGCATTCTGTCGATAATGAAACTTTAAAGGACAGGCCTACTGCCGCCCTGTACCATTCGATTAGCAGTAGCATATTAAACATACAATATATAGCGGAAATACCCATTTCCTTTCAGTATATGTTGTACAAATATTGATATAAAATATGTTCAAACCAACAATTCCATATGCAATGAAGGACAATATTAGTGAAGAACTTGACTGTTTAGAAAAAGAAGGTACAATTGAAGACAGCACCCATTGTGCCCTCAGTCAAAGCCGATCAGTCAATACGGATTTGTGGGGACTTTCACGTGTCGACGTTGGACAGTTATCCAATTCCGAAGAGAAGAGAGAGGATCAGTTTGCCAAGCTTGGAGGTAAATATTCTAGCAAACTGGATGTGTCTGATGCATACGAACAGATTCAATTGGTGAAATGGTCTTTTACATCGTATGGAAGACCAATAGCGTATGCGTCGCGAACGTTGACAGCAGCAGAGGAAAACTATAGCCATATTGAGAAAGTGGGCCTTGCGGTAGTATTTGGAGTGAAACTGTTTGTGGTAGTATTTGGAGTGAAACTGTTTGTGGTAGTATGTGGAGTGAAACTGTTTGTGGTAGTATTTGGAGTGAAACTATTTGTGGTAGTATTTGGAGTGAAACTGTTTGTGGTAGTATTTGGAGTGAAACTGTTTGTGGTAGTATTTGGAGTGAAACTGTTTGTGGTAGTATTTGGAGTGAAACTATTTGTGGTAGTATTTGGAGTGAAACTGTTTGTGGTAGTATTTGGAGTGAAACTGTTTGTGGTAGTATTTGGAGTGAAACTGTTTGTGGTAGTATTTGGAGTGAAACTATTTGTGGTAGTATTTGGAGTGAAACTGTTTGTGGTAGTATTTGGAGTGAAACTATTTGCGGTAGTATTTGGAGTGAAACTATTTGTGGTAGTATTTGGAGTGAAACTGTTTGTGGTAGTATTTGGAGTGAAACTTTTTCACAAATGTGTAAGCTTTTTACGATTATGACGGATCATAAAAACTCCTTGGATAATTTAAAGAATTAAAGGGCGCACCGACAATAGCATCAGCAAGAATCTAGAGGTGGTCATTTACACTAGCTCTTATGAGTACAAGCTAACCGACACACCAGGTGTATGTAGCTGACCGGTTGAGAAGATTCCCAATGACGATTAAGGCGCCAGAGCCGCCATTGCCAGTAGAAACACTATTCTGTTGAACATATTGAGACGACGAAAAGCAAACCCGCAGATCTATTGACTGCAAATAATCCTATATTGCCAAAGGCAAAACAATACGTAACGACCGGCTGGCTTGAGATAACCCTAACATTAGTACAACTGTCCCCAGTCTGGCAAGCGAGAACGTAGACCATATTTTGTGAGGAAGGGTGAATTTAGTGTAGAAGATGACAGCCTGTTGTGGGGATCACGTGTAACTATTCCACCACAAGGTCGTGCTCAAATCTTGGCGCATTTACATGGAGGACATCCAGGAATGAGTCACATGCAGAGTTTAGGCAAATCTTATGTATATTAGTGGTCTGTAATAGACAACGAAATGGAATGCACGTGAAAGGTTGCAATTTATAATAAATCAACAACAGAGCTCCATTACACCCATGGTAATGGCCAAAAAAACAACTATCAAAAACACACCCACACACACGGAACCGTCTACGCATAGAGACTATGCAGAACCGTTTACGAGTAAACTGTTCCTGATAATTGCGGATGCTCATTCCATCAGCAGCAACACCAACGTTGACAATAAAACTATTGAGGTAATGTTCGCGATAAACGAACTGCCAGATGTAACTATTTCTAACAATGAAAGCTTTCAATAGTACTGAGTTTAAAATCTTCATAAAAAATAAATGGGATAAAAACAACATCCAGCAACTAACGGATAAGCTGAACGTGTGGTTCAATTATTTCAAGTTAGTAAGTGGGTGGCATCAAAAAGCAAAATACTGTAGTTGGGCTGTGTTATATACTCTGTAAAATAAGTTTGTGTTATATACTCTGTAAAATAAGTTTGTTATATACTCTGTAAAATAAGTTTTGGACCATGGCATTGTTCGAACCCGTACAATGATCGCTGAACCTTGACATTCGACCATAACCCTTATTATCTCAGTTGATAATTCACAATAGATCAACAATCAACAATAATTATCGTTTACAATGAAAGTTTGCGAAAAAATAATAATCTTTTTATTGGTTACTCGAATGTGTCCGTAACCGTTACTTTTTATGGACTTTGTAACATTTTTTACAGACTCTTTGTATGTTCGCGATATTTTTTTAAAATCAAATCTTGTTTGGAATTTAATGTTTCTGGTACCAAATTAACCGGGTAGGGTAGACCTTGGTTACTAAAAAAAGATACTTAAATTCTGTCCACTAGTTTTATTTTTATATGACTTTATATACCCTGGTCCAAAACTTGTTTTTACCGAATATATGTAGATTGTAAAACTATTGTAATAGTATTTGACCTATGCGCAGTATTCTACATTGATGATAGCAATGCACCTCCATAGACGAGGAATATAAACGTTCTTCATAAATATGGGACGTTATGAAAACACATGCATACGTTTTTGATAAGACTTACCAATGATACCATCAGGAATAGATAGCTATGATCGATATGAAGCCACGGGCTTCTTGTTGCCCTTTCACAATGATGCCGCGTGCTCTGACGTAAACTGATGTATTAATAAAATGATTTTACTGGATTTATTATGGATACCAGGGGCGTAGCTTGGCTGAATATGATGTGTAGGCCGAGTTCTAGCGGGGTCCGGGTCATGCTCCCCCGGAAGTGCGTTTTGGCATATATTTCGTACCGGTCTACAAGAGCATCAATATCCTTACTTTTTACCGTAAATTATATATCTTATAACTAAAAAGAAGCTGTCCCACTTACCCCGCTAGGCCTCCGATTTTTATTGCATTTTTGGCATTTTTATTTTTCGATTTCTCAGAAAAAGGTGTAGGACACGGCCTATAGGAAGCTACGCCCCTGGATACTAAGAAAAGGATTTAAGAAATTGTCTTCTATATAACTATCCCAAACTGCATCTAGTTTTCAACTTGATTCATAGCTGGATGAATATATTTTGTGGTTCGAAGTACCTTTTTGTGTCGCCTGCTTAGCATAGCAGACACTTAGGGATCACTTTGTCCGTCGTCATATGTTCTTGTATATATTTACTTCTTTATATACCCGTTTTCGTTTTAGGGCATTTGTTGATTTACATGTAGTTTATATTACTACCATATCATCCCTTATTTGTAAATAGTTTTATCTTTATATATTTACATTAATGTTTAATTAATCCTTCATTTCGTCATCTTTCATCAGTTTTTGCGCACAATATGACCTATTTATGTGTTGACGTGCCGTAAAACACCATTCATTCATTCATTGTCCGTCGTATATCGTCGTCCGTCACACTTTAACCTTGGCCATAACTTGAAGTATTTGACTTATGCTCATTAAACACACAGCTTCATCTTAACCCGAAGAGTGCTGTTACACGTCCAATACCTCTGATTTTCATTCTGACAGAGTTATGCCCCCTTTCATAAAACGCTAACCTGCAACCTAACCAAGCCCATAACTGGCCATAACTTAAGAAGTACTTGACCTATGTTCACAAAACTTCACACACGTATCTCACCACAGAATATCGCTACCCAGGACCGATAACTCTCATTTCAGCAACTAACCAAGCTCATAACTGGCCATAACTTGAAACGTATTTGACCTACGTTCATGAAACTTCACACACACATTCATCTTAACCAAAGGAATGTCATTACATGTGACCAATAACTCTGACTAATTTGGCAGAGTTATGCCCCTTTTCATAAAACTTTAACCTGCACATTAAGCTAGCTCATAACTTCCCAAAATATTGACCTATGGTCATGAAACTCTACAGTTCTTCCTCATCAATTATCCAATGCTGAGCTATGCCCCTGTTCATAAACTTCAACTCTTCAATTCATGAAGGACTGCACCCCCTGTCTTCAAACTTTATAGTTAGATTGTACTTGCTGAAAACAGCACACGGAAGCCGACACACGTGTGCCCTGGACACTCTTCTAGTTGTATATACATCTGATATCAAATTTGTGAAAGTAATGTGTATCATTTCAGGTCGTTTTCCGTCCTTGACAATGAATGCAGTTCTCAACACTTATTAAAACACAACTTCTGACATATAAAGTTTGGTGACAACACGAAACAGTTTACTCAACTTATCGCCTTCAGAAGTGAAAATCACCGCACCCAGCCCACATCCCGATCTTTTAACATAAATAAGGGAAGTAACCTCGTCATGTGTTCATTGTCGAACACATCCGAGATCTTGATCGTATTGAGACAAACCTTTGCATAAAATACAGATAAGCTTTTCACTAAGTTTTTGTATAAACAATCTGAAATTCCCGTATTTTAAGCGCTAAAACGTAGTTAAATCTGCGAATTACATTCCTTGTCGCACTCGTCCAAGACATGATGAAATCAGAAACAGTTTAGTAAGTTATCATGTTAATAAACTGAACTTTCCGAAGTTCTATATAATCAAGGGCAATAATAACGGAACGAATGCGTCCATTTTGAAATCCCTGGAGATCTCATTAAAATATCTTCAAATAGAATGGCGAAAATCGGAAACATTTACTAAAGTTATTGTGTAAGCAATTTGAAACTTTACGGGACGACGGCCGGCGGACGGACGCCGGAGAAAAGCTCGACTGACCTTTGGTCATCAGAGCCAAACAAACACCTTTGACTGAAACTAAGGACAGAACAATAGCCATTAGTAGATTGTCATGATTTATTCACCATATGCGTGTTTTTTTTGTATGTCATTTTACTTTTATATTATTTTAATGTTAATTAGAATCAAGCTTTTGTTACTTTATTCTATTTATTCTTACATGTGACTTAACTAGTAGCCTCATACGTGCAATATGACAGAAACTGTAACGTTTTTTCAGCTTTCTGTCTGCCCACTTTTTCAACACAAATACACGTACACACAGTGAAATTGTCACAAACGACTGGCAATAGGTGATTTCTGCATGACTGTTACATAAAGTTGTGGATCTGAAGCGATTTGGATTTTAAATAAGACAGGAGATGTAAATTCTAATTCTTCGGAAGATATTTCTCCTCAGCTTCCACCAGCTCTTGGTCATTCTGTAGCCGGAAAATTTCTTTCACCGGCACAATCTGAAATATGTAGAACAAAAAATGCAAAATGTATATCTCCTATTAAAAACCAGGTTTTCACAATATTCCATGTTACTGTTTTTTATGATGAACTGAAATGAATTATACTCATAACTGATTTCAAAATAAGATAGTAAACAACGGTATAATCATACTTTTGGCGGATGTAACTGAATCCAGTTTTTAAAACACCCTTGGACTGCAGTGTGGCCCCTTTTGTAGCTTTAAATCAGTATTATAATATGTTACATCTATAAATGTAAGGAAAAAGAAAACCTCCCCATGTATACAGTTTCTGAATATGATATGCATTGGTCAATCCTCTTTTATAAATAGCCTATTTTGTACATTTGCTTCTATAAACTTGATGTATATTACGTGTTTTTTTTGTAAGTTTGTAGAAGGCCCAACCCGACCCTCACAATAAACGGACCACCATTAACTTGGTGATCGAAATGATGAAAAAACAAATCTTTCCGTATTTTCGTGAGGCGTTTTTAAGTCCTTGATTATATATACGCCTGCATGCGTTATTGGTGCGCACGCGCATGTGAGAAGTACGAAAAGTTCGGTTTATATTAGCTATTCCCGTTTTGGGCACTCAAGCACTTATTGAGGATTCGTTCTCATCCTTAATAATAATAGGTAGTATGTGTGCATCCTAAGGTTTATAGTCCCATCGTCCGTGTAATAGTCAACATATTTACAATCAGTTTGCACTTGGCGAGTATTTCCGTTAGTAATAATGGTACAGTTACTAAAAAACTACCAATACTTACATTTGGCTCCACCCCTGTCAATGATTGGTCATTATATATACGAGCTGTCGTGTTCTGCATCGCTTTCACTGACGCCCTCAAATTGTGATTGGCCCATATAACCATCGACACGCCCCAATCGCGGAACTGCTGAGTGGGCGTGGTATGGTATTTGGTTGGAACAATTACAACTGGGCCCTGGAAATTGTGTATATCAGTTATACATGGGGCAACCACAGGTCTGTGTGCACACGATGTACACATTTGTGTCAAAGCTATTTATTACAACTTTACAGCACCCATCAACATATTCCAATTACGGGATGCCGAGTGGGCGTGGCATATGTCCCAAACATAAATGCTAATTGAGCGTGAATACCGAAATGCTAGTTGCAGAAATTGATATACTATTAGTAACTTAACACTGACCACAGACATATTCATAAATTTGTTATTATGTCTGTGCACTGACACATATATTACATCTGTCGCGTTTAGTAAAAAAGCATCAACAATTGACATGTCGCCAATACTTTGATTTATTTTATGATATGCAATGAAATACTGTATTTTATCAGTGAAATAAAAGTGTTATTCCACACTGTGGAATATAGAGTTTTATTTCACAGTAGCTGCCGGGACTACTTTTGTTGTTCTATCATATTTTCCCTAAAAATATGTTTGTAAAATCATAAAAATAAAAATAAAATTTGTTGTTTTGTCGCGAATAACATATTTTATTTCATCTCAAAGTGAGAAAACTTTTATATTTTCACTCATGCTTCGCATTCGTGAAAATATAAAGTTTTCTCACTTCTCGATGAAATAAATATGTTATTCACTCCAAAACAACAATTATTATATAACCTATAAATAGACGCGTTTTCATTGGCTAAAAAGTAATTTTTTAGAAAAAATATCTAGCGATATTGACCTGTTTTTTTTCTGATATTGACCAGTTTTATATAACTGTCCCGAGATGTGATATTATTGAAAAAATCTATTGTTTAATTGTTATAAACTGTCAAATTCAAATTGAGGGTTATATAATAAAACAGTTATGGACTTTTCAGCTGTTATACATGATGTTGATATGTACCAAAAAATCATTATTGACCTCGGCTATCGCCTCGGTCAATAATGATTTTTTTGGTGCATATCACATCATGTATAACAGCTGAAAAGTCCATAATTGTATAATATCCTCTATATCTCCGCCCTATTGTTGATATCGGAGTATATTGACGATAGTTAATATAACATAGCTGCACGTGCTTTATACACGTGTTGTTGTTTGTCGGGAGTATCGTTCTGGTTTGATTGGTTGAAATGGATAAAGAGATAATCAGAGATCTGTTTTTATTACATCTATGAACTAATACATGTTTCTTATTATTATTATTATTATTATTATTATTTGTTTATCTCTAACAGAGAACTCACATGCAGAACGGTAGGAACCAATCCATTTTTTTTCCATAGTATTTTCATACAATAGTTTTGATTTTTTAAAAATCAAATTTGGTTTAAAAGGTATTATCTTATATGGGGAACCATGAACCTTCAGGTCAGTAGACAAATAGGTAATCGCATCACAAATTCGTAATAACCAGTATATAGCAAATGTTACGATCTGCAATCTGACTGGTTCCTATCCTTCCGCATGTGAAATACCGTCTAACGACTATACCTGATTATTCCATGCCTTCATGAACGCCTCTATATCTGACGGGTTGCTCTTCGCACTGTGCATCAAGATGGCGTCAGCACCTGCAAGGTTCACAACAGTACAGACAGCTACACCAGCAACAATAAAATGGCCATGCTACATAGATAAACAAGTAATCATAGCTGCACAAGTAAAATAGCTACACATGACTATACAAAAATCTATATAATTCATTACCTAGATGAATTCAATCCATTTCGTTATTTCATTGTTCCGTATAAAGATATTCACGGTACCTGCATTTCTGTACGCCTCCGCCCTTTTCATAGCCTCGTCTAGTCCCCAGCCGGCAATGAAAGCCTCGACCCTGGCTACTACACAGAAATCTGGATCCCGTTGGGCATCCTTGCATGCCTAATAGGAAAAATATATAAATTGTTATTTTTCAGAAGTTTTAATATTTACATATTTCAGTCATCACAGCACGGTGTCTCCTTATACCACTGAGCTCAAAGCTCAACTTTATATTGTTTCCTAACTGGAAATCCTCACCGTAGACACACGACATGATACCGCACCCAATCACATTATACGGAGACCGAACCGACCAGTTCATATATACTGAGCGTCAAGCAAGGGAGCTATTTAGTACCATTTTTACAATCTTTGGGGTCACCCGATCGGGGATAGAACCCTAAAACTCCCGCATGCGAGGCAGACGCTCTGCCACTAAGAGCCACGTGGAAGCGCACACGTTCTATTTAAAATTGAATAAGACATTCATTGATGTATGAAAAACATTTGCAATTGTAGTAAGTACGTGAAGACCTAAGGATGTAGCAGTAAACTACCCAAATGTAAAACATTTGCGGTTGTAGTAACTACGTGAAGACCTAAGGATGTAGCAGTAAACTACCCAAATGTAAAACATTTGCGGTTGTAGTAAGTATATACGTGAAGACCTAAGGATGTAGCAGTAAACATTAGTACGTGAAGACCTAAGGATGTAGCAGTAAACTACCCAAATGTAAAACATTTGCGATTGTAGTAAGTACGTGAAGACCTAAGGATGTAGCAGTAAACTACCCAAATGTAAAACATTTGCGATTGTAGTAAGTACGTGAAGACCTAAGGATGTAGCAGTAAACTACCCAAATGTAAAACATTTGCGGTTGTAGTAAGTACGTGAAGACCTAAGGATGTAGCAGTAAACATTAGTACGTGAAGACCTAAGGATGAAGCAGTAAACTACCCAAATGTAAAACATTTGCGGTTGTAGTAAGTACGTGAAGACCTAAGGATGTAGCAGTAAACATTAGTACGTGAAGACCTAAGGATGTAGCAGTAAACATTAGTACGTGAAGACCTAAGGATGTAGCAGTAAACTACCCAAATGTAAAACATTTGCGGTTGTAGTAAGTACGTGAAGACCTAAGGATGTAGCAGTAAACATTAGTACGTGAAGACCTAAGGATGTAGCAGTAAACATTAGTACGTGAAGACCTAAGGATGTAGCAGTAAACTACCCAAATGTAAAACATTTGCGGTTGTAGTAAGTACGTGAAGACCTAAGGATGTAGCAGTAAACATTAGTACGTGAAGACCTAAGGATGTAGCAGTAAACATTAGTACGTGAAGACCTAAGGATGTAGCAGTAAACTACCCAAATGTAAAACATTTGCGGTTGTAGTAAGTATATACGTGAAGACCTAAGGATGTAGCAGTAAACATTAGTACGTGAAGACCTAAGGATGTAGCAGTAAACTACCCAAATGTAAAACATTTGCGATTGTAGTAAGTACGTGAAGACCTAAGGATGTAGCAGTAAACATTAGTACGTGAAGACCTAAGGATGAAGCAGTAAACTACCCAAATGTTTTTCATACCCAAATGAATATTAGTCATTAAATGGCATTGTGTATGCCACTGCAAACGTTTTTTTATAATGCATAGCTTCATGGAATATCATTTTTTCATGAACAGAATGCCATGTCCTACCTTGGTTTGAGATGGAATTGTTGTCACAGCAAAGGTTTTAATAATGCACATGTTCATGAACAGAAAGTCATAACATGTCTCGGTCTGAAAGTGGATTGACAACACTATCAAATTTTGCCTTAAAACAGAACTATTATACACTTTTGAATCAAGTTTCAAATTAAATTCATACGGTTAATCCATAACTGTACCTTAATTTTTAATGCAAATTCTTCGATCTCAGCTAGAGGTTGCCTTCTGCCGTCGTGTAATGAGTTCGTTTTGGGAAAGAGCTTGTCCTCTAAGCATGCACCTGAAATGGGAAAGTGTACTCAATATACTAATAGTTTAAAGAGACTCGTTGGATATTATCATCAACGATAAAACAATTACAGTTTTGGTTCAAGCAAACTTGGACTGGTCGGGTCAACCAATTAACAGCTATAAACAAACCATAGCATCGCATTATGACTATATGCATACATAACTTTCGACATGATTGTGTTTGACTAATTTTCAAATGGTCCTCGATCTAAAGTCAGATGCGTCAATTTCATCATGTTAATAAATTCGTCACTGTAATTGTAAGAGCGGTAGAATGCTCGTGTACCTGCAATGCCCCTATCCTCCAACTTGCGTACCAGCCGTCTGGCGTTGTTAAAATTTCCATATCCGGTGTCAGCGTCCAGCAAGATAGGGATGGTCGTGGCATCGCTCATGTACTCCAACACTTCTACCACCTTTAATTATAACAAATGTTAATCCGAATTTTGGTACACAATAGGATTGATTGAATTGGGGTTTTAAGGCGCACCAACACATGAAAAGGTTATATGGCGCCTAACAGGCTCATCTTCCATGTACATCGAGATAAAATATGGAAATGGGCCTAGAACCTTCTCACCCTGAACTGCAGAGTTGTTGCAAATTCTATCGTAGAAACTCCATTTACGCTGGAGCCACGTTATTGTTTTTCTGCCCCTGCTCTTTTGATGCGAGCAAGGTTAACTACTGAAAATGTTACCTACTTACAAGGTTGTTGATGAAGGGACAAGACAACACAACGTGAAGATGCATAGCTGTTCCAAACGTTAATTATTGAAAGGGTGATCATTTAAATATATATACATATTACATATTAATGTAATGTAGTGTGTAATGTAGCATCGAACAGTTAAGGGATGCAGTAAAGGTCGAAAAAGCATACTATAAAGGAGACACTTATAACATAAGTTTGATCTAGATATTTGATCTAGATAAAGTTCGTCGTATACCATAATGTGGTGCATGATGGCCTACAATGCATATTGTATTGTGCATGATGCAATACAACCTTGTATCTTGTATATTAGTTCTCGCAGGGCTTTTTTTCATGATTTTGGGAACATGACCCGTACCCCTGGAATTGGGAATTTTAGCCCGATTTTTCATAAAATTGGGAATTTTAGTGCGATTTTTCATAAAATTGGGAATTTTAGCGCGATTTTTAATAAAATTCGGAAAAATATAAAGTAAAGCATTCTATTCATAATTATATCTTTAAATACTGTTTTTGTACACCAAGATAAACAGAAGCATTTATTTAAGCTTTTGACCCCCAATCATTGGATTGGCACACTTAAACATTTTTATTTTTTTTAAATTGGGAATTATTTCCTCTTTATAATTGGGAAAAAAAGATATGTTTTGGCATTGGGAATATGACCGAATTTCGGCTATAAAAACAGCCAAAAGAAAAACCTGTCTCGTATGATGCAATACAACGCACCAGTAGATGTTATGGCTGTTACATTGTATTGCTCAAGTTATTTATAATAAAGTGCATATTTTGAAACTGAAGGACATTAATTAGTTACAAACTGTCTCAAATTCCTAAACGTGGTGTTTAGTGATTAATTAAAGTCACATGGGTAACAAACAAATGTCACACATCTTAATACCGGGTATGTCCAACCATTCTACCGTTCTTAGGACATCATCCCGACATCCCGTTATACCAGCAAGATAAAGATTGTTGAGTGTGGCCTGGAAATAACATTAAACACACATAAAATAGACTGGTGAATGTTCATTGACCGTCAGTATATATATATATAGTATGTCGCGTAAGATGCTCTAAAATGCACCCTAGATCGTGAATGATGTTCTATATAGTGTGAAGTTCTAAAACGATAACAATATCGTGTATGCATGTCGTGTATATTGGCATAAAACCTGTGTATGATCTAAATGTACCTGCGTCCACGAGGCTTCGTTGCTGTCCCTGACCCCCATTTGTGCCGATACAGACAGCCCGCTGCCCCACACTCCTTTGAATCCTGCAACATATGGAGCAACATAAGTATTTACAAAATGACACCTTATAGTATTAATATGTTGTACAAGAACTGTACTTTTGTTCTCAATTTTACATTTGAAAATAACACTTTAAGTAAAACCCGTTACGCGAACGCTCAACCCATCACAAAAAATATGTAATGCATTTTCGAGCACTTTTTATCCCGAAACTTATTAATTATTTATCTGTTACATACCGGCTTCTTCGACAATTTTTGCGCTAAGGCCAGAGTGTGCCTCCATGATAAATTCGAGATCTGGTGACGTCAGCATCTTCTTCAACTTTGTCGTTTTCTGTAATGGAGAAGTTACAGCTGCAACGCGACATAAATACATCGAAGCATCTCAATAAAACTCCTAATTTTATTTTATATCGTATTAGACCGCAGAGCTGTAGACAATCGGAGTTTT